>CM028361.1:91878213-92355086 GCA_016624345.1 Platycodon grandiflorus | reverse complement strand
AGAAATACTAATTTAGTCCAATCCCACCGATGATTGAGACTAGTTCGGGGCGAATCAAGAAAGAAGAAGGATTATGACGAACTCCTTGAAAACCTAGATGCCATTAATGTCAACATTCCACATTTGTAAAAATTTGAAAATATGCCTTTAGCCCTTAAACCTTAAAAAAATTAATCTTTGAAAAGAAAGGCTAAGAGAATATGAAAATGTTATGTTGACTGAGGAAATAAGCTGTCTTGCAAAGTAAAATTCCTCCAAAATTAAAAGATCCAGTGCATTTACAATTCCTTGTTGTGTTGGCAATCAATCATTGATAACGCCGCCCTGACCTAGAGTCGGGCGTAATATAATGCCATTATCTGGTTAGTGAGAAACTTGGTATAGGAACTTAAACCCACAACCATAACTCTCCAAATGGCGGATCGTTCTGTCAATACCCCGTCGGTATCATGGAAAATATGCCATGTCGTGTAGGGAATTTGATCATCCCTGCGACTTCGTAATCTTAGATATGGAGGAAGATCATCAAACTCCTGTTATTCTAGGCAGGCCATTTCTTGCCACTCAGGAGTGATCATAGATGTGAAAATGGTACCTTTCCCTAAATGTGGGAAAGAGAAAGTCGAATTCAATATACCTAGATCAGATCTCGAGGATCCCTACTTTGAAACCTACACCCCAAGTGAAGAATATGAGATGGGTGAAGGATTGTTATCAAAGGAAGAAATAGGCAACGATCCCATAATATATACCTTTGATCTCAAAAGATGATATTGATGCAATAAATATTTCTGCTTAGTTCCGAAACTAACAATGCAGAAAAAATCAAAAGGGACAAAGAAGGTCACTTAATCTTCACGATGCAAAACAATAGGTCACTTGTTCCATCAAATTCAATATGGAAGAAAGGCCTACCGCAGAAGATATTGATTACTCCAAAAAGGGGTCGAGCTAAGGACCTAAAACAAGCATCATCGAATGATAAAACCGATGGATTACTTTACCTCATTTCATTTATTATCATTACCACTGCAGTTAACTTTGTTTTGTATTCAAAAAAAAAAAAAAAAAAAAAAATGGTGAACGTTGGTTAGCACTACTGCTCTATCACATGGAACGGCCGTAGTTCATATCGAGTCGAATGAGTCAACTCAAGAGAAGGAGCGACCGTGCACATTACTTGACACGCACAGTGAATACCGTTGGGAGATGCGTTGCTCCACCATAAAGACGTGCCTCTCCTCTCCTCCTCAATCACTTCATCTTCTTAAATCTCCTCTCATACATCCCCAATCACCTTAAATACCCACTCCCTACCATTTTAAACCACAAATTCACCTTCATCCTCAAAAATCCCTCAACCAAAACACTTCTCCACCATCAAAATCATCCAAACCCCTTAAAACCCCAAATCCGAAAATCCCAGTTATCACCCACTTCAAAAATTTGAAGGATTGCTCCAAATTTGGTGCAAGGAAGGAAGCTTTTGGGTATTTTGTGGCTGAGCAACAAGGATTTCAAGATCAATTTATCAGTCTCTTCGCAAAAGTTCTCTCACTTCTCTTGTCTTTCAATTTTCGAGTTTTGAATACAATGTCCTCCAAAGGCAAAGAAAAGGTCAGAGAACGGGTAGCAAAACGATCCCAGGAAGCAAGCTCCTTCTCTAGCTTTAATCCAACCCCTCAATACCTTAGAATTAACTTTAGAAGCCCAAGGGAAACTAAGACGTTTCATTGCCTTAAGTTCTAAAAGGATTAGACCTACCCAATTTCCCGATAGATCCGCTCTAAGAACATTAGGAATCTATGGAGATGTTTTAACTCTTCATATGGGGTTGAGATCCGAAGGAATCCTCCAAAAGCATGAGAAAACCTATGAAATCCTCACTTTAATTTCTAAGCACAATAAAATGAAAATTTGGAGGAGACTTGTAGGGTAACAAGAAGAACTTTTAATCAAGACTATATTGACTTTCGCCTTGGCGGAAGAGAGCTTCATTTAACCGGACTGAAATTAGTGAAATTCGGGGCTATCCTTCCGAACCGAAACATTTCCCGACTTGCCCACAGAATACAATGAGAATGCCTTTGGAACCAAATAACCGCCTTCCATCTTATAAATCCCGGGCGCCAAAGCCTCCTCTATTATCCACCCAACCCTTCGCCTCATGCATAGGATATATGCTTGCACCATCTTTGCTAGGAAGATAAGGGAACGGTGAATAGAAAAGAGTTGCTTTTGTTGTGGTGTTTTGCTTGGGAACGTGGAGGATGAACCTTTGCAATTTTCTTCGAATTGATTGGTGACATTGTTTCAACCTTAACTGGGAAATTCACATTGGAGGACTTATCACTTTGTTTGCCAAACACTCATTTTGAGATTCCAAATGATTGTTGAGGTGAGAGGTCAACAAAATTGGATATCCAACCTCCTGACTATAAATTGATTTCGGATAGGGGGCATAATGAGTACAATTGGTTAGTAGGGGCGGGAAAAGAGCCCTACATTGTACTCCCAAACAACAATCTTCCCACCATCCGAATAAGAGAACCCGAGACTTGGATATTTCCAAATGCTATCCAAGGAGAAGCCCAAGAAGAAGAAGAAGAAGAAGAAGAAGATGTGCAAGCCCCAATGCCGCCCGACTTCTACCAAAGATTTGATCAGTTGTTTGTCCAACAAGGTCAATTGATTGAGCAAAACGCTCAAATTCTTCAACAACTCGGCCAAATGGATGGCCGTATTCAGCATGTCCAAGGAAGAATTGACGACATTTACAATTATGGGACAAGCCATTGGGACAACTTTCCACCACCACCACCATTCTAGTAAGTTTCTCTCAACTCCCCCAAGATTGACATTGTTCCTTGAAACATTGAGGACAATGTTCATTTCAAGTGTGGGGGGGTATATCTATCTTTTTATTGCTTTCTTAGATTAGATTTTTTTATGTTTTCTTAGTTTAGATTTACATTGCTTTCTAGTGTAGATTTACTCCTTTTCTAGTATAATTTTTTTTCCTTAAATGTATTTTCACTTTTATGCATATATAGTATATAAAAAAAAAAAAAAAAAAAAAAAAATCCCTATGATGATCCATATGCTTGCTATTTGCCCAAAAAGAATGCCTTTGTTTTCCTCTCATATTTTCTATAAACTTAGAAATTAATAAAAAGAAATATATATTTTTAGGAAATAAATTAAAAGGCCTCATAAGTTAATATAGCAAAATATAGGATTTATCAAAGAAAAGCATTTGATTAGAAGAAATCCTTATTAAAACTTATACATTTGGTTATTCTTGTAAAACTCTTGAAAATATTTCTTTAAAATTGTACATGCTAAATTTTATTAAATATTTATTCCTTATTAGAAGCATCCATTTTGTTATGCACCCTGAATCACACCCCTTCATCAAAATCCCATCCTTCCATTTCCACTAAATCGAATCAAGGTTTAGCATTTTATCTTATTGCTAAAAGAGTGACTTAGTCACCAAATCTTAAAGGCAAAAGAAACTTATTACTTCCTAAGTAACTCTGGGGCACGCTGTCACTGCGACGATGCTTCCTTGCCAAACGGAGTAATATCCAATAAGTATTTTTGATCTCGAGTATTAGGAACATGGGGTTCGCAGCCACTATGCTTTCTACTTGAAAGGATCAAAATTACAAAGGCCTTTTATAACACGTACAATAATAAGATAAAATTGCTAATACCTTGATGAGATTTTTCCACTATCACTCCATTTTTCGCCCTTGTGATTCAAAAATGCAATACAATCCCATGGAAATTTCTAGTTTGTGAATAAGTATTTATACTTCCCTTTGTACATTTTAAAGTGATAGATTCATTTTTCCAAAAAATCACTCTAAAAAGTGAAAGCTTCTCTTTAACCAAATGTTTGACCTAAAATTTATCCTTCTAAGCATGCTTTTACTTGATCAAATTCTATTTATGCTATATTAGGTTATTGTCCTAAAAGTTATTTCTTCAAAATATCCCCTAAAAATTTCTTTTTAATCTATTCTAAGGGTATACAAAATATGACTGAAAAATAAAAGGCAAATATCCAAAAAGGGGCAACTGGCTTGCTATTATTTTTCGAGGGATCATTCCGAATCTTTCCTTCTTTCTTCCTCTCTTTTATCCTAAACTTGCTTGGGACAAGCAAGAGCTTAAGTGTGGGGAGTTTGATAAGTGACTATTATATAGTCATTTATCCCTACTTTTTATATGCTTTTACACGTTTAAACCGCCATTTTATCTCATTTTAAATACATTTTAGTTCATTTTTCATATTTATTAGATTTTACGCTCTTGGTATGTTTTACACATTTTAGACAGGTTTTTGAGCTTTTTATGATCAAAGAATGCCTAGACAAATTTTGATGCAAAGGCATGGCAGAGCAACAAACAAATCAAACTCACAAAACCAAAATCGTGAGCACGGCGGTGTACCAAAAGGGAGCGGCCGTGCACAAAGCCATTTTTGCAATTTTTGGTCTCAAAGCTTAGAGTGGCCGTGGTCTTGAAGGAAGAGTGGCCGTGTTCCTGAGCGGCCGTGCAAAGATATGGTGGAGCGCCGTGCACGATGTCAAAATCAAAATTCAAATTTATGCAAGAGCACCGTAACTTACTTGACTCGCCGTGCAAATTGCACTCGCAGATTAAAAGGCACCCTTTGGAGGCACCTTCAAGAGATTCCTCCCCATTATAAATAGGACTCCCTATACCAGCTTAGGACACGAAATGTATGCAAGATTTTCATCGAAATCACTAGAAATTATACACAAACACACTTTGTATTGAATTCAAAAGTCTTTGAGGATCAGTTCACTCTCGCTCTTGAAGACCGACTTGAAAGCAATAAAAAGCGAAGTATTATTCCAGCCATTTCATCTTCTATTCTTCACAATAAGTCTTTCTTACTCTATCCTTTATATTATTGTTTATTAATTTTACATGGCTAGTGAGTAATCCCCCTTGTTCTTGGGGTTGGAAACTCAATACATATGTTGTTCATCTTGAAATTTGAAAAGTCTTGTCCTTTAAACTTCATCTAAAACAATTTCTTTATATCGATCTCTAAATGACTTACATTTTGGAGACGTTCAACTTGTATGATTCATCAATTGAGAGAAGGACCTAGCGGTGAATCTCGATTGACGGAACCATATAAAGAAACTAGGTTCCATTGATCACGAAAGTAGTTCAACGGCCTAGGGATGTTCCTTGAATGGAAAGTATGTTGACTTTTGTCCTAATGGATTCTTACTAATTATGGTCAGCTAGAGATAAGGAATGCCCGTTTGTGACAGAGTACCATAAACAAATCTCAAACGTTAGGACATAATTAGTGAAGAATACAAACGCTATTGTCTTAACCCGAAGTAGTGTAGGCCTAACATACCATCCTTGATTTTTATGAAAACTTTTATTTTCAAAGACAACGACTATTTGATGAACAAATTATGTGTATGATCTCCAATCCCGAGAATGTTTTGTCGTATTAAGTTTCGTTTAAAACAATTTGTTGCATATGTTTCTTCCCATTTTTAAACCAATCTCAATCTCTCTCCCAATCTATTCTCTAAATCTAAAGACAAAAGCAAAATACAAAGTAAACCCCCTCTCTGGGATCGACTGACTTGCACTCGCTATATTGCAATAGCTAGTGCACTCGGATATTAAACAAGACGGTTAGGTTAAACTAACCATAACATGAACCATATTAAATATTCTGTCTATTTGTGTGTGATTGTGATTTGATTGTGTTGCTTTAAATTTCCAGATTTCCAATCTATTAAGAACCGATCTTGTCCCGCCAAGATCCATTCTCAACTTGTCCCGTGCTTCACAAGTCTTCCGCCCGCAAAATTTATAAAACCCTAGTGAAGTAAGATTTTTGAATCAATTTCAAAAATTGGACATAGGCTATTCAACCCCCTTCTAGCCTATATAGAGCAACCTTGGACCTAACAATTGGTATCGAGCTTAACTCTTTGAAAACTAGTTTTTCCGAGATTAACCTCTGAGAGATTAAAGATCATGGCTGCTCACCAAATGTTGGAAACCTCAAACGTGAACCATTGTCCTGTCTTGGATGAAGTTCACTTTGACATCTGGAAAGATAAAGTCAAAAGACATATGAACTCAATTGACAAACGTTTGTGGAAATGTGTCGCGATGGACCCGTAATTCCAATGAAGCCAATACACCGGCCGCGGTAGATCCAACCGCCGCACTGAAGTACCAAAGCCAAGAAGAGTGGATGATGAAGACGAAAGAATGATGCTCGGATGGAAAGGCCATCAACATCATTACCACCGTGTTGATATAAGCACTTATCGCAGATTATCAACTTGGACACAAAGAAAGGAGATGGGAAGCCATCCTTGAATATCTTGAAGGTGATGCGAGACAAAGAACAACAAATTATATACCTGCATCCGAAGTTTGACTCCTTCAAAAGGATCCCAAAGAGTCTCGCGAAGTGCCTATGACAGATTCTATGAGGTAGTCAACTCTTGCTATTCATTAGGAAAGAAGTATGAAAAGAAAGAAATAAACATGAGATTTCTAAATGCACTAGGCTCTATGGCATGTTAAGATCATCGCCATGAAAGAGTCAAAAGATTTAAACAAATTGACTCTTAGAAACCTTTATGCTAGTCTCGCTTTATGAGCTTGAAATCCAACAAGCTCAAGAAATGGAAAAGAGTTTTAAAACTTGTCCTTACCACCATGTCTGGCGAACCTTCCTGTTCAAAACCCGATGAAACACCTTCTACTTCCAAAGAAGATGATGATATTCTTTCGACGAAGCCTTTGCTATGTTTGTAAAGAAATATCAACGTTTCAAAAGGTTTAATAAACCATCATCACATAGGCAATTTTCTCACAAAACTGTTTCCTTATAAAACAACCGCTCAACCAAAACATTCTCGCTCCTTATAAATCAGACCATCAAAAGGATAATGAGCTAGTTTGTTTTAATTGTAGGAAACCGGCCATTTTGCCTCTAAATGTCCAAAGCCAAAGTATGAATTTTATAAGAAACGTCCCGAAACTAAATTTCAAAAACAAAAAGGGATGGTGGTCAAGACATTGATGAAAGCACCGCCTACATGGTGTGACACCGACACCGATGAGGATGACTCTTGTGACTTTGCCGAAGAAGCCAACATATGCCTTATGGCCGGGAGTCACCACATGATTCGAGGTCACTACCATTTCAACAAGATGACAAGTGATGATGATGATGAGCTTAATGAACCTTCAAAGGGAGAGCTCATCAAAGCTAACAAAGACATGCCGAAGAATTTTCAAAATTCAAAGCGCCTATGTGAAATTAGCCAAGAAGCATGAACTATTTCTCGAGAAATCAACCTTGATGTCTAAGATCAAAGATCTTGATAGACAAAGAAGTCGAAAGTATCAAATTGCAAAAAGAGAACAAAGCTTTGACGAAAAGTGGATTTCCTACTTGAACACATCAAGAAGATAAAATTCGAGAAAGATGACCTTCAAAAGGTTGTCAATACTTGAATAACTCTAAAGGAAACTTTGATGCCATTCTTTCAAACCGTAAAACTTTAGATGACAAACCGGCATTGGTTTCCAAAGTGAGTTCAAAGTAGGTAGTTCTTCTAGTTCTCAAAAGGATGAGACATCCAAGTGATTGCCAAGAATTGGTCAAGTCCTTATGACCAGTAGCCTCCCAAAAGGCAAGGACTTGGCTTTAACAAAGTTCCTTTTGTTTATCCCAAGAACACAAAAGACAAGTCCAAAAGAAAGCACCGCCAAAGAATGACTCTCTAATAGTGAGTCTCGAGCAACTAAAACCTGCCATTAGTCACCCTAAGAAAACAGGATGACTAATAGCAAGTCTAGGAATTCTACTCAAACCTATTAAATTTGTCAAAGGCAAGACTGCCGATCCCAACACCGCCTATAAAAGGGTAAAAGAAGTGAATTCTCGCGATAAAAAGCTTAAAGGACATGTGCTCAGAATACAAAATCTTTTGATAAAAGGTCTACCTATGGTAAACCTAACATCAACAAGAAAAGGCATTTTCGCCTAAGTCCTATAGGCCAATTATCGCCAGAAGATCATTCCAAAGATCACGATATTAAGAAGCCTCAAAAGAAATCATTACTCATGTTGAAGGATTTCACAAATGCTCTTTCGCAAATGCCATGGTCATGAGATTCATGAATGCCTTCGAGATTCACACCTAAATCTAGAGGATTTACTCCTCCAAAGGTTAAACAATGGATCCCAAAAGGTTGCTAACCTTGAGGACCCAAAAATAAAAGGGGACCATATTCTTAAATGTCTATATTTCAGAATGCTTCATGGTCAATGAAGAAGAGAAAGATCTATGGTATCTAGACAAGGATGCTCAAAGCATATGATGTGATCCAAATCTTCTCTCAAGCATTGTTGAAGCAAAGGGCCCTCTCATATTTGGAGATAACTCAAAAGGGAAGACCATTGGTTATGGAAGTATAATCGAGGCAATCTCTCCATCAACAAAGTCTCTAGTTGAAGGTTTAAAGCACACCGCTAAGCATATCACAATTTCGTGATAAAGGGCTAACATGTCGCTTTCCTCAAGTCAATGTCTCATAAAGGACAATGAGACATGTTCAACTATCCCGACGGATTCGAAAAGGAATGTCTATGTGTTGACCTAAATGTTGGAAGAAAATCAAATCTTTGCTTGGTTGCTAGGTCATCAACCGACAACAATTTGTTGTGGCACAAAAGGCTTAGTCATCTCAATTTCAAATACCGAGAAGCTATCAAAAGACAATCTAGTTGTTGGTTTGCCTAAAATATCACCGAATCACACGCTCGCAGAGCATGTCAACTAGGCAAACTACACAAATCTTCCTTCAAAAGCAAGCCTTGCCTATCAACAACTGCACTCTACGGCTCTTGCACATGGATCTGTTTGGACCAGAACTACTACAAGTCTTGGTGGCGCAAGTATACTGGGTAGTTGATGATTACTCAAGATTTACTTGGGTAGAAATGATGTCCTCCAAAGATGAAGCATATGACATCATTATCGAACTCTTCGAAGACTACGCACTCAAGCCGGATGATATCTCTCGATGTCGATCGACAATGGAACGAGTTCAAGAACAATGGTGGCCAAATATTGTGATGACCATGGAATTGGTCACAATTTCTCTCAGCTTGGCACACCTCAACAAAATGGAGTTGCTGAAAGGAAAACTCTCATTGAAGCAGAAAGACAATGATTAAGCCAAACCGCCTATGTATTTTCGGGCGTAGGCCGTGAACACCGCCGCTTCACACAAAACAGGTCCATCATAAATAAATTTCATAACAAAACTCCATATGAAATATGGAGAGGCAGAGCTCCCAACATTGGATTCTTTAAAATATTTGGTTGTAAATGCTATGTTCTTTACAATGGTAGAGAACATAGAGGTAAGTTTGAATCCAAAAGTGATGAAGGAATTTTTCTGGGATATGCCAAGTTTTCAAAAGCATACAGAGTTTATAATAAAACTTCACTTAGAGTTGTTGAATCCGTACATGTTTCTTTTGATGAATTTGATTTCATTGGGCCACATTTGGCTCCTAAGGTTACTAATGATTCGATGAATATGAGACAGTGCAATGTAATGCCCAAGTCCCGATCCGCGATCCTCCTTCTTCACAAGATCTTCCAAGAGTCAACCTGTTAGAATCCTCAAACGAACCATCAAATGAACACTCTGAAAATCCTGAATCCCCTTTGCCTTCCACACCAGAAGTCATACAACCTACCTTGGAATTAACCTACCCTTTAGAAAACCAAGCTTCAGTCACTTCTACTTCTCAAGAATCCAACTCACGCAATGGACAAGTTCAACCTGCGTTGTAGAAGTAAAAGATCATCCTATCACTCAAATCATTGGAGATCTTAATGTCCGGTGTTCAAACTAGACAAGCTTCAAGAAATGAATGCATGTATTCTACGCATTTGTATCTAACATTGAACCCAAAAAGATTGATGAAGCTCGGAAGATCCAAGTCGGGAAGCTATGCAAGAAGAGCTAAACCAATTTGACAGATGCCAAGTCCGGTCACTAGTCCCTAGGCCTAAAGGACAAGCAGCTATTGGCACAAAGTGGGTTTTCAAACAAAATGGATGAAAACGGCAACATTACAAGAAACAAGGCAAGACTGGTAGCCCAAGGATACAGACAGGAGGAGGGTATTGACTATGATGAGACATTTGCCCCTGTTGCAAGATTAGAGGCTATCAGATTATTCTTGGCCTATGCCTCTTACAAGGACTTCAAAGTTTATCAAATGGATGTAAAGAGTGCATTTCTGAATGGAGAACTTCAAGAAGAAGTCTATGTTGAGCAACCACCTGGGTTCATAGACTGCTCAAGAAGAGAGGATGTCTACAAGCTGAGGAAAGCCCTTTATGGACTCAAACAAGCTCCAAGAGCCTGGTATGAGACCCTTTCAAAGTTCTTGATATCTCAAGGCTTTGTAAGAGGTCAAATTGACACTACTCTTTTCATTATGAAGCATAAAGGTCATTCCTTACTTGTTCAAATATATGTTGATGATATTATATTTGGTTCTACTAATGAAAATCTTTGCAAAAGGTTTGAAAAGCTTATGCAGAGTAAATTTGAGATGAGCATGACGGGAGAGCTCAACTTTTTCCTTGGTCTTCAAATTCAACAAAGTTCAAATGGTATCTTCATCAATCAAGCCAAATATGCAAAGGATGTCATCAAGAAATTTGGTCTTGAGAATGCAAATGACTTCAAGACTCCTATGGCTACTAACCGCCATCTTGACAAAGATGAGAAGGGCAAGAAAGTGGACATGACTCTACAGAGGCATGATTGGTTCACTTTTATACTTAACTCGCTAGTAGGCTCGATATCATGTTTGCCGTTTGTGTTTGTGCTAGGTTTCAAGTCGATCCAAAGGAGTCTCACCTACAAGCAAAAAGAATCATCGATATCCGATAGATACTCCCAATTTGGGAATCCGTATCCTAGAGATTCATCTTTTAATCTTATAGGCTATTCGATGCCGATTTTGCCGCATGTAAAGTTGACAGAAAAGCACAAGGACATGTCAATTCTTAGGAAATAGACTTGTCTCATGGGCCAAAGAAGCAAACCTCTGTTTCAACTTCAACAATCAGCGTAATACATAGCCGCGGTAACGCTGCCACAACCGCTGTGGATCAAACAAGAACTAGTGGACTATGAGATCAAAACCGATGATTGTCCTATAATGTGTGATAACACATCGCAATCTCTCAAAATCTCGTCATGCACTCCAAAACAAAGCACATTGATGTGAGATATCACTTTCTTAAAGATCATGTTGAAAAGGTAACATCAAGATGCAATATGTGCCTACAGAGAATCGTGTAGCGACATCTTCACAAAACCACTTGATTCAACCAGGTTTGCATATTTAAGAGGAGAGCTTGGTATGCTTGACCTCAATCCTTAATCCTTTCTAGCTAATTCTTTAAGTTATTTCATCAATCAAGTTATTAAACTGCCTATGTGATCGCCGATCTCAACTCTACCGAGTAAATAGACAACCTTGTAAGTGTTTATCTCCACATCGGCAGCCTTCGATAAAATAGGCGACTCGATAATATAGGCGACTTAAGGGCGCCATACGCAAGAACTCATCGTAATAAATGCGGACTTCAAATTTTATCAAATTCCATTTAGGGCCTGTCGAGGTATAAAAGGGTAAAATGTACAAGAACTCTTCACAATTCTCAACAACCGCCATTTTCTAACTTTCAAAAACCTTCCGCTTCCAATCTGAATCCCTCCAAAGCCTTCATCAAAATTCTAAGTTTTCAGCTTAAAATCATCAATGGTAAGAGTTTCTACACCTTTCAATTCATTTAAATCGGCTTTTGTGGTCTTGTCTTGACCTAATGTGCTTAAACCGTCCGCCATTGATGAATATCGATTCTTGCGATTGTTGCTTGAATCTTGTTTGTTTGTGAATGTGTTTTGAGCTTTATGTGATACTTTGTTTTCGTTTTATACCACTTTGTTTGTTCAAAATGACAAACTCGTAAGATATTTTGAAACCCGATAATGAACTGTTCTTATATTTTGGTTCAATTTGTCTATATTTTGGGTTTTGATCCAACAAGATTGCTTATGTTATTATCCGCCGATTGCATGATTATCTCGCTGTTCTTGCATATCCGCCGATTCCTATGCCGTTCTCACATCCGCCGAATATGTGAAAGTCTAAATCCTCAAAGGCCGCCGCCACCACTTCATCTTCGCCCGCAAAGCCAACCAGGCCGCATTGGCCGCAGAGCTCCCTATAAGGACCCTTCCCAGTCAAGCTATCACCCGGGATGACTATCGACATAGACTCCATCATTTGCACATCCGCGGTGATGCCTTGCCAAAGATTTAACCGAGTGTGGACTCCTCCCCTGTTCCAACTCAACGACACCCACTACAAAGAACTATCTAGCCGAGGAATTCTATACAAGGATGATTCCGCCACCTCCTCCAGCCTAATGCCTGAGCCATCAACCTAAGCTATATCAAGGGCTACATCGAGGCCACTACATCAAGTTGACCTACAAGGATGTTGGAGAAATCCTTGACCGCTCTGAAGGCAAAGTGGACTTGACCGATGCCGAATCGGCACTTGCCTGGGAGATGATGAGGGTCCGCCCAACCGAGAGGTTTTCCGAGATGTCTAGGAACCTCTTCCCGTAAAACCCCTATCATATCGCCATCCGTCGACAAGAGCATTTTATTCAAAAATGGCTCGAGGGACATCTTCACCTCCCAACTTGATGTGGACCAAAGCAGTGGTCCTTCGCAAGCAACTCAACCGGGCAAAGATCATCTTCTCAATGCTATCCCGAGCGGTTGAAGTCCAAGCTCACCGTCCATGAAGAGGCCCTTTGTCGTGTTATCAATGTCATCCTCCGCCGTTATGAGGAGATTGATGAGCTGGTCGCTTCGACGACCTCATCAAGGTGTCCAACACCTACGTTCACGGCCAACAACATCACCCGCTATAGGGATGATATGGCCAAAAGACAACCAACGCATTGTGCCGCCGCCGCCGCCGCATACGCTTCGTGCCGTCGCCGCTGCACTGCCGCCGTCATACGTATCCATACCCTCTACCAAGCCGCCAGGGTAAGAGGAGGTCACCTATACGCCGGGTTACCACCGAGGAGAGGAGCCTACACCCATCGGCCGAGCCGCCGGAACACTTTGACCTCAGGACCACGATCCCTATGAGCCCGCCGAGCCTCCTACCAAAAGCCCAAACACTCTCCCTCTCACTCCTAAACTCAAACAATCCAGAAGCTCGCCGCCGAAGGCAATCGCTGAGAAGGACACATCATCCTTCCAACCACCGACCTCTCCAAACCCTCTCAACCTACCTCCCAATCCTCCAAGCCCAAAACCAAACAAACCCTCCTACCCACGATCTAATCCTTTCGCCTTCCTAGGTCTCATCCAAATGCCCTTCATCACTTCCTCCACCAGCCAGCTCCCACCACAACATCTCAATCACCAACTTCGCCTCTTCCACTCCTACTAAGTCCAAGCATGGCAAACGCTTTAAAGAGTGCAAAGAAGAAGGTACATTTTGTGGGAATCGCCGATGAAACCTCTTCTCCTCCACCTCTCCACCTTCACCACCTCTCGCCACTACCACTACCACCCACCTTCTTCCTCACCTCCTCCCTCTCAAGCCCCATCCAAACAACAACCTTCCTTGGCTTCAACCCTCTCATCCCTCTTCTCTTCCTTTCTCCTAGCCTTTCTCCTTTCTTTTCTCCTCCCTTTCTTCATTCACCCCTTTCCTATGTCCTCTACATAGAAAGGCTCTTCCTGTTCTCGCATCTTTTCTAGCCTTCCTTCTCCTCTATTGAAATCTCCTCCACCATCCATTCTCCCTCATCCTCTAGCCAATCCTGTCTCCACCGCCATCCTCCACCCTCACCTACCCAAGCCACCACCATCCTTCCCTCGCGGGACCATCGGCCATCATCGACTCGTCGACTATCCTGCCGAGGCTATACACAATTTTTGCAAGATTTTGAGGTCATCTCGTTGACTGACCAAGGCCCCGCACCAACTCTCTGCGATCGTCTCACATCACCCATGTGCAGTGATGCATGACCCAAGTGATGGAGATTTCCAAAGGTGCAAAGGCCGCTTTTGATGCTCGCCACGATCCATCTCGGCCCCAAGCGGCCCTTGCCGCCAAATCTCGGCCACTTCATCCAGACGTCGCCAACTTCGAAACCAACGGGACAACATAGCCACTAAGGCGATGCAGTCGTCGACATGGTTGAAGCCGGCTACAAGCTTGTGCTTCACTCAACCAGGCCAATCGCTCTGTTCACTCCGTGCGGCAACGCGTAATCTCACGGCCAAGCACTTGGCTTACTACCGCAAGGAGCGAAGAACTGCGAGCACCGCCTCGGCTTTATTGATGCCTCGCTTGCGTCCATGAAGGAGGAGATGGCCGGACTCAACAATGATCGGCAGACCAAGCTCATTGAGCATAATGCTCTGCTCAAACAAGAACAAAGAGCTCTCCTACGAATTGGCCGATACTAAAGAAGAGCTAGCGGCGACAAACGAAGAAATTGCAAGACTTAAGGGCTGTTGACTCTAAATGGGCATCAAGGGCATATGGGCAATCTTCATCGTGCAAAGGCAAAGGTCGTGCATCATCTCGGTCATCTTCTAGAACCGTAGATAATTTTGTATAATCTTTTTACTAAACTTTGTAATTAAACAACTTGTTTAATTAACAATGTCTATATTTTAAAACTTTCTTTATATGAATGCTTATTATGTGATTGCATGAAATTTAAACCAGGTTTAAAGACATGTCCTATATTGCCTATTACGCCTATCTGCATGTCTTTAAATTCGTCTAATTACAAGTGTCTCATGCTTAATTTCCTTTTTGTAAACACTTTGTAATTCTTGAATACAATGACCTTTATGTAAGTTCATCTAGGGCATGCTTATTTAATATATCAATCTTACAAGCATGTTATTACTAGACTTGAACATGGTCGGTGATATTGTATTCGTAGGGTCATGGACTCAAGCAAATAGGAGGAGATTGTTGCATAATTAGCCTAGATTTGCTTGAATCCATAACCTAAGTCTAAGTCAAGGTGACTAATGGGCCGTGTCGTTAGAGTGGCAACTTGTACTTAGGCATAGCTTGAATAGCCTAGGATTGCTTATTGTATATAGCCTTGAAGAAGATAGCCTATAGGACATCGGACGTCCTCTCGCACATAGGCATACAATGCATCGCCAGCTTTCGTTGAATATCGGACAAGTTCATATCGGCCAAGACTTCATCAGCAATGCTGAAGAACCTTAAGAACGTCCGATAAGAGAACTGCCGAAGACATGTCCTGATTTGAGGCTTTCATTGACTTCGATGCAACGTTAACCTGCAAAGAGCATTCAATGAAGGTTTCCATTCTTGGCATACACTCGAAAGGACATTCCTCCCGCAAGCATGCCGCCTATTTTTAGCAAAGTGTCGGAAACAGACGCAAGCTACAGTCACCTATCGAGTCAACAACCATATTAGAGCATTAATTGCTCTTAAATTCAAATTAGAAGATCTCCAACGGCTCCAAGCTTCCTCCGCATATAAAAGGAGACTCCATTGCTGCATTGAATACACTTCAACAACTACAACTCGAATCTTCTTCATCTTCTTCAAGGGCATTAAAGCTTAAACGTCCTATCGTACATCCTTCTTTGAAGAGCTTCATTCTAAGACGATCAGTCCATTAAAGCTCTTCATTGATTGCAACACCTAGCTTTTCATAGCTCACGAGAATTGTATCTTATTGATATCAATTCTCCCACACAAACACTTGGTCAACAAAATTTTTGTACACAATCCATTAGAGATTTAATTTGTAAAATATCTAGTGGAAAAACTTAGTACACGATTTTCAAATCCAAAGTTGACCACTTTGGTTGTGGACGTAGCACTTATTTATAAGTGTGAACCATATTAAATATTCTGTCTATTTGTGTGTGATTGTGATTTGATTGTGTTGCTTTAAATTTCCGTTTCCAATCTATTAAGAACCGCTGATCTTGTCTCGCCAAGATCGCCATTCTTAACTTGTCCCGTGCTTCACAAGTCTTCCGCCTGCAAAATTTATAAAACCCTAGTGAAGTAAGATTTTTGAATCAATTTCAAAAATTGGATATAGGCTATTCAACCCCCCCTTCTAGCCTATATAGAGCAACCTTGGACCTAACAATAACTTTTAAGACAATAACCTAATATAGCATAAATAGAATTTGATCAAGTAAAAGCATGCTTTAGAAGGATAAATCTTAGGTCAAACACTTGGTTAAAAGAGAAGCTTTCACTTTTTTAGAGTGATTTTTGGGAAAAATGAATCTATCACTTTAAAGGGAAGTATAAATACTTATTCACAAACTAGAAATCTCCATGGGATTGTATTGCATTTTTGAATCACAAGGGCGAAAAATGGAGGGTGATAGTGGAAAAATCTCATCAAGGTATTAGCAATTTTATCTTATTATTGTACGTGTTATAAAAAGGCCTTTGTAATTTTTGATCCTTTCAAGTAGAAAGCATAGTGGCTGCGAACCCCATGTTCCTAATACTCAGATCAAGAATACTTTTGGATATTACTCCCGTTTGGCAAGGAAGCATCGTCGCAGCGAACGCCGTGCCCCGAGTTACTTAGGAAGTAATAAGTTTTTTTCTTTTTGCCTTTTAAGATTTGGTGACTAAGTCACTCTTTTAGCAATAAGATAAAATGCTTAACCTTGATTCGATTTAGTGGAAATGGAAGGATGGGATTTTGATGAAGGGGTGTGATTCAAGGGTGCATAACAAAATGGATGCTTCTAATAAGGGAATAAATATTTAATAAAATTTAACATGTACAATTTTAAAGAAATATTTTCAAGAATTTTACACAAGAATAACCAAGTGTATAAGAAGATTAATTAAGGATTTCTTCTAATCAAATGCTTTTTCTTTGATGAAATCCTATATTTTGCTATATTAACTTATGAGGCCTTTTAATTTATTTCCTAAAAATATCCCTATATTTTTCTTCTTTATTAATCTCTAAGTTTATAGAAAGTATGAGAGGAAAGAGAAAGACATTATTTTTGGGCAAATAGCAGGCATATGGATCATCATAGGGATTTTTTTTTTTTTTTTTTTTTTTGCTATACATGCATAAAATGAAAATGTAATTAAGGAAAAATTATACTAGAAAGCAAGTAAATCTACACTAGAAAGCAATGAAAATCTAAACTAAGAAAACATGAAAAATCTAATCTAAGAAAGCAATAAAAAGATAGATATACCCCCCCACACTTGAAATGAACATTGTCCTCAATGTTTCAAGGAACAATGTCGATCTCGGGGGAGTAAAGAGAAACTTACTAGAATGGTGGTGGTGGTGGAAAGTTGTCCCAATGGCTTGTCCCATAATTGTAAATGTCGTCAATTCTTCCTTGGACATGCTGAATACGGCCATCCATTTGGCCAAGTTGTTGAAGAATTTGAGCGTTTTGCTCAATCAATTGACCTTGTTGGACAAACAACTGATCAAACTTTTGGTAGAAGTCGGGCGGCATTGGGGCTTGCACATCTTCTTCTTCTTCTTCTTCTTCTTCTTGGGCTTCTCCTTGGATAGCATTTGGAAATATCCAAGTCTCGGGTTCTCTTATTCGGACGGTGGGAAGATTGTTGTTTGGGAGTACAATGTAGGGCTCTTTTCCCGCCCCTACTAACCAATTGTACTCATTATGCCCCCTATCCGAAATCAATTGCATAGTCCGGAGAGTTGGAATATCCAATTTTGTTGACCCTCTCACCTCAACCCAATCATTTGGAATCTCAAAATTGAAGTGTTTGGCAAACAAAGTAATTAGGCCTCCAATATGAATTTCCCCGTTAAAGGTCGGAGAAACAATGTCACCAATTAATTCGAAGAGGAAATTGCAAAGGTTCATCCTCCAACGTTCCCAAACAAAACACCACAATAAAAGCAACTCCTTTCTATTCACCGTTCCCTTATCTTCCCTAGCAAAGATGGTGCAAGCATATATCCTATGCATGAGGCGAAGGGTTGGGTGGATAATAGAGGAGGCTTTGGCGCTTCGGGATTTATAAGATGGAAGGCCGGTTATTTGGTTCCAAAAGGCATTCTCATTGTATTCTGTGGGTAAGTCGGGAAATGTTTCGGTTCGGAAAGATATCCCCAGAATTTCACTAATTTCAGTCCCGGTTAAATGAAGCTCTCTTCCGCCAAGGCGAAAGTCAATATGGTACTGATTAAAAGTTCTTCTTGTTACCCTACAAGTCTCCTCCACAATTTTCATTTTTATTGTGCTTAGAAATTCCAAAGTGAGGATTTCATAGGTTTTCTCATGCTTTTGGAGGATTCCTTCGGATCTCAACCCCATATGAAGGGTTAAAACATCTCCATAGATTCCTAATGTTCTTAGAGCAGATCTATCAGGAAATTGGGTAGGCCTAATCCTTTTAGAGCTTAAGGCAATGAAACGTGCCGTTTCTCTTGGGCTTCTAAAATTAATTCCTAACGTATTGAGGGTTGGATTAAAGCTAGACGAAGAGGCTTGTTCCTTCCGGGATCGTTTTGCTACCCGTTCTGCAGCCTTTTCTTTCCCTTTGGAAGACATTGTATTCAAAAACCCAAGAAAATTGAAAGACAAGAGAAGTGAGAGAACTTTTTACGAGGAGGCGATGAATTGAACTTGAAATCCCTTTTGCTTAGCCAAGAGATTTCCAAAAGCTTCCTCCTTGCACCAAATTTCGGAGTAATCCCTTCAAATTCTTGTAGTGGGTGGGATAATTTTGGGATTTTTCAGATTGGGGTTTTAAGGGGTTTTTTGGTGGTGGAGAGGTGTTTGGTTGAGGGATTTTGGAGGATTGAGGATGAATTTGTGGTGTATGATGGTAGAGGAGTGGGTATTTATGGTGATTGGGGCGGAGGTAAAGGGGGAAGATTGAAGAAGATGAAGTGAATGAGGGAGGAGAGAGAGAGGCACGTCTTTATGACTGGAACGACGCATCTCCCCAGGCGATATGCACGGCCGTGTCAAGGAATGTGCACGGCCGCTCCTTCTTGCTAAATTGACTCATTTTGACTCGATATGAACTGGACGGCCGTTCCATGTGATAGAGCACGGCCGTGCTAACCAACGTTCACCATTTTATTTTTATTTTTATTTTTATTTTTTTTTTTTTGGCTGGAATACCTACAAAACAAAGTTAGCACAACAGTAGATAATAAATGAAATGAGGTAAAGTAATCCATCGGTTTTACCATTCCGATGATGCTTGTTTTAGGTCCTTAGCTTGACCCCTTTTTTGGAGTAATCAGTATCTTCTGCGGTAGGCCTTTCTTCCATATTGATTTTTTTGATGAAATAAGTGACCTATAGTGTTTGCATTTGTGAAGATTCGAAGTGACCTTCTTTGTCCCTTTTGATGCATTGTTAGTTTTAGGACAAGCAGAAATATTTATTGCATCAATATTATCTTTTGAGATCAAAGATTCAATATTTATGGGATCGTTGCCTATTTCTTCCTTTGATAATAATCCTTCACCCATCTCATATTCTTCACTTGGGGTGTAGGTTTCAAAGTAGGGATCCTTGAGATCTGATTTAGGCATCGAATTCGACTTTCTCTTTCCCCACATTTAGGGAAAAGGTGCCATTTTCACATCTATGATCACTCCTTGGAAAGAAATGGCCTTCCTAAAATAACAGGAGTTTGATGATCTTCCTCCATATCTAAGATTACGAAGTCGAGGATGATCAAATTCCCTACACGACATGGCATATTTTCCATAATACCGACGGGGTATTGAACGGAACGGTCCGCCATTTGGAGAGTTATGGTTGTGGGTTTAAGTTCCCTATTCCAAGTTTCTCACTAACCGATAATGGCATTATACTTACGCCGCTCCTAGGTCAAGGACGGCGTTATCAATGTTGATTACGCCAACACAACAAGGAATTGTAAATGCACTGGATCTTTTAATTTTGGAGGAATTTTACTTTGCAAGACAGCGCTTATTTCCTCCAACATAACATTTTCATATTCTCTTAGCCTTTCTTTTCAAGGATTAATTTTTTAAAGGTTTAAGGGCTAAAGGCATATTTTCAAATTTTGAAATGTGGAATGTTGACATTAATGGCATCTAGGTTTTCAAGGAGTTCGTCATAATCCTTGTCTTCTTTCTGGGGATTCCGCCCGAACTAGTCTCAATCATCGGTGGGATTGGACTAAAGTTAGTATTTCTAGGGTATTCATTTATCTTTTCTCTCTTATCCCTAGTTTTTACCATGTTTACATGCTCATTTGGCCTTTGAGGTTGACGGGAAGACTCCTTGTGGCCTACTCGTTGGGATAGCTGTTGAGCTGTTGAGTTTCTAGCATCTTATTATGCGCTGCTAAGTTATCAAACCTAGCATTTAGAAGTTTAAAGCTTTCCCTAAATTCATTATTGACCTTTTCTTGAGAATTCTTATTTTCTATCACGAAATCCATTAAAAGATCTAATTTTGATTTAGGGGAAGGTACTGCATTGTTATTGAAATTCTTAGGCCCAAATCCGGAGGTTGTGTTGATGGTTGCGGGTTTAGAACGTTGCTATTCTTATAGGAGAAGTTGGGGTGATTCCTCCATTCGGATTGTATGTATTAGAATACACCCCTCCTTTTTGTCCAAAAGAATTTACAAAGTTCACTTGATCATTAGAAGTAATGTCAAGTAACTCGCAATTTTCCGTACTATGTGAGTTAGACCCACATAGTTCACATAACACATTTATATTAGCTACGGGATTGACATTAAGATTTTCAAATTTTTCAAAATCATGTCAACTTTAGAAGAGAGAGAGTAACTGCATCAACATTGTATTTACGGGCGTACCTTGTTGTTGCTCCTCTCGTTTGACCATTGGTAATGGTTCAATGCAATATTCTCGATAAGGTCGTATGCCTCATCGACTCCCTTGTTCATCAATGCTCCTCTGGCGGCATCAATGGTCTCTCTTGTCTTGAATATGAGACCGTTGTAGAAGGTGTGAACAATCAACCACTTTTCGAGCCCGTGGTGGGGGCACATCCGAGAAGCTCCTTGAATCGCTCCCATGCATCATACAAAGTCTCACTATTTGTTTGACGAAATTAGTGATCTTTGTGCGGATTTGGGCTGTTTTGCTTGGTGGGAAAAACGCCCAAGGAATGCTTCTTGAATTTGGTCCCATGTCGTCAATGAATTTTGGGGACCGAATTTAACCATTGCTTTGCCTTATCCTTGAGAGAGAAAGGAAAAGGCGCATTCGTATTTAGGGTAACATTTTGAATACGTGTGGTATCACGTATTCCAAGAATGTTTGGATGTGGAGATGGGGATCTTGAAGCAGTGCCGCCATATTGGTTATTCATAACCATATGCAAGAGTTGCGGCTTTATCTCAAAGTGTGCCGCTCCGGCATTTGGCACAACTATAGGTGATCTAGTTCCGGGTACTTGGATTCACAAAGTCCCGTAGGGTCCTAGTTTGCGCTTGTGGTTCTTCTTCCGCCATACGTTTGCTTAGTGTCTCTTTGAATTTTCTTAGTCTTTGGTGAAGGCTTCGTTCGGGTTCGGATCAAAGTTGTCAAGAACGTCGAGCCCGTTTCATACACTATAAGAGAAGAACACTCAAAAAGAGATTAAACGCAACAAATTATCGGAAGTAAAAACAAAACCAAAATAAAAACAAAATAAAACAAAAAGAAATTTATGTAGTAAAGACAAAAACTTAAAAAGTAAACCGTTGTCCCGAACGGCGCCAAACTTGTTCGTCGGTTGGTTTAACCTAACCGTCTTGTTTAATATCCGCAAGTGCACGGGCTATTGCAATATAGCGAGTGCAAGTGAGTCGATCCCACGAGAGGGGTTTACTTTGGATTTTGCTTTTGTCTTTAGATTTAGAGAATAGATTGGGAGAGATTGAGATTGGTTTTAAAATGGGAAGAAACATATGCAACAAATATTTTAAACGAAACTTAATACGACAAAACATTCTCGGATTGGAAATCATACACATAATTTGTTCATCAAATAGTCGTTGTCTTTGAAAATAAAGATTTTCATAAAAATCAAGGATGGTATGTTAGGCCTACACTACTTCGGGTTAAGACAATAGCATTTGTATTCTTCACTAATTATGTCCTAGCGTTTGAGATTTCCGTTTATGGTACTCCCGCCTGTCACAAACGGGCATTCCGGCTTATCTCTAGCTGACCATAATTAGTAAGAATCCATTAAGAACAAGAGTCAACATACTTTCCATTCAAGGAACATCCCTAGGCCGTTGAACTACTTTCGTGATCAATGAAACCTAGTTTCTTTATATGGTTCCGTCAATCGAGATTCACCGCTAGGTCCTTCTCTCAATTGTGAATCATACAAGTTGGACGTCTCCAAAATGTAAGTCATTTAGAGATCGATATAAAGAAATTGTTTTAGATGAAGTTAAAGGACAAGACTTTCAAATTTCAAGATGAACAATATATGTATTGAGTTCCCAACCCCAAGAACAAGGGGATTACTCACTAGCCATGTAAAATTAATAAACAATAATATAAAGGATAGAGTAAGAAAGACTTATTGTGAAAATAGAAGATGAATGGCTGGAATAATACTTCGCTTTTATTGCTTTCTTTCAAGTCGATCTTCAAGAACGAATGTGAACTTCAATCCTCAAAGATTTTTGGAATTCAATACAATGAGTGTTTGTGTCTAATTTCTAGTGATTTCGATGAAAATCTTACATATATTTCGTCTCCTAGGCGAGTATAGGGAGTCTTATTTATAATGGGGAGGGATCTCTTCAAGAAGGTGCCTCCAAAGGGTGCCTTTAAATCTGCGGGTGCAATTTGCACGGGAGTCAAGTAAGTTGCACGGCCGTGCTCTTCGCGCCAAATTTGAATTTTATTTTTGACATCTTGCGGCTGCTCCACCATATCGCACGGCCGCTCAGGGACACGGCCACTCTTCCTTCAAGACACGGCCACTCTAAGCTTTGAGACCAAAATTGCCCAAAATGGCTTTGTGCACCGCTCCTTTTGGGCACGGCCGTGCTCACCGATTTTGGTTTTGTGAGTTTGATTTGTTTGTTGCTCGCCATGCCTTTGCATCAAAATTTGTCTAGGCATTCTTTGATCATAAAAAGGCTCCAAAACCTGTCTAAAATGTGTAAAACATACCAAGAGCGTAAAATCTAATAAATATGAAAAATGAACTAAAATGTATAAAAATGAGATGAAAATGGCGGTTAAAGCGTGTAAAAGCATATAAAAGTAGGGATAAATGACTATATAATAGTCACTTATCAATACTCTAAAATGTCTGAGATGAATCCTGGGAAAATCAATTAGCACATACTCATTCCACTTTTGGAAGTCGCTTGCATACTTGAACTTCACGGAAAAGACCCCGGAAAAGAAATGTCAAATGTTTGGAAAACATTTAACATATTGCCATGTGCAACAAGTCTTACGGTTATATGTAGGTATGCCGACCATCACCTCAAAGATGGCCGATGCGGATAATTGATTCCTGAATTAAGTAGCTAATATGGAATTGACAAAGATGACGAACGCTAACAGCGACCATAAGTCCTGTGAATATCAAAGGGGATTCATGGGCCAAGCGATACATCTTTGACGGCCATCACCCTTCGGTGCTCTCATAATGATCCGAAGAAGTGAAGATGTTACGCCTCCCGAGAGTTGGAGGAAATCAAAAGAACACGGCCATCTTCTTATCATCCAACTCCTTCTAAATCCTTGACCGATGACTCCTCATCTAATGTCTAGGATTAGGACCTATAGGACACAAATTTGTAACATGTATCTCTTTACGTAAATTGAATCATTATGTATCTCCCTCATGTAATCTGATTCGGTCAAAAATCCGTTGTATTGTTCTTGTAATCAGTGATCCTTGCAACACACCGTGTAAAACTACTTGGATTATTGAATACAAGCTCGCAACTTTTCTCATGCTTATC
The DNA here is from genome assembly GCA_016624345.1 of Platycodon grandiflorus. Lineage (NCBI taxonomy): Eukaryota > Viridiplantae > Streptophyta > Magnoliopsida > Asterales > Campanulaceae > Platycodon > Platycodon grandiflorus. The sequence continues at coordinate 92,330,920 of CM028361.1, read as the reverse complement.
TACTTGTCCGCATTCCTTTGATAGCATGAACTAATGTGTTAAAGTGTGTTGATCAAACTTATTATTCTTTAATTATCTCCATTTTATTACGGTGATTAAAAGAATTGTTCTTAATGAAATGATCACTCTACCGACACAAACTCTGCGACATCCCATCGAAACCATTCTTGAACAACGCTACATCGAGTTATGGTCTTCTACTTGCTTAACTTTCATCCTTAGACACCATGATAATTGCCTTTCGAATTTAATCTTTTCACAATGAGTAAATTCAAGTTACCAAAACCTATAGTCTCTTAACAAATAGGCGGCGCATTCATGACCTTCATGTCAACCTATCAAGGAATCGCTATTACTCAATCTCTATCCTTCATGATTAAAAGGTCAAGATTATTAGTAAATGCGCTTTGAACAAAACGCTAAATCGAACCTTTCAAGACAATTCAACAAAGCACTTTGTGTTCTTAGTTACGACAACTACAAAATCTTATGTACCTTATGAGATTGTAGTTATAAAGGCTTGATTAGTTGTTCCCATTATAATGGCTCAACACTAATTGGTATACATTGAATTCAAAACACTCTGCTACACCTTATCATGTGATTCTTTGTCAAAAGGATGTAGTTAAATATCTCTAGTAACTCGACCTATCCTCAAGATAGTCGACATTCAAGAATTCTTGGGAAGACTAATATTTTCAAATATTAAGTCCTTCCTCGAGTGAACAACCGATATGACCCCTGCGTATATAGGCTACGTCTCACTCTCTTGGATCAATTCTAGTCTGAGATCTCTTCTTTTGATGTAAATGACCTAGATCATTGGGTAAAGAAGAACGGACATCACTTGGTACACATTCCATATCTCACATACTTGGTCTATTTAATGTTCTTACTAAGCTTTATTAATCTTAAATAGATTGGTGTCCATTATAAATAGAGTCTATTCAATTGGTATCTTGTCCTTACCTTAGCCGATATTAATCACACTACCAATAATAGACATAACAATTGATATCAGTTCCTACTTTAGCAAATATCTAATACAACCTGCGATAGTGTCTTCATTCATTAAAAGACTCATCAAATCTCTCAAAATTGGTATCAGACTTCAAGATTGATATCAGACAATCTTAAGACACATTCATCTAAAACTTCCACATATGTGTCATGTACAACTGTGTCATATGGCTTGGTCAAGTTGTTTTGTCCCCAATTGTCCTTAAACAACCAATGCCGTTCTATTTTTGATTAATTTACTCAAACAACTCGCTTGAAGTAAAATAACAGCTCATAATATCTCTAGAAGCGGTTGTACCCATTAATACCACAATAAAGGCAATTAAATTAATCGATTATATTTTTAAACTTTCGTTTGAAAATAATACTAATATCTTCTAGGCGCCTACGTACTAGCCATAATTACACTAAGCATGATGACATAATACCAAATCAGACTATCATTACTATGTCATTAAATGCACTCACTTCTTTAAGCCCCCAAAATGTCTTTTCCCATTCCTCTAATCAAGAAACCCTTTCATCTTCTCAAAAATTCAAAAAGTGGTATAAAATTGGTATCAGTCTCCAAAAACAGCAAACTGACTTCTGCGTACCTCAAAATTTCTCCACCAATAGAGTCATTTGCATCATGTGTTCTCCAAATCTGCTTAGTCCTCCTCATCGACCCATCTCCCACACTGAATGGCGTCATCGTATGATGGTCCTTCTTGCCACTCCTCTTCCTCAAGTGATTCAACGACCTCGTCGAATCTCTCGTCGTGTAAGGAATCGTCTTCGAGACCCCAGGAACAATGTATCCAATTTCATCCCTTGGATTCCCACAAGAGAGTACGCTACTATTGCCCCTGCTCCCATCGCCTCAAATGCTCACCTTGAGCAACCCTCATCTCGGGAGGAGCTTCCAAAGAACGCCCATTCTCGTCAAATTCGGCGGTCAATGTTTCCTTCGATTAGAATCGCAGACCTTCATCCTTTAACTCTACCTCATTAGGATGACTAGCTAGGTCTGTTTTATCAAACTAATCCTCTTTTGTTTTATTATGATAAATAGGTAACATGTTTAATTTTGTGAACATCTGTTTATCTACTTTTGCCATTTTCTTTTGAGTTAAGTATTCAAAATTTGTCTGGTACATACTGTTCATGCCTGCGGTTTACTTTCTTGATGAACTTCAATGCCTCGTAGGCAAACCTTACATCTCATGTTTTAGGTGAATATCTCATGCATCTAACAAAAGTCGCATAAGACTCAACCATACTTGCTGTTTCGACTTGATATACCTTAAGGAGGAGACTATTTTGAATGATTTACTACTCACCAATTGGTATCACTAATTAAACAGCTTACCCTATTTGATACTCCTATTACAAAATAAAGCTTGTCACACTACATTCTTGTAAAATCTTCTTACAAGCAATGGAAACACAATTCCTAACCTCGATATCCTATTATGTATGTCTCATACATGAAAATTGTGTATCATAAGCCATCTGCACACTAAGAGTCTGTAAATATGACAAGTATCTGTATTTACTCGATACGGTCTATATTCTCTGCAGAATTACATCCGGCAAATCACTTCGGCATTTCTAAAAAGACAGCATTTAACAAGACCAAACTTCCTTCCCTCTACCTGTCAAAATTCATACCTTATGAATTACCATAAGCATGTTCTCTCTCATATTTAGTTTCTAATACTCCATAATTCAATTGATAACTATCAATCTATCTTTAACTTGTGGCCATTAAGGAGGAGAGATTGTGAAGAAGTAGTAATGGCCCCAAGTAATTGTGAAGTAGTAATGTGTGAAGTAGTAATAACCCCAACTAGTAAGGAGGAGAGAACTAGTAAGGAGGAAAGAAGGAGAGATTGTGAAAATCGCAAATAATCAATGAACCATTAAGGAGGAGAGATTATAATAAGGAAGTAATGGCCCCAAGTGATTATGAAGGAAGTTAGGCCTTAAGAAATTATAGTAGGATTAACACTATTGAGAACAATATTCATTAAGGAGGAGAGATTGTGAAGTTGTAATGCCCTCCCGAAAGTAAGGAGAGATAAACAAATAGTAAGGAGGAGAGATAAGCAAATAGGAGGAGAGATAAACAAATATTAAGGAGGAGAGATAAACAAATATTAAGGAGGAGAGATAAACAAATATTAAGGAGGAGAGATAAACAAATATTAAGAAGGAGAGATAGACAACTTGTAGAACTGTTGTAAGATTGTGTATCTACCCATACAAAGAAAATACTATATGACTATTATAATACGACTAGATGAAGATGCTTAATCAATTCGATTAAGAACTAGATAACAAGTTACTTATACTTTCTACTTCTTGCTTGAGCAACATTCTTCGATCATCCGATGCAAGAAACACACTCTTAAGGCAATATTATCATTTGCCTAGCAATCATTTCGCTTATTGCTTCGTATTTGTTCTTTCATTTATTGAGTCTGTAAATACTTAGCAATAGGTGACTATACATACGCTATCGCTTGTAAGTTCAACCTAGGGCATGCCTTGATATAAACTGAATATTCAGTAGTGGCATGTTATTACTAAGGATTGAACAACTGCTTTAAAGAGCTATATGTATAAGTCAATTGTAGTAATGGTCCCAAGTAAATAGGAGGAGATTGTTAGGAATATGCCGTAAATCAGTGATATATATGTATGCATATTCCAACACGGTGATTTGCTTGTTCCCATTACAACGCATGTTTCACAAGTGGCTAAAAGGGTGCGCGGTTAGTGTGGCGCTTGTTGAAACAATGCATAGGTCATTAGACTAGGAAGTCTTTGTACATATCCGAGTCTTTGTCCTACCAAAGTGATGACAAACCTTCATATGAATCAAGCTCTTCAAATTGCCACCGACGTGACTATCGGCAGATGTCTCACTAGCGACATTTCCTTCGCTATGATCGCCTAAATAGCCATCTCTACATCGCGGTTCTATATCGGCGATTCTCGTATCCGCCAAAGCACTTCATCGAACAACTGCAGAGAAGCTATTTATTCAAGAGGAACATCGTGACCATCGGCGGTTTCTACATCGCCAGGTTCTATAATGGCAGATCTCGAAATCGGCCAAATCCTCATCGAACAAGCTGCGCGTACGATCACTAGATACATCGGTCGTTACTCAACGCACTTCAAGCCAAAATAGATCCGTTACAAGATGCGTCGACAAATCCAAGATACGCATCGATGTCCGCACCTTCACGTTTATCCAATAGACATTTCCTCTTCGAACGTGTTCGCGGTCTTCAAAGCTTCATTTAAAAGGCCAAGCACGGGACGCCGCACTCCGGTCAAAGCAATGATACGCCCACATCAATCAACGCATCCAGCTAAGCTCGACACGTCCAACTATGTCCGGCTGTGTCACGGATCATCTTCAAGACTCAAACCTAGCGAAGGTCTTTGCCCAACAAATCCAAAAATGTACTCTGCTGCATTATGAGATTCAGATCACCAACGGGCATAAACCTATTCAATACACCAACGGTCACCTCTTCTTCTCCAGCTATATAAGAAGACTCTCATCCTCATTTCCAAAAAGCACAAGAGCACAGAAGAGAGAGCACAAGCACTAGAACACACAAACTGTGTATGCTTATGCTTGAGAAAGGTTGTGGTATTGATCTTCATTTCTTCAATCCAGAACCACTCCTTCAGAGTGAGAAATCACAAGTGTAAGAACAAACACTTTGTGAGAGAGAGCGAAGAAAATCCAAAAGCTGAGAAGCTCTGCTTGATCAACAACCTTGTTGTTGATTTGAGTTCTTCTTCCTTCGAAGAACTCAGTCTCTTCAGTGGCCTCAACTTCATCATCCAGAAAGAGACCAAGTATCTTACATCGTTGAAGCCGGATCAAGCTTGAAGATGTCCGATGAAGAGCGGAACTTACATGTCCAGATTGCATTCATATCGGCGGACTTATACTACATTATAAGCGTGCCGATTGTGCAATAAGGTGTCATCATTGTTGGTCGAGTGCTTAGCACTCAGTTGTTCAAATACTTGCTATTTGAACAACTCCTAATATTCTCTTCTCACAACAAATATATCAAGTTGAAACTACAGGAAGATGTCTTAATAAATATTAAGTACATCTTCTAATGTATTTTCGATATATTTGATTTCGCTTTCTTCATTTCTCCTTCTTTTCCTAAGGAGATTGCTAGGATAGAGAGTCTAGGTTGATGTACTAAGCATGTTTGCCTTTGAGCAAACCTCTGCTGAATTTTAATATAATATATATATTTGTTACATTCAGCCTTGATTTCTCTTTCTTGTATAATTTGCTTTATCATGTGCAATCTGTTTAAGGAAAGTAAATGATGCATCTAATACAGATTATAGTCAACTGTCAAGTTCTCTTTCATATCAAATCTTTACAGTTACTTTAATCTAAATTGTTAAACTTATGCTGTTTATTCTTCCATTGCTCAAACTCATTTCCATCACTAAGTTCAACATATATCTTCCAACCGCATGTTTCATATCTGTGATTCGAATGTCCATGATCTACATCTGCGATCTAGGATGTCCTATGTTTCTAACTTGCGATTACGATAAGGAAGATGATAAACTTGTATTAATCATTTCATCTACTCCTCAATTTTTAAATGTTAAAAATTGGATGAAATTTTTATTACATACAGTATAGGCTATTCACCCCCCCCCCTCTAGCCTATACACTGAGCAACCCTCGGACCTAACAAAATCCATCGCTATATTCTCCCATTTCCATTCCGAAATCTCTAATGGTTGTAACAATCCTGCCGGTCGTTGATGTTCCGCTTTAATTCTTTGACAAGTCAAGCACCTTGATACAAACTCGGCTACTTCTCTTTTCATACCACTCCACCAAAAGTTCTTCTTCAAGTCTTGATACATCTTTGTACTCCCCGGATGAATCGTGTATCTAGACTTGTGAGCTTCCTCCAATACTTGCCTCTTAACTTCATCAATTACCGGTACACAAACTCTATTTCGAAACATAAGAACACCTTCACTGTTCTTTGTGAAATCTGTTGTCTTTCCTTCATTTAGCTCATCAATCAATATCTTCAATTCTGGGTCGTCCTCTTGTGTTTCTTTAATTCTTTGGAGCAATACTGGCGTAGCCCGAAGGTTAGCAAAAATTACTCCCTATCTCGATCAACATGGACCCCAATCTCGAACATCCTCAAGCATTTTCCATTCACGAGTCATCAAGCAAGACATGTACGCCTTTCGACTAAGTGCATCCGCTACCACGTTGGCTTTCCCCGGATGATACAAGATAGTACAATCGTGATCCTTAAGCCGTTCCATCCATCTCCGCTGTCTATTGTTCAACTCCTTTTGAGAAAATATGTACTTAAGACTCTTGTGAATGGTGAACACTTCGAACTTAGTTCCGTAAAGGTAATGTTTCCACTTGTGTAGAGCAAAGATGATCGCTGCTAACTCAAGGTTGTGGGTTGGATAATTCTGTTCAAATGGAGTCAACTTTCGAGAAGCATACGCTATCACTCTCCCATTCTGCATCAAGACACAACCCAAACCCTCTTTCGACGCATCACTGTATATGACTAATCCATCCTGTCCATTCGGTAGTGCCAAGATCGGAGCCGTGGTCAATCTCCTTTTCAACTCTTGAAAACTCGCTTCGCATTTATCATTCCATACAAAGGGTTTATTCTTTTGTGTTAAGTTCGTCATCGTAGTTACAATCTTAGAAAACCCTTCAATGAACCTCTGATAATATCCCGCCAAACCCAAGAAGCTCCGAATCTCCGTTACCGACTCGGGTCTCTTCCAATTCACTACTGCCTCAATCTTAATTGGATCTACCAAAATACCATTACTTGAAACATCATGCCCTAGAAAACAGATCTCCTCGAGCCAAAATACACACTTACTAAATTTCGCATATAACTTCTTTTCCCTTAGTACCGTCAATACCAACCTCGAATGTTTCTCGTGCTCTTCCCGGGATTTTGAGTACACAAGAATATCATCGATAAATACCACCACAAAACAATCCAGATAAGGCAAGAATACTCTATTCATTAAATCCATAAACACGGCTGGTGCATTCGTCAACCCAAATGGCATTACTACAAACTCGAAGTGCCTATATCGAGTTCTGAATGCCGTCTTCGGAGTATCTTCCGCCCGAACCTTCAGTTGATGGTAACCACTTCTAAGATCAAATTTGGAATGCACAATGGTGCCCTAAAGTTGGTCGAACAGATCATCAATGTGTGGAAGAAGATACTTGTTCTTGATAGTCACTTGGTTCAACTCCCTATAATCAATGCACAATCTCAAGGAACCGTCTTTCTTCCTTACAAACAATACCGATGCACCCCACGGCGATACACTTGGTCTAATAAAACCCCGATTCAGCAATTCCTCCAATTGTACCTTTAATTCTTTCAATTCTGCCAGTGCCATGCGATATAATGCCTTTGACAATGGAGCGGTACCTGGCAATAATTCAACACAAAACTCCAACTCCCTATCCAGAGGCAAATCATATTCAGTTGAAAATACATCCAGAAATTCACGCACAATTGGAACATCCTCCAACATAACTACTTTTTTCGATTTATCAACTACACATGCCAAATACCCTATACACCCATGTGATAATAATTTTCAAGCTTTCAAAGCCGATATCATATGAATACCACTAATGCATTTATCACCCTCAAACATAAACGAAGGCATATCAGGAAATTCAAAAGTAACAACTTTCTTACGACAATCAACCATTGCATGATGAGTGTGCAACCAATCCATACCCAAAATGACATCAAAATCACGGATGGGTAAAACTACTAAATCTGCAAGCAAAATATGGCCATCAATAACAACTTCACATGCACGATGAACATCAGAAGCAACTAGGCACTCTCCCATCGGAATAGACACCTCTAACACATAAGACAATAATTCAGGCATAGAATGCAAATGGCATGCAAAGTGAGATGCAATATAAGAATGCGATGACCCTAGATCTATAAGTACTCGGGCTCGCTCTCTCGCGACAAACAAAGTACCTCCTATAATGTTGGGAGCATTAGGAACACCCCTCTGATCTAACGCGAACACTCGACCCTGAACCCTCGGTCGACCGTCATTGTTCCTCTTTACCCCCGCATTCTGTTGTGCACCACCTTGAGGTAACCCTTTGTTCCTCGGACAATCCTTTTGATAATGTTTTTCGTCACCACATAACAAGCACTTACCCTGTTTCATCCAACACCTCTCTTCAGTTTGCCCCGACTTCTTGCAAAAGTTATAAACAAACCTCAATTCTCGTTGTCCTTGGCCTCCCGATTGCTGCCACGCTTGGCCTACCTGACGACTCACATTCTTTCCCTTGCTAGAAGTCCCACCTACATTCTATCTCTTCCAGTTTTGCTGTGATGCCCGTTGATTCCCAACTGTGTTACTTGGCTTACTACGATGCTCTTCAATGTCATGTTCAATCTTGTAAGCTTTATCAACTGCGCTTTGGTAACTTGGAAGATCAAGCGGTAGAAGTTGCTTACGGTACTCAGTTCTTAAACCCTTCACAAAATGATAAACTTTCTTTTCTTCCGTCAGAATCAAGTGCGAGCAATACATTGCCAATACAGTGAACCTAGAATCTTGACCTGCGATAACGTTCCCTGTTCAAGGCTAAGAAATTCTACCTCCTTTTTAGCTTGCACCACATCAGGAACAAAGTGATTTCTAAACTGTCGTAAGAAAAGTTCCCATGTTCGATCCACACCTTCTTGGACCCAACTTGCTTCGAGCACCCGCCACTAATGTTCCGCTGCGTCCTCTAACTTAAAAGCTGCAAACTTGACCTTATCACCATCAGTACAATCAATCGCTGCAAATATTTTCTCTATCGACTCTATCCACCTTTCCGCCTTTATTGGATCAGGTTCGCCGTCAAAGCTTCGAGGTTTCACTTTCAAGAATCTCCCTAACCTCCGACCATAATCCCCATTGCCCCCAACTGGTTGAGCTATTCTGTGACCTCCTGCCTGTCCTAAACCTGCCATGGCCTGTCGTTGCAACTCTATATTTTGTCTATTCATTTCCATCATAGATTGTATGAACCCTTGCATCATGTTCACAATTCCCTCATTTTGGTTTACTGGTATCTCAGGCTGAACATTCGGCTGTCCCGTAGGTTGAACTCTAGGCTGAGTAGGTGGTGGAGCATTACCCTGTTCAGCTGAAGTAATCCCGGCTCCACTCGAGCCACCCTCCTCAGTACTAGTACCATGTCGAGTCTTAACCATGATTAAACACCTGCAATAAACACTCGACATTAACGACTTAAACACACAACCAACCCTCCTAAGCCAAAGATTCTCTCCCGGTTAGCTAACTTATGCTCTGATACCAACTGTCGTGACCCGACCCGAGATTCGATGTGGAATCTCGCTCGGTCTGCGAATATACGGGAACACGAAAGTAGCATCTCAAAAATTCCTTTTGATAAGAATGCAAAGTCATGTGAAAACCCTGTAATGCACGTGCGAGTTTTCTTTAAAAGCAACAAGATCTTTAAAACAAAACTAAACCTCAACGGTGAAACAAAAAGCTGGAGAAACAACACGTTAGCTAGCAACAACTACCACGAGCTAACAGGCTCGGTATATGCATAAACCATATCCGAGTGCGCGGATTTGAAAGTTAATAAATATATATACAACAACACGGCAACCATGCCGGCACAACAAAAGGATATAACAATAAACAGACGAGACTACTACCCAACAAATACATTGTTGATATAACAAGTACTCCCTAAAAAAAAAAAAAAAGATATAACAAGTACACCCTCGGCCTCGCCAAAAGAAAATACTAGGCACAAGGTGCACTACCAAAATGAAGACGATCAACTGGAACTGAACCCGAACAAACTAGGGATTCCTCGCCGGTCCTTGACCTAAGAAAAACAAATAAACACGAAACGGGGTGAGTCGAAACTCAATAAGCTACTAATGCAACAATATGGCATGCTAGATGCAAGACAGTAATTATAACAAGTATTCATGTCATCACGAACAATTCCAATACAAGATGAAAGTAACAAGTGTTGTACTTAGCCAAACAACCCCATATTACACGAGAGCTCAACGATCGCCAACCGTCCCATACTGGTTGGAAACCGTGACCAACATTCTCTTATACAGGAAGGACATAAGAGCTATAAGTAAACAAGTTACAAAGGATACGGCATCAAGGTACACATCCGACCAAACCAATACTTCCAACCAACCAACCAATATAATACCAAATGTAGAGCCGTTGTTGACGTGCTCGAACAAGAATACCAAATAACATAACACTGTGTGAACCATCTTCTGAATCCACGTCGATGGGTGATCTCGGTCCCTACAACCCAAGAATCAACCACGGATATAGCTTACCATGGTTGCGTTTATTCCGTACAACAAATGGCGCTATACCCCCACCGTGGCCAACGGTAGGGCGAGACCCGATGTATTGCGCTTCGACTATTACGTAGCCCCAGCTCCCTGAATAATCGAGCGTCAATACACCGCGAACACAAATGCCATGGACTTAACTAAATGCACAAGTAGATGTTTACTCGACATTTAAAATTAACGGTCATACTCCAAAGTAGGGAGTACACCAAAACAATAACATTCAACAATGATACGAATGTCTCAAGTGAGTTATAATAATATCACACCACAAATAACCAACTTATAAAATTTACGACAATTAACGTAATATCAATACACACAACCGGTGTAACCAAATTTCTAAACGAATCACTCGAATCGTCCAAGAATTCCCAAATCACACACGTGGTCTCATAAATTATGAAATCCTAACGAACTCCGTTAGAGTCATTTTTGGTTTCTAATGAGTTCGAGCTTACGCGAATTAATATACCGTAAACTTAACAATTACAAATCATATTTTACATTTCTAGCATGTAAACATGAGTCTCCAAACACATCCAAAAGGTCAACCATGAATTTAACAAGTCAACATGGTCAAACATACTCAAAATTGATGATTTCTAACATGTTTCATTAAATAACAAGTCCAAGATGAATAACAATTCATAATTCAGGGAGAAAAAGGGGTAGTAGCTTACAACTTGAAGATTTAACCCAAGCAAAGCCACATGCAAGACTAAGAATGGCTTCTCCTAGCCAAGAGCTTCACAATGGTGGTGATGGATTGCAATTTGGTCTTCAATTGATCAAATTACAAGGATTTCTAACACAAACTCTTTTTTCTCTCTCTCTCAACTTTGCTAAGGTTGAATGTTCAAATGTGTGTGTAAAAATGAAACTCTATGTGTGTTTAAGTGACTTAGTAAGGCTGGAGAGAGGGTCAAAGGTCGTGACCAATTTTCAGCCATTGGATGGTGGTCAAAAGGTCAAACAAAATAACAGAGCCCCTCGCTATGCGGGCGCGCCATGCATTCGCATAGCTTCTATGCGAGCGCGCCATGCGGCCGCATAGAATCCAGTAGCTTTAGGGTTTCTGCGCGGCTGGCCTTGTGCGCACGCATGGGCCTCATGCGGACGCCTTGTGCAGCCGCATGAAATCCATATTGTTGAGCCTTGGCACTATGCGGCGGCATAGTGACTGGTTCAAGTCAAAAGGTTCCAAAACCAAACCAAAGTGCTTCTAAAACACTCCCGAGTCTTCCTAAGATGATACCAAACTCAAACCAAGTTTAAAATACAACTACAACACAATCCAAACCACATATAATGAAGCTTTAGATGCACATCAAATCAAATGCAAATGACTATGAAACTTCTAACACATATCCATACACTTGAAAAGTGTACAACAAACTCAATTGCAAGTACATTTGAATGATATATGCACATAAAATGACGATGTCAATGTAAGAGACGTAAAAATTGAATGAATGCGAATGATGCAAATAGTGCGGGCATTACAGTTATTATATCCGTGGCATTCTTGCCATGCAAAAGACAGACAATTTTCTCTTTTGTCAGTTTCCGTGAAGCTAATACGATAGCCGATGGTTTTGTCAATCTTGCCATGGATTCTGAGGTGACAGTTTCTTTTTCTTCTATAGCTTCACTTCCTCGCTTGATTTGTGGAGATATAATTATGGATGCTCAAGTGTTTCTTGGATTCGAATTTCTTAATATTTCTAGCTTAAGATCTTTTGTTTTGTTTTCTCTTTTGGCTTGTTATGTTTTGTATTTCCTTTTCGAGGTTAGGCTCCTCCGTCCTCCTTTTATAAGGGCTAGGCTGGTTGTCACCCTCAAGTTTGTATCTTTTTTATTTTTTAATAAAATTTTGCAGGGTGCCACCCCTGTTTCCCTAAAAAAAACATTATGTTTTAAATGGTTTAGTTGTGATATTTATGCTATTTTTGTGTTAATTATAATTTAGTTGGGTTATTTATGTTATTTTTGTAATTTGTATACTAGTTTTATGTTATAAATGCCTTATTGTATTAGATTTGTATGCAATTTATTAGATAGGGATGTTTGGTGTCTTAGCATATCATAAGAAAATAAAATGATCGAATAAGCGCGTATGCGAATAAAATAGTTCTAAGCACTTGGACTTGGGAATAAACAAGACTAACACTACTAGGTTAGTTCAATTATTTATGAAATTGATCATTAGTTGCATAATGATCAATATTGTTAGGTTGAATTAGCAAATCCTAAACCCTAAACAAACTGTAACCCTATCTAAACCCTAATTAACTCTAAATCATAACCCTAATTAATTCTAAACCATTAACCTAATTAACTCTAAACCATAACCCTAATTAATTAACTCTAAATCATAACCCTAATTATCTCTAAACTCATACCCTAAAATCCTAAACCATAAAAGTTTTGGATTCACAACCTAATGCATTCTCACAAACTTTGTATGTGTATATATATATATATATATATATATATATATATATATATTGAGGTGTCACTTAGATCGATCATCCAAGTGCAAAAGTGAATGCCACTAGAAAAATGTTTTGGATTCAAGATGGGAGATTCTTTAATTGAAGTACCTTTTCCATTCAGCGTCGAGCAATTCCTTGATAAAATCTGTGTACGTCATTTATCTCCACCACCAAAGATTGCTGAATAAGAATAATTCTTGAAAGCATCCAGGGACAACGTAGTTTTTGGAAAGATGAATTCTTGATGTCATTGATATATGTCCATCCTTCATTTTGCCTGCAAATATTGCTGATGCTGAAGAGTTCTCAGCACTTGGGAATGAGCTTAAAAGGGTTGCAAAGGATTATTATGCTGGAGTTAAGAATCAGTTCTTGATAGAACTTAGTCGTAACTCCACAATAAGGATCTTTTGCAATCCTTTTGAGCTCACTCCCAAGTGCTGAGAACTCTTCTTTTTCAGTAATATTTGTAGGCAACAATGAAGGATGGACTCTCTCTAAAAATTCTCTCCCACGCAAGTTGTGGCCCTAGCTAGGGTTGCCGGCGCGGCCATGCCACCAGACTCCCATCCGGAGGCTCCTCCTCAGGGATATACATCTTCTCTTCTTAACTGTGAACCTCCTCCGCAGCCTCCTCCTCCATTATCATATGCGGCGGTGTTGGGTCAGCAAGGTAGGCAATCTTGTACAAACCCTAAATCATCTCCTATTCTCCATGAAATCCCTATGGCTCCCCGTCAATCTGTGGTTATCCAGGATGAACCTGGATGTTTATTCTCTCCGGTAGAACTTGATTTACTGGAAAAACAGTTTGCCCATACGTTGATAATGAAATTTTCGGTTGGACGACCTTCAATTCACGTGATCAATGATCACATTCTTCAGAACTGGAAGTTATCAAGCAATTTCATCGTTGGACTTATGGATCCCAGACATGTTATGGTGCATTTGAATACGGAGGAAGACATGGTTAGGGCACTCTCAAAGGAATCCTGTATGATTACACAATAATGTCTACCCCAAAAGAATAATAACCTCCTAATCTCGCGATGAGAGCCGCCTCACGCACGTGAACCCTTCGCCTCGCTCCGATCTAAGGAAAAACAATAATGAAAGGGTGAGTCACCTATGACCGAGTAAGATTCCACTAAACTTATTCATGTTATGCATGTATGCAATAATAATAGGATGCTAACACAAGCAGCATATAATCAGCATAAGTTATAACCAAGTAAGTCACATGTAATCAGTATAATCAACAACCAACTAAGTCTCATTACCGTAAGAAGGATCACGACCGCCAACCTGTCCCATACCGGTTAGAAATAATGACCAACCTACAAAGTAATGAGCTAACAACAGTTCATATCACATATTCAACAAGTAAAGATCACGTATCAGGATATAAGAGTCGAGGTACACCTCCGACTAACCAGCTCCCCTTATACACCATTCAGCTTTGAAGTTCATATAAAATCATTGTAACCATGTAATTCATATATCAGATATTCCGCGGAACAAGTCAACATGCCCCAAGTCCCTACAACCTTGGCATCCATGTGACAACACCACTCTTGTCCAACAATCTACGTGGTGTACCCTACTTAGGCCAGAAATAGGGAGACATGATGAATTAAGGTCGCCACAACCCGACTATCACTGCACTCCGCCCCATGACAATCGGTAGTCAACCAAAACCCCCTGAAAGTTAGTATTCCAATGTGCACAACCGGTTAGTCAAGTTCACGTTCACACTTTATTCCATATTCGGTTAAGAATTCGGCATTTCGGTTATCCTCCAAGGATCAATTTGAGTTCTAGATTCATAAATCAACATAATGAACACCTTAACCATCTCAAATCATTCAATATCAAGTCACAAACCTTAAATCTCAGCCATGTCACATACTTTGTTCAAGTCTAATTCTTGTCGATTTCACCAATTTGAAGTATACACGTGATTAACAACACTTTCAAGGCTCATATAAACATCAACACACTTTATTAACACATACTCATAATCATATCAGCCTAATAAACATCATAGCATGGCTGAAAAGCACAAACTTTCCGTAATAACAACTTAGCAACTGATAATAGCCAAAATAAACCGATTAAACACAAACATGAATAAGTTAATGGTCCCTTACCAAAACAAAGAGTAAAACCCTTGATTCACCCCTGTATATTAGTGATTAACACAGCCACAAACTCCCCTAAACAAGCCTCTTATTGTTTCCTTGGTGGAATAACAAAAGCTCATGCAAGAACACACACAAACCCTAGGTCAAAAAGTAGAATTTTGGGAGAATTTTGGAGGATTTAAGAGAGAGATTTGAGTGTTTTTAATGTTTAGAAGGCTAGAGTATGTTCTTCCAAGTCTTACCCACGTTTTTGATCAGATAAGGAAGCCAAAGCATGAGGTGAAAATCAAAGAAAAACCAAAAAACCCAAAATCTGCCAAGGCTGTCCGTACACGCGTGCTGGCGTGCCTTGGCGCGCACCGTTCACACCTCGTGCAATTTTTCCGTTTTGCTCCCTTTTCTCGATTCGATCACTCGTACACCCCTAGGTATGATTGTACAACACTTATAACACATCAAAGGATGTCCCCAAGGGTTCGATATCATTCTTGGATCGATTTAAAGTCACGAGAAAGTTCACGAAACCGAACATAATATCGACAACTTCTTCATTTTGTAACTTTCAATTAACACAACGTATTTCACTTTTTTAAAGCCCAATTTAACAACACAAAACCTCTATAACATCATGTATAACTAGGTATAAAGTATCATGGTTCATCTCTTTCATTTTAAATCAATTTACGCTACGAAACAATGCAAACAAGTAAAGCACCGAAACACGAAATCATGAGCTTACGACTCATCAAATCAACACCATGAACCACGATAATCACATTAACAATTCATGCACATAATTATATGATCAACATGCTAATGATATGCTCAGTTATTACACACATTGTAGGGCTTATTCCCTTAATGTCCGCTAAGGTCCATCCTATGGCTTCCTTATGTGCACGTAAGACACCAAGCAATCTCTCTTCCTACTCATAAGTCAAATCGACGCAATAATAACGGTAAAGTGTCACCCTCCCCAAGAAATGCATATTTCAAAGAAACAGGTAATGGTTTCAAATTAAGTTTAGGAGGAGGCACAACAGATGGAGCAATTTTAGGATTAAAATGTCCTAAAGACTCAACAGGAGAATTACTAGGAATTTTCTCCTCAATTGATTCAAAAATTTCTCTAATCTCATTCACTTCCTCACTATCACTATCATCACATCCATTCAGCATAACTTCAATTTTATCACAAATAAGCTCATTCTCCAATTTCTCATAGATAACCGACTCTAACTCATCTGTAAAAAAACATTCATTCTTATCATCAGGCATTTTCATGACATCAAACACAGAAATTTTAACAGTTTCATCCATCACTGACATGGATAATTTGCCATTTTTTACATTAATCACTGTATTAGCAGTAGCCATGAAAGGTCGCCCAAGCAGAATAGGCATTTCATGATCAATACTAACATTTTTATCCATTTCCAAAACAACAAAATCCACAGGCAGAATTAACTTATCTACTTGAAGTAGAATGTCCTCTACACTGCATAAAGGATGTTTGACTGAATGGTCAGCCAATTGTAAGGACATTGTAGTGGGTTTCAGTTCTCCCAACCCTAGTTGCACATACACAGAATATGGCATCAAGTTAATACTAGCACCTAAATCTAACATTGCCTTCACCTTCTTTGAATCCCCCAAACTTTTTTGAATATTAAAGCTTTCAGGGTCTTTCAACTTAGGTGGAAGGTTCTGTTGGAGAACGACACTAACATTTTCAGAAAGAATCACTTTTTTAACTTTTTTATATCGGTGTTTCCTGGTATTATTATCTTTGAAAAAGTTTGCATAAGACAGAATGTTTTTAATCACATTGAGGAAAGGAAGATTTATGTTAACTTTTGAAAGCATTTCATAAATTTCCGTGAACTGTTTATCCATCTTATTTTTCATTAATCTACCAGGAAATAGAATCGGAGGCACATAGGGCTTGGGGGAAGGTACTTTTTCACTTTCTTGAGGAAGATCCTATTTTAGAGTGTACCTCTTCTATAATTTTCTTACCACTCTGGAGTGTTGTGACTGCTTTCGCTTATTCCGACTGGCTTGGGAAAGTACTGCTCTATTTGTGCCATTGTAAGGATTCTACAATTTGTCCCACTTGCGCTTCTAACTTTCAAACGAGGCCTCATGTTACTTGTGCCTCTACTCATTCTCTTGCTAATTTCTCTGACTCACCATTATGAAACTTTGGAGAGTCTCTTCTAACGAAGGCTTGCTGGGTTGGAAAGATTGTTGTTGTTGTTGATGATGCTGAAATGGGGGTTGGTGATATTGGTGTGGTTGTTCCGATGAAGAGGCTTTTGGTTGCTCCATGAAAAATTTGGATGACTCCTCCACCCAGGGTTGTAGGTGTTCGAGTATGGATCATTTCTCCCCTTTGTGGAAAGAAATTCATAGAGTTTTCTGTTCCCAAAACTCGGGATATTGTTCTCGAGAAGGGCACATATTAGTAACATGACTAAAAACACCACAAATTGAACATGTTTCATTTACAGATTGAGCTTTAGAACTAGACAACAAAGAATCCATTTGTGAAGTTAGCTTAGCCAGTTGCATAGCCATTTCATTATTGGAAGAAGAAGAACTTACCTCATGCATACCGCTTGTTTTACCTATCACACTTTTTTTGTGAGTTTGCACCAAGCATCTCAAACAAGGCTATTGTTTCTTCGGGAGTTTTCAATCCCATGGCAACACTTGCAGCATTATCTACCAACGCTTGGTAGTTTTGAGTTAACCCATCATAGAAAGATTGATTTAACAAATGTAAAGAGAATTCATAATGTGGACATTGAATTAACATCATTTTAAACATATCCCAAGATTCATGAAATGCTTCTCCTGGCACTTGACTAAATCCAACTATTTTTTTTCGCATTTCAGACAATGTGGGGTGGGGGTAATATTTACTAATGAAAGCATTGCAAACACCATCCCAAGTGGTCTAACTACCTGGGGTCAATGACATGAACCAGGTTTTTTGCTGCATCCTTAAGAGTGTATTGGAAGCAACACATTCTTAACTGATCTTCAGTCAAATTTTCCAATGGAAAATTTTGAACAGTCGAATAGTAATCCCACAGAAAAGTTAAAGGATTTTCAGTTGCCATCCCATGAAAGGACGAGAGCATAATAAAGTGAAAAAACTTTAATTCATAATTCCTAGCAGCTGTAGGCAGGACATGTTGGAAAAAGTGTGTTTTGAAGGAAATAATGAGTTATTTTCTTAATTAGTTATTTGTCAAAATGACAAATTGATTGTTGGATTGTGTTCTACTTCATGAGTACATTGAAATCATATATTCATTTGTCCAAAATGGTTGAGAAATGAATGAGATATTAAGGCTCAAAGTAAATGGGTTGGAAAAGGGAAATGTGGTTATCCCACATTGGAAAAAGATGGAAAAGTGGCAAAGTTTATATACTCCTACACTTTGGTAGGGAGTAAAATTGTGGTACATAGAGGCTCTCTCTCGCGCACAGGTGCGCAGGGGGGGTGCGAATCATGGACCGAAATAGGCTTCGGGCTACCGAACTCACATGCATGCGCGTCCTGCGGACACGAATGTAGCTCCGAAATAGCCTGTCCGCGCGAGCCCGCTTTTTGCGTTTTGTTTTTAAACCCACGAGACTTTGACTAATGATTTCAAATAAATCAGAATCGCCAAGGATTAAAGAGAGATATGTAACGCCTTTGCATTATGAGCTAATTGATTGAATTTATTTCAATAATATCAGTTTTATTCTCTTCGGTTTTAATTTTGTGGCGTTTTATTCTTTGTTTGAACTACAAATAGAGAACACAACAACACGAAAAAAGACACGATTTCCGATATCCTCTTCTCTCCGATTCTGCATATTGAACAAATTTCCTTTGGCCTCCTGCATATTGCATTCGTGGTGATATTGTCCGAGCATCGCCGGTTCGCGGAGGTTCTATTGTGCGGCAACCATCCGGTCGTCCGTTTCATCCTGGGAGGCAATCGTCCCGAGTAATCTCAAGCACAACGTGGTGAGGGGCGAAATTTGTCTTAAGGAGAGTGTGATCTCACACGACTCGGACAACGACAAATCATCTTCTTCTCTTATTTATCTACTTGTTTTAATTAGTTTTCTGTATTTCCTTTCATATTTGTAATACTTATTCTAACAATCTTAAGACAAATTTCCGTGTCTCTTCGTTGGAAGGAAAACTATTTAAAACAGTGAACTAAATTGTTTGTTTTGTTTCGATGGCTACCCAATCAAACATGGAAACCTTTTGGGAACAATTCCGAGAATCCTCGTGTGGAGGAAGCGCCGTGTGGAAACCAACGCTCAAGGGTGGTTGTCCAAACGGTTTCGAACCATCATGGTGAGAAACCGGAAAAGTTTGTTGGCCAAGACTTTAAACGTTGGCAACAAAAGATGTTTTTCTATTTGACTACCTTGAACTTGGACAGATTTCTTAAGGAAGATCCGCCACGGTTGGGTGAGAATGAGACGGATGGGCAAGCCATCTCGGCTCTTGATGCTTGGAAGCATTCGAGTTTCTTTGCAGAAATTACATCCTCAATGGTTTGTCGGATACGCTATACAATGTGTATAGTGTTAAGAAAACTGCAAAGGAACTATGGGAGTCCTTGGAATATAAGTATAGGATCGATGACGGGCACAAAGAAGTTCATTGTGGGCCGTTTTCTCGATTACAAAATGGTGGACTCTAAAACGGTTAAAAGTCAAGTGGAAGAGTTGCAAATAATAATTCATGAAATCCATGCCGGGGATGGTAATTAGTGAAAGCTTTCAAGTGGCGGCAATAATTGAAAAGTTGCCTCCCGCTTGGAAAGATTTCAAGAATTACCTTAAACATAAACGAAAGGAAATGAATGTTGAAGCGCTTGCTATTCGTCTTCGAATTGAGGAAGAGAATAGGATTGCGGAAAAGAAATTGAATAATCTTCTTGTGGCGAAAGCCAATGTGGTGGAGCATGTTGATAGCTCCAAGGCCAATGGCAAGGCAAATGTCAAAGCCAAAGGCAAGGTTGGGCCCAGAAAAGGTGATTCTAGTTTGAAACCAAAGGGAGGAATCTCCAAGAAGAAGTTCGGTGGAACTTGTTACAATTGTGGTATTGTGGGCCACAAGTCTTCCGATTGCAGAAAGCCAAAGAAGCAAGCAAACATGGTTGATGTCATCTCGAATGAAGTTTCCGATATGCACTTGGCGGCGGTAATTTCCGAGGTGAATTTGGTGGGTTCAAACCCAAATCAGTGGTGGATTGACACCGGTGCTACTAGGCATGTTTGCTCAAACAAGGAAATGTTTAGTAGTTTTGAAGCCCTTGAAAATGGTGAGAAATTGTTCATGGGAAATTCTGCCACGTCCGATGTGAAAGGTCAAGGAAAGGTGGTGCTGAAGTTGACTTCCGGGAAAGAGTTGACTCTCAACAATGTGCTCTATGTGCCCGAAATCCGGAAAAATTTGGTGTCCGGATCGCTTTTGATTAAGCATGGTTTTCGTGCTGTGTTTGAATCCGATGTGGTTATCTTATCCAAGAGTGGAATGTTTGTAGGCAAGGGATATGTTTGTGATGGTATGTTCAAGCTAAGTGCTATGGTTGTAAAAGGCAATGTAATGGCTACTAAGCCTAAGATGAATGAAATGAATAAGAATAATTCTTCCGTTTACTTGCTTGAGTCTTCCAATTTGTGGCATGGTAGATTAGGACATGTTAACTATGATACTATACGTAGATTAATTAACATGAATTGCATACCAAAATGTAAAATAGACTACAAACATAAATGTGAAACTTGTGTAGAGGCAAAGTTTACAAAACCTCCGTTCCATTCATTATAAGAAATAATGAACCACTTGAGTTGGTTCACACGGATTTATGTGACTTCAAGTCAACACAAACACGAGGGGGCAATAAGTACTTTATGACTTTTGTTGATGATAGCACAAAATATTGTTATGTGTATCTTCTCAAAAGTAAAGATGAGGCTATAGAGAAATTTGTTCTTTATAAAAATGAAGTTGAAAATCAACTTAACCGGAAAATAAAAGTCATAAGAAGTGATCGTGGTGGTGAGTATGAATTTCCTTTTGAAGGTATTTGTGCTCAATATGGGATAAAACATGTTACAACACCACCATACACCCCACAATCCAATGGAGTTGCCGAGCGAAAAAATCGGACTCTAAAGGACATGATGAATGCCATGTTAATAAGTTCGGGGTTACCGGACAACATGTGGGGAGAGGCCGTCTTGTCGGCAAACTATGTGTTAAATAAAATGCCCCGAAAGAAAATAAATAAGAGCCCCTATGAATTGTGGCATGGAAGAGTGCCATCATACCAATACATGCGAGTGTGGGGGTGTCTTGCAAAGGTTTCAATACCACCTCCCAAAAGGTGAAAATTGGACCAAAACTATTGATTGCATATTTATTGGGTATGCTCACAATAGTAGTGCTTATAGGTTTCTTGTGCATGAATCGAAAATTCAAGATATACACAAGAATACTATAATGGAGTCAAGAAATGCTTCTTTCTTTGAGAATGTGTTTCCGTGCAAAAGAGATGAGGCAAGTTCATTTAAAAGGAAACATGATTCAATAGAAGAAGAAGAAGTAGAAGGAAGAAATCATCATGATGAAAATGATGAAGCGGAGGTAGAACCTCGACGGAGCAAACGAGGTAGGGTAGAAAAATCTTTTGGCCCAGATTTTCTAACCTATATGCTTGAAAGTGAACCACAAAGTTATAAAGAGGCCGTGAGCTCTTCCGAAGGACCTTTGTGGAAAGAGGCCATTAAAAGTGAGATTGATTCCATTTTACAAAATCACACTTGGGAATTAGTGGATCTTCCTCCGGGAAGCAAACCACTAGGATATAGGTGGATTTTTAAAAGAAAAATGAAGACGGATGGAACAATTGATAAGTATAAGGCAAGACTTGTAATTAAAGGTTACAAGCAAAAGGAAGGCCTTGATTACTTTGATACATATTCTCCGGTTACGAGAATAACATCCATAAGAATTGTACTTGCGATAGCCGCATTGCGGAATCTTGAAGTACATCAAATGGATGTTAAAACAGCCTTTCTAAATGGGGATTTAGAAGAGGAAATTTACATGGAGCAACCGGAAGGATTTTTCGCCGGGGCAAGAAAATAAAGTGTGCAAGTTAGTAAAGTCATTGTATGGCTTGAAACAAGCACCAAAACAATGGCATCAAAAGTTTGATCAAGCCATGATGGAAAGTGGATTTAAAATAAATGAATGTGACAAATGTATCTATGTTAGAGACACGAAAAATGGCTACGTCATTTTGTGTCTTTATGTAGATGACATGCTTATCATAGGAAGCTGTGATAAAATGATAAAATCCACTAAAGATATGTTGAACTCAAAGTTTGACATGAAAGATATGGGGTTAGCCGATGTAATCCTTGGAGTGAAAATCTCAAGAATATCAAATGGACTTGCTTTAAGCCGGTCACATTATGTGGATAAGATTCTTGAGAAATTTAGCAAGGGTGACTTAGCTATTGCTAGAACCCCAATAGACATGAGTCAACATCTATCAAAGAATAGAGGTGACGCAGTTTCTCAAGTTGAATACTCGAGAATCATTGGAAGTCTAATGTACTTGATGAGTTGTACTAGACCGGATATTGCTTACACGGTTAGCAACCGAGTCGGTATACAAGTAATCCTGGAGCGGAACATTGGAATGGTATAGTGAGAGTACTAAGGTACTTAAGATATACTCGAGATTATGCTTTACACTATACTAGACATCCAAATGTAATTGAAGGGTATAGCGATGCTAATTGGATATCCGATATAAAAGACTCAAGGTCTACGAGCGGATTTGTATTCACATTAGCAGAGCGTTATATCATGGAAATCTTCTAAACAAACGGTTATAGCTAGATCCACGATGGAATCGAGTTTATAGCGTTAGATAAATGTGGTGAAGAAGCCGAATGGCTACGCCAATTTATAGAAGATATTCCAAGATGGACGAAGCCCGTGCCATCAATATGTATACATTGTGATAGCCAATCGCGATTGGAAGGGCACATAATCATATGTATAATGGTAAGTCTAGACACATTCGTCGAAGACATAATACCATTAGACAACTACTCTCAACTGGCACAATATCCATTGACTACGTTAAGTCAAAGGAAAATTTAGCGGATCCGTTAACCAAAGGGTTAAATCGAGAGTTAGTTGAAAGCTCAACGAGGGAATGGGACTTAAGCCTCGAAAAGTTAAACAGCGGAAAACCCAATCTAGATGACCGGAGATCCCAAGAACTAGATTCAATGGGACCACCTAACGTTAAAAGACTTGTAACGTCACCGTGCGGAATCAACCCCAAGTCCATTCCTATTAGTGACATCCCGAAAGGACAAGGATAAGCTTATGGCTTTTAATGATTCTTACGCGTCGAAAATTCGAGCGGGGTAATACGGGTTACCTTTAAGAAATCACCTATGTGAGAGAGAAGTGGGGCCGCTTCGAGGAGAATTGTGTGAGGCTCAATTCTTAGACCCTCTCAGAACCGGGCGTATGTTCGGGCCATGATTGAACATAGCTATGAGAATTGAAGTATGTTAGGACGATACTTGTGTCAAGCATATGACCGGCTACACAAAAAGCATAACGATTCAAGGACATCGCGTCTATCGATTTGCGAGTAGAGTAAATATGCTTGTGCGAGCGAAGATTCAATGGGCATTCCCACATCTTCGTATGCAAGTTTTCGTCGCAGCTTTATCACCAATTTCGCATTATTCCTTCATGTGGGGATTGTTGGAAAAAGTGTGTTTTGAAGGAAATAATGAGTTATTTTCTTAATTAGTTATTTGTCAAAATGACAAATTGATTGTTGGATTGTGTTCTACTTCATGAGTACATTGAAATCATATATTCATTTGTCCAAAATGGTTGAGAAATGAATGAGATATTAAGGCTCAAAGTAAATGGGTTGGAAAAGGGAAATGTGGTTATCCCACATTGGAAAAAGATGGAAAAGTGGCAAAGTTTATATACTCCTACACTTTGGTAGGGAGTAAAATTGTGGTACATAGAGGCTCTCTCGCGCAGTGCGCAGGGGTGCGAATCATGGACCGAAATAGGCTTCGGCTACCGAACTCACATGCATGCGCGTCCGCGGACACGAATGTAGCTCGAAATAGCTGTCCGCGAGCCGCTTTTGCGTTTTGTTTTTAAACCCACGAGACTTTGACTAATGATTTCAAATAAATCAGAATCGCCAAGGATTAAAAGAGAGATATGTAACCGCCTTTGCATTATGAGCTAATTGATTGAATTTATTTCAATAATATCGCTTTTATTCTCTTCGGTTTTAATTTTGTGGCGTTTTTATTCTTTGTTTGAACTACAAATAGAGAACACAACAACACGAAAAAAGACACCGATTTCCAGATATCCTCTTCTCTCCGATTCTGCATATTGAACAAATTTCCTTTGGCCTCCGCATATTGCATTCGTGGTGATATTGTCCGAGCATCGCTCGGTTCGCGGAGGTTCTATTGTGCGGCAACCATCCGGTCGTCCGTTTCATCCTGGGAGGCAATCGTCCCGAGTAATCTCAAGCACAACGTGGTGAGGGGGCGAAATTTGTCTTAAGGAGAGTGTGATCTCACACGACTCGGACAACGACAAATCATCTTCTTCTCTTATTTATCTACTTGTTTTAATTAGTTTTCCTGTATTTCCTTTCATATTTGTAATACTTATTCTAACAGGACAATATAAGAGGGAGACTGATTAATCCTAGGATGAGCATAATCCCTCATGGATCGCATAGGTTCTGGTTCACCCATGTTGACAGTAGGATTATCTTCTTTTAATTCAGAATTTTCAGATTCAAAGCGGGAAGATTCACCTTTGTTTGTATCTACCCCCTTGTTCCTACCCACCTTATCAATATTGTCGTTAAATTCCGACAGGACATGATTTAACGAACGACGACCATGCATACAAGTATCAACTGCAAGAATACCAAAAAATTAATAACCAATCTTATCTAAGTCAAAACAAACAAGTCCCCAGCAATGGTACCAAAAACTTGATGGAAGATTTAATTACCTTGCAATTGCACGAGTCTGTCGTAGTACAGTTGTGCAAATACAAGGGTCGAACCACAAGGACAAGTATTTTGATTTAGAAAATTCAAGTTACTAACTTGAGTAAAATGATTTAAATAAAAAAGATGATTTAGATTTTTTATTAACAACTAAATTAATAGTAAAACAATGAATTAAAGGAAATTAACAAGTACACTAATCTGAGACAATTCAAGAATTGGGAAAGCCTAAGGATTGGGGTTTACTTTGTATCTCAATCTTATGTCTTCCTAAAGTCACAGTCTGATTCTAGGGTTCGTTCTTCTAAGGCAAAGATTGGGATGCTTTGATCACGATTTGCAATCTTTTAACTCCTAACTATTGTGTCTCCTTGATCCGTTAACGCAACACTTAAAAGTTCATTAAGCACAAAAGAATGAATTAATCCTAATTCTAAAATCAACAATGATCATGTATCATTCGAAATCAATCTCACAAAGAATGGCAATTTAAGAAAAATGAATATTGATCATTCTCTAATTCTTACCTCAAATAATCTTAACAGTTGAACTACAATCCGTAAAAACAACTGATAAAATTCAATTAAGCATACTCTGTGGAGAACAAGAATTCATAGACTGTAACAATTAAACTAAAATATAAAACCTTCGATACAAAATTACCTCCAACCCCTAGAACATGAGCTTAGCTCCTCATCAATGTCATTACAGAACCCTTGAATCTTCAATTAAAAATAGAATTGAATACAGAAATTGGAGTTTAAATCTAAAATCGAAATCAAGATTACTTCAAGAAAAGACCCCCCCCTTGTCTTCAATATAGACCTTCTCCTTTATATTCTCCTCTGACCTTCGAACGACCTCGCACAACATTGGAAAGACAGAAAAAATCTCAATAGTCACAGCGCTCTAGGGCGCAGGATGAATGTGCGCTAAGTCGCGAAAGTCTTTGTTCTTTGCTTCTGAAAGTTTCTAAAAATTTTGCAAACTTTAGGAAGGGTCGCGCTAGGGCCCAAGAAGAATACGCGCTAACACCCACATCGGCAACAGTGAATTTTCAGCTTCTTCCCTGCTACTTTGGATCTTTTACACTCTCACCCTTCCAGTTCCAAAACAATTCCAAAATGTCATGTTTTTACATATTTGTTACAAAGGCCCCTGAAATTTCATAAACACTAAAAACCTAATATCAAACAACAAAAACCCCGAGAATTCACAAAGATTAAGGCTAAAAAGTACCCAATTGAATGAGTAAAATACTCATTAATCATCTTTGTAAGATGCATAGGCCAGAAAAAGTCTGACGGCTTCAAGACGAGCTACAAGAGAAAATGTTTCATCGAAATCAATTCTTTCCTCTTATCTATAGCCTTGGGCCACCAATCTAGTTTTTTCCTGGTGACATTTCCTTCTTCATCCACTTTGTTCCTAGAGACCCATTTAGTTACAATAACTTGTTGATTAGAGGGTTTGGGAACCAAACTCCAAACTTGACAACGTTCAAACTGATTCAGCTCCTACTGTATTACTTCCACCCAGTTTGGATCTTCAAGGGCCTTATAAACCATCTTTGGTTCAATTGTTAAGACAAAGGTTGTTGAGTAGAGGCACTCGTTTCTTGAACTGCTTCTAGTTCTAACTCTAGCAAACTGGTCACCAACAATATTTTCAATTGGATGGTGTCGAGCCTCTCTTACTTCTTGAGGCAGACTAGCTGATATATTGGTGGTTTGTTGAGGTAGTCGTGAGTGGATTCAGTATGAGGATTATCAGAAGGTTAGCTGTCAGGTAAAGTTATTTGGAGTGGGAGGGCTGAGGGAATTCAGCTAGTTGATCTCTTTGAGGATTGGCTGAAAAATTTAGAGTTTCAGCAGCTGTTGGATGATCAGTTGGTAAAGGATTTCCAGCAGGTGAAGCATTGCTTAAAGAGTTGTTGGCTGAATCTGTACTCGTGTTTCCAATCTCAAAATTTTCAAAATTATTAGTACAATCTTGAGTCCCATCAGACTCAATTAAATTTAATTCATCAAAAGAAACATGAACAGATTCAATAATAATAGAAGATTTCTTAACAAAAACTCTAAAAGCCTTACTGATTTTAGAGTATCCAACAAAAATATCTTCATCAGCTTTCTTATCAAATTTACCTCTATGGTCATTGCCGTTGTGATGGATGTAACACTTGCATCCAAAAATCTTGAAAAAGGCAATGTTAGGAGTTCTTCCTTTCCACAGTTCATATGGAGTCTTCCCATAAAATTTGTTAACTAGTGCGGTTCTGTTTGAAGCAAACTGAGTTTACAACTTCAGCCCAAAAGTATTTTGGTAGTTTGGCTTCAGCTATCATTGTCTTTCCAGGTTCTATTAATGTTCTATTTTTCTTTTAAGCAACTCTGTTCTGTTGAGGGGTCTTGACTGCTGCGAAGTTGTGACCGATCCCATGGTCATCTGTTGCGCACAGCGGAAGACTAGCAAACAAATTAACAGAGTATAATAGGATCAATCACAAAGAAGAGAGAGATTGGGGTCAACGGACTGACGAAATTTTATTAGAGGCTCACACCTTAAAACGTTCTAGGTATACAACTATTTATATATGGATACAATAGAAAACCCTAAAACCCTTATAAGATAAAAAAAACCCATCGCTATGCGGCCGCATACGATATACAAAGTTTCCATGCGGACGCCCTATGTGGCCGCATGGTTTCCAGAAACTCTATGTGCACGCCTTATGCGGCCGCATAGATTCCAGTATGCCATGCGGACGCCCTCGGAGGTCGCCGGCCCCTTGCCAGGACATCGAGCCATCACATCCAACAATCTCTACCTTGGCGAGCATTCACCCATCCCAACAGAAGATACAAGGAACCAATACCCGAACCACCTGTGTAGACATCGAACCTCCCCATCTCTAACAGCTAGAGATGTGTAATAAATCCAAGCAATGCTTGAACTTGTCAGTAGTAACCGGCTTTGTCAACATATCAGTAGCATTCTCTGTGGTGTGAACCTTCTCTAACACAACCTCACCCATATCAATCAACTCCCGGATCTTGTGAAACCGCACATTAATGTGTTTTGTCCGTTGATGATAAATGTGATTCTTTGCTAAAAAAATCGCGCTTTGACTGTCACAAAGCAACCTAACTCCACCTTGCTGAATACCCAATTCCTTAACTAAGCCCCGAAGCCATAAGGCTGACTTTGCAGCTTCAACAGCTGCCATGTACTCCGCTTCTGTTGTGGACAATGCAATAATGGACTGAATCATAGACCTCCAACATATGGGTCCACCTGCGAATGTAAACGCAGAACCCGTAGTCGACCGCCTCCGATCCAAGTCACCTACATAATCAGAATCTACATACCCCACAACAGAAAGCTCCTCACTCTGCTTCTCAAACATAATACCATAGTCCACAGTGCCCTTTAAATATCTGAAAATCCACTTGACTGCCTCCCAATGTTGTCTACCTGGATTAGCCATATACTTACTTACCACACTGATTGCTTGTGCCAAATCTGGTCTAGTACATACCATGGCATACATGAGACATCCCACTGCTCTTGCATAGGGAACCTTTGACATGTTTTGAATTTCTTCAACTGTAGTTGGGGAATCTAAGGTAGATAAACTGAAGTGATTCGCCAACGGTGTCGTCACTGGTTTTGCATCTCCCATGTTAAACCTCCCTAACACCTTCTTAACATAGCCGGCTTGAGACAACCACAATCTTCTAGATTTTCTGTCTCGACGAATCTCTATACCAAGAATCTTCTTGGCCGCCCCCAAATCCTTCATGTCAAATTCCTTATTTAACAAGGTCTTTAATTTCTTGACCTCATTAACACTTCTATTAGCAATAAGCATGTCATCCGCATACAGTAATAGAAAAATAATAGAGCCATCATCAAGGCTTCTCACATACACGCAGCAATCATACTCACACCTCTTATAGCCAATACTAACCATATAAGTGTCGAACCTGGTGTACCACTGTCGCGGAGACTGCTTTAGCCCATAAAGTGACTTCTTCAGTTTACAAACTAAATGCTCCTGTCCAGGATGACTGAACCCATGTGGCTGCTCCATGAAGATCTGTTCTTCTAACTCACCGTGTAGAAAAGCAGTCTTCACATCCATCTGCTCCAACACCATATCATAGTGTGCTACAAGACCCAACACAATTCTGATCGAAGTGTGTCTCACAACGGGCGAAAAAATTTCATTATAATTAACCCCTTGTTGCTGCGAGTACCCCTTTGCCACCAACCGTGCCTTGAACTTTTCCCCCTCTTTTTCTGATACTGCTTCCTTTCGCTTGAATACCCATTTACAACCAATTGCTCGCTTCCCCTTGGAAAGTTCCACCAACTCCCATGTGTTATTCTTATGAAGTGATTCCATCTCTTCTGCCATAGCAGTCACCCACTTATCTTTTTTTGGACTTTTTATCGCCTCCTGATAAGTATTTGGATCTCCACTACTAAGAATAAGATCATATGAAACCAAATCTTCCAACCCATACCTGACTGGTGGTCTGATAGTTCTCTTGGGTCTTCCACTTGAAGGAATTTCTTCTTCAACCTCTTGTGTAGTTACTTCGGGATCGGGAAGAGTGCGATCCAAAACCACCTCCGGTAGCTCCACCTCAATAACATGCTCATTACCCCTTTTGTTTTCTGGCACCTGTTTCTCCTTTTCTTCATGAGTACACTTTAACATAGCTTTCTCATCGAAAACCACATCCCTGCTGATCACCACCTTGCTTGACTTGGGATCCCAAAGTCTGTAACCCTTTACCCCTTTTGCGAAGCCGAGAAAGATATACTGTTTGGACTTTGGATCAAGCTTCGATCTTTCTTCACTAGGTATATGCACATAGGATGGACACCCAAACACCCGAATATCGGAGTAGTCTACCTCAGAACCCGTCCATACCTCTTCAGGAACCTTGCAATCTAGTGACGCCCTTGGTGATCTGTTTATTAAGAAACAAGCCATACTCATTGCATCTGCCCAAAAACATTTTGCTAACCCTGCATTCAATCGTAGACACCGAGCCCTTTCCGCAATAGATCGGTTTAACCTTTCTGTCACACCATTTTGCTGTGGTGTCCTGCGTACAGTATAGTGCCTTTTGATTCCATGCTCCACGCAAAACTTCTTGAACTCTTTATACGTGTACTCTGTACCATTATCACTTCTCAAACATTTAACCTTTCTGCCCATTTGATTTTCCACTTCAGCCTTCCATAATTTGAACTTCTCAAAAGTCTCATTCTTGTGTTTCATGAAGTAAACCCAAACCTTCTTCGAAAAGTCATCAATAAATGTCACGAAGTACAGATGTCCATACCTTGATGCTGTTCTCACTGGCCCCCAAACATCAGTATGAATGTAGTCAAGGATTCCCTCTGTTGTGTGTTTAGCCATCTTGAATTGCACTTTGTTTTGCTTTCCAAGAACACAGTACTTGCAGAAATCAAGTTTGCAAGTCTTAACACCCTTCAACAGATTCCTCTTATGAAGCTTCTTCATACCTCTTTCCCCCATGTGACCTAATCTCATGTGCCAAAGAGTTGTAGCCTCATCTACTTCAGGTTCAGACTCTACAGAACTAGCTCCACCTACAACAGTGCTACCGAGCAATCTATAGATATTTTTGGGTCCCCTCTCACCTTTCATCACTATCAATGCACCCTTACAAACCCTCATCATACCATCTTTAGATCTACAACTACAGCCATTATAGTCTAAAGTACCCAATGAGTTCAGATTTTTAGAAACCTCCGGTACATGTCTAACATCACACAACGTTCGTACCACACCATCAAATATTTTAATTCTAATAGTACCTATGCCGGCAATTTTACAAGATGCACCATTACCTATAGTAACTACTCCAGAATTAACTGACCCGTAGGTGTCAAACCAATCACGATTGGACGTTACATGAAACGAGCATGCTGAATCCAGAATTCAGAAATTTGCAGGGTGATCTGTTGTTGATGAAATTGAGAGCATATCACCATCTTCATTTGAACCATCCATAACCACATTAGCTGACTTTGACGAACCAACACCATTACTGCCCTTCTCCGGACAATCCTACCTCTTGTGCCCCTTCTTCCCACACTTGTAGCAATTTCCCTTGTACTTCTTCCTTGACTGCGACCGGGAATTCTGATGATTCTTCGAGTTGTCTCTGGATAGTGACCTCCCACGATCCTTGTTCTCCTTCACATACAGCCCTTCTCCTAGCGGTTCATCAACAACAACTGTTTTCTTTCGTTGATGAAAAGCTAAGAGAGCCTCTGTAACAGGTCCCAATTCAAGAGTATCTTTCCCCCACGTCAACGTAGTTACAAGGTTTTCATACGTTGTGGAAGGCGGCAATGAATTTAACAACATCAACGCCCTGTCTTCTTCCTCAAACGTCACCTCCACCCGTAATAAATCATTGATGATTTGCGTAAACGTGTTTATGTGAGCGTTGAGATCAGCCCCTTCTGCCATCTTAAACCCATATAACCTTTGCTTGAGATGTAGCTTATTTGACAAGGATTTTGACATATATTTTGCCTCTAAAATTTCCCATACCTTTGTAGCTGACTCTTCATCAATTACGTGATACACCAATTCATCCGCAAGGCATGAACGAATTGTTGAGACAGCCCTCCATTGGAGTTCCTTCCAATCATCCTCCTTTATATCTTCAGGTTTAGTTTTGTTCCGAAGAACCTTCCCTAAGCCAGCCTGCACCAAGGCATCCTTAACCCTTCTCTGCCACAAAGCAAAATTCCCCGTTCCATCGAACTTCTGAACTTCTTGTTTGGAAGAAGAGCAACCTGATCCTAAAGCAGACATGTTAACCTTAACCTATGCTCTGATACCACTTGTTGCGCACATCGGAAGACTAGCAAACAAATTAACAGAGTATAATAGGATCAATCACAAAGAAGAGAGAGAGATTGGGGTCAACGGACTGACGAAATTTTATTAGAGGCTCACACCTTAAAACGTTCTAGGTATACAACTATTTATATATGGATACAATAGAAAACCCTAAAACCCT
The DNA here is from genome assembly GCA_016624345.1 of Platycodon grandiflorus. Classification (NCBI taxonomy): domain Eukaryota; kingdom Viridiplantae; phylum Streptophyta; class Magnoliopsida; order Asterales; family Campanulaceae; genus Platycodon; species Platycodon grandiflorus. Next base: position 92,298,576 of record CM028361.1, on the reverse strand, counting down.
TAAAAGATAAAAAAACCTGTCGCTATGCGGTCGCACTATGCGGCCGCATACGATATACAAAGTTTCCATGCGGACGCCCTATGCGGCCGCATGGTTTCCAGAAACTCTATGCGCACGCCTTATGCTGCCGTATAGATTCCAGTATGCCATGTGGACGCCCTATGCGGCCGCATGCCTTTCAAAAATCTGAATAGTCTGTACCGCGGGGGGCTCCTTGCCAGGACATCGAGCCATCACATCCAACATCATCTCAGTAGACATCCATACCTTGATTCTTGAACTCCGTTTCATTAACTGAGCATACACTGACTATTTCACACTCCTTTTGAGTTTAAAGATTTCTGTCAGTATGCCATAGGTTTCATATTTGGACGTCATCATCTCTACCCATGTATATCTTAAATAGTCATCCACAACCACCAGTGTGTATCTGTTTCTACCAAAATAACAAATTCCAAAAGATTTAAGTGCGAGAGCCTTTGTGCCGAAACAAGAGATTTCGAAGAATTTTTAGCAATTAAGCATACTTGAGAAATGTTATTAATAGAAAGTAAATCAATAGCGAATACATTCCTTTTTCTTGACCCTGTAAGCAAGACTTCATTGGTTGTGGTATTTTTGACAAAACAATATGTGGAAGTAAAAATATAGGTCATAACTTTGTCACAAAGCGTGATATCTTTGAGTAAGTTGTGCTTCAACCCATCAACCAAATATACCTTTTTATCTTGATTGACCCTCTTAGGATTGTACCATACCTAATGGTCTTTCCTTTAGAATTATCTCCAAAGATTACGAGGGTCCTTTGGCTTCAACTATGTCGGTCGAAGGTTAGTTGATCCGGTCATGTGTATAGAACATCCACTGTCCGGGATCCATTCTTCGATGCTTGATCGCTGACTACTAAGTATACGACATAGGAGATTTGATCATGGTACCCTTAATGTATTTGGGTCAGGGGTTAGCATCCTTGGGTAACCATACATGTCTAACCTTTGGCAAATTGACCCTTTTGAAGGAGCAAATCTAAATAAACATTCGTGGGCCAAGTGACACGAACGAAACAAGTATAACATTTATGTTGACCACTTGGTTCACTCACTTTAAGTTTAGGCTTAGGTTCTACGCAACCCACTTAGCGACTTAGGAGAGACAAACTTGAGTGGCTTAATTTTAGCACCTATTAGCGTCTTATTCACATCTTTGGGATCAGCCGATTTTGTGTCAGCTGACTGATGTTCATCACTCGACTGAATAGATTGCTTCTTGGCTAATCTCTCCTTTCAGCAGATGTTTGAATAGTTAGCTGATGATTAGTAGAGTTTAACCATTTTATATAATTTTCTATTTGTTTCTCAGCCTTTCTAAACTGATTCTTGGGATAAACATATTGAGCACCATGATTTGTGTTCTTGTAAGAATTTTGTATATTATCCCTTTTCAACAGAACTTTGGATCCACCTATTGAATGTCTAGTTTCAGTCTTAGTTTTCCCTTTTTCTTGGCTATTGTTTTGCGAGTAGCCAATACCATTTTGATTGGTATTGTCTCTATGCTAACTAATAATAATGGCAACAGCTTTGAATTTGGAATAAGTATCAACAACATTGGTCTGTCGTTGATTCCATTCCACCAAGTCAAAGATTTGGGAAAAGGAGAATTTGGCTTGAATTTTGAAATTTTCATTGATGCTCATTAGTCTCAGCATTTCAGTTTGCTGAACTTTGTAGAGTTCATTAATTTTCTAGCTCAATGTTTTCAGCTTTCATTCTTCTCAGTTCAACATTCTGAGAGATGTGGATATTTGTGAGAGTTTTAAACTTGGAGTACATAAGTTGCATTTGAATCTCCAATTCAATTTGACTCTCATCAGTTGTTGTCTCCTCCTTTTCAGGTGGACTAACAATAGGTTTGACAACTTGAGATGGTTTTTCAGTCCTTCTCTCAGTTTGCTTGCTTAGGATTCATTGACCATAGAGTCCATTTCCTATTTGGCAAACCACTAGCTGACAAGGTTTAATACTTTTGATCAGCTTAGGATTCTTAATAGGTAAGTCTGAAGTGTCAATTTTAGACTCATTTAAGCAAGCAGGGCTTAGTAGGTCGCTGTCTGAATCATAGACAACTAACTCCGCCACAAGACAAAAATTTGCTTCTTGTGAGCAGTCAGCTGATTCATCTTTTGAATCCATCTCAATCTAACGTAGTAAGATTGAGAGTTTCATCTTCAGCTACCATCCCTTTTTGTTTTGCAAATTTTTTAAGGGCTCTTTTAAAAAATTCATTTTTAGTAGATGGACAAGCTGAAGCAAAGTGTCCTGATTTTCTACAGTTAAAGCACAGTAATTTTTCGTAATCAGCTTTAGCTTCAGTTTTTTTTAAATCATTTGCCCTTTAAAAATTTGTGTAAGCGGGCTTTTGAAAGTTCTTTGTGAAAGATTTGTATTTCTTAAACTGTATAGCAAAAGCAGCAAATTCATCTTTATCAAACTCATCGATTGACTAAGATGAGGTAGAACAGACACTTGGCTTTTCTTCTTAGGCAGCTAAGAAGATACCTCTAAAACTCTTTTCAAGTTCTTGATTTTTAAGAACTTCCTTTTCATAAATCTTAAGACTAGCAACAAGACTACGTATATGAGTAGTGTTCAAGTTTCTTACTTCCTTTATGGCATTGATTTTAACATGCCATACATTTCCCAAACTACTAAGGAAACGCATGTTAAGGTCTTTCATAGTATATGCTTTTCCTAAAGCAGCACAAGCATTACTTACCTCGCAGAAGCAGTCGTAAGCAGTTCTTATAGATTCCTTTGGATCCTTCTTGAATGCTTCGAATTCTTGGATGTAGTCATAAAACTTGTTGTCTTTAGTAATCTGGTGTCCGTCAATGTATTGCGTGAGAGCTTCCCAGATCTCTTGAGAAGTGATGTAGTCGTGAATCTGCTTGTAGACATTGTTATCCAAAGAGCTGGAAAATATGTGCACAACTTTGGTATCTAAGGCATCAGTAGCTTTGTCTTCTTCAGACCAACTGCCTTAGGCTTCAGCACGTACTCATCGACTATTGTAATTACTGGATTTTCTGTGTCATATGTATTTTTTTTTTTTAAAGAAACAGGGACGGCACCCTGCAAGATTTTATTAATAAAGAAAAAATGATACAAACATGAGGGGGACAACCAGCCTGGCCCTTATAAACGGGAGGACAAAGGAGCCTTATGTATTATCATATGTATTATGTGTCATATGTATTATCAATTTGTTCAATAGTGGTCTTAGTATTTATTTTCATAGGATAAATGGGACCTCCTAAGACACATTTCATCAGTATTTTATATATACTGTTCATGTATCTAGCGATTCTTTCTTTTTAAATGTCAAATTTGTCCTCATCAAACGTGGGGACCTAAGCCATGTTGAGGGTTAGAAAAGCTTTGTTGATTGCCATTGATCAGAACTTTCAAGTGGTAAAACTTGGAAAAATATTTTTCAAAAAGTTTGATTCTGATACCAATTGTAGGTCCACTTAAGGCAATCAGTAAGGCTAAAGGTGGGGGTGAATAGCCTTACAAAATCGTTTTCAAAAGATTTAAAACCTTTTAAAATTCTGGCAGCGGAATAATAATTTTTTAATAAACAATTAATCTGAACAATGAAAGTGTTCAGTCAAGAGTTTGCCTAGAGAACAGTTTGATGATTAGACTGAAGTAATGAGACAAAGGCTGACTGAAGTTTTAAGTAATGAAGTGCTTAAAGCTTTGGTCAGTTTGATCAAGATAGCAAGCAGTGATGAACACAATATGTAAAGTGGATCACAGTATGAAGACTGCTACGTCTACTACCATGTTTGTCAAACTTGGATTTTGAAGTGCACTAATTATTAATAATCTAAGTGATCACTAATAGATCAGTGTACAACAAGGACCTATGAAATTTATGGAGATTGTATATTACAAGGAACAAACAATCTCGTGTGTTACAATCAAAGATCTCTCAATAACTAAGTAGTTGGGAGAGATTCAGACAATAATTGAACTAAAGAGTAAATACAAAGAATGCGAAGTAGCAATAAATAAGCCAAGTATTTTTCTTTTCAATGAAGTTTTAGAAATCTTTGAGAGTATTGAATGCATAGAGAGTTTCTGAGAGACTTCGTAGTTGTTAAGGTCGTCCTTCAGTTCATATCCGACTTTAAATAGGCAGGATTAGAAAAGTTGTCGTTGGACTCATTGAATGACTCTTGACTTTGCATTAAATGTTCTGATGTCGTGCAAGTCAAAGAGACGGTGAACAACTATTTCTCGAGCCTTGTGTTATCATAGAAGAAGTAGGTAGTACCTGTCATTTCATTCTGCAATAGAGCAAAAAGACTAGGAATGGAAAGTGTGTCATAGTACTCATTAAATGTAAAGCAAAAAGCATGTTTAAAAAACAAGACACGCTAAATACTGACACAAATTCAAAATAACTTCGGAAGCTTATCACGGAAGCTTCCGTTTGAAGATGAGTAGTCTTACAAGAGATAAGATAAGGATATGATATAAAAGCATACTACTGCCTTTGTGCCAAAAAATCACTGACTGATATTTGAAAATATTTAAGTCTTAATCAGTCACTAGGCATTGGCTAAACAAGCTTGACTGATATACCGAAGTACATTTGTCAATAGCTAACACGGAATGGTTGAACGCTTGAAATTTGTGACTGATACATCAATCATCAGCCAGTTACGATTGGCTGAACATTTGATCAGCTAACAACAAATATGATGTTTAGCTGATGGATTCCAAAAGATAGAATGATTTTAAGTAAATCATAGAAAGAACTATCAATAGTTATACTCTTTACGTTCCATCCAAAGAATTCACGTTTGAAAAGTCTAATAATTAAGGAAAATATAAGTAGTATTGAAATTAGGCATAATTACAAAAATATTTTAGCATAATTAATATATTTGTACCAAATGTGGAGGGTAAAGTTGAAAATTTTATAGAGATCATAGGCATAATTTTTTTAAAAAAAACTTTTTTAGTGAAACATTACAAAATAGTACATGACTCTTTGCCTAAAGTGAAGGAAGTACTAACTAAAAGGACCATCGAGGAAAGGTATCTATGGCAATGTCAGTGACCATAGTTCAGCTCTTATCTGGTGCCCGTAAAATTTTAATCTGAATTAAACAAAAATAGTCTAACCTTTTTAGGGTTTTTTTTAAACGATGAACTAATTAAGGATATTCTTTAATTATTTTCTCAGAAAATTTAATTTCTTGTATGTTGCCGTCCTTGCGTCCAACTAGGACCAGGACTAAGAGGGGGTAGCTGATTGATTGGAGCACTCTTACCGTCCTTAAATTATTGTCTTTTTTTTTCGTTTTAAAATAATTCTTTTGTTTGAAAGTTTTTATTTAAAATAATATTTATATTATTTTATCCTTTTTTTATTTTAATTATTGGCTACATGCACATGAGCATTGAATAAAATTACACACTATATCAATATTAATAATTAAATAAAAAAATTTTAACCCATGTACCAAATCAAATAAAATAATAATTTATGGACGGGGAGAGTATTTGTTTAGAGTGTATAGTGGTGATCAGGACCAGGACAGGACACGACCACCTAGTTTTCAGGCCATGCTCTCTCACTGTGATTCTAATATATATGTACGTGGCCCATCAGCCATGGATCCAACACACAAGAATATCGAGAGGTAAAAAAAGAAAAAAGAAAGCTGGTTTGACAGTACTGTAAGGCAGGGAGGGATGCTGTCCTTCTTCTTCTTCTTCTTCAATTCTTGAGTTTAATTAGATCACATTACCTAACCTCGTCCAATTTGGGCTGCTACTGTGTACTGTTAGCTAACCATTTAATTAATTAGTGATGATTTTATTCACTTACTTTTCATTAATTGGTATGTTTTTGGCTTACCCATCGAGTTTCTTCTTCACAATTTGGAATATGGCAACAATTACCCCTTTGACTCGTCCTCACTTTTGCCTACCAGGTCAACATCTTCATTTTCACTCTCACCCTTGCACTATAGCCTATTTTAAAAACACGAGACCGATCCATCTCCTTCAAAACTCAGAGTTACGTACACCTCCTACAACTAATGAAACTGAACATCTTTAGTCCTCTGTTACTTAGCGATTAGTCAAACCTAGAGAAATTTTCATTTTCTATTCACATGCTAACTAATGCAACGAAATATAATTCAACTAACCCAAAGAATTAATCTAGGATGCTTTCCACGAGTAATTTTCACAAAAACAAAGTCTTGATGACTAGAATTCTTCTCGTAAAGCATTGAAAGAAAGAGAACTAATATTATTGATTAAACTCTTAAGGAATCCTAAAGTTTTCACAACAACGTAATATGACACTTAATTACATCCCTCGCGCAAGTCTTTAACTCCTGAATTATTCTACTAGAGCCTAAATTTCAAAACTAACACTTTACACCCCTTCTTTCAAAATTGTTACAATTACCCTTAGCAGCATCTCTATGTAGGAAATAATAATTTTTGTGATTAATAGCATATCCTTTTCATTGATTATAGGTACATATATTTATAGGGTTACAATCTTGGGTTACAAGCTAACATATAAGAGTTTGAATACAATAACAATTAGGAATACAATATTAACTAGGAGACCTAACTAATAGGAAGAATATACCAAATATAATTACAAAGATATGGAGGAGATATTATTCTCTTATATGCCCCCGCAAATTGGATCCCCAGGAGGAGAGGCCAATCTTTAGTAGAAGATGTTGAAAGCGTGTGCTAGAAAGTAGCTTGGTGAGGGCATCAGCAAGCTGGTCTGCCGAGGAGACGTGAGATACCCGTATGATACCGTCTTGGACTTATTGACAAATAAAATGATAGTCGAGAGTAACATGTTTTAATTTATGTGAGAATGAAACACCGGGTTGGAGCAGAGATTCGTAGCGCGCGCCGACATTATCAAAATAGATGAATGGTTGGTGCGCGGAGGTGATGCCGAGCTCACCGAGAAGAGAGGTGACCCAGCGGACCTTGGCAGCTGTTGCTGCAATAGCTCAGTACTCGGCTTCAGTTAAGGAGCGAACAACTGTACACTGTTTTTTCAAGCTCCTGAAGATAAGGTTTAATTTCGACCAAGATACACTATCTAAGCACTCGTGGAGGTAAAATCATCTTTGTTACCTGCCCAGTCGGCATTGGTGAATGCATGAAGGTCAAAAGGCGACTGATGATAAGAAAGATGCCATGAGCAATGGTGCAACTGAGATAACGAAGCAGGCGCTTGGTGCAAGCAAGTGAGCTGAGGTGGACCTATGCATAAACTGAGAGAGCTTGTTGACTACATATGCAATGTCTGGGTGAGTGAGAGATAGATACTGAAGACTCCCGACCACTGCTCGAAACTCGGTGGGGTCAATCAGGGCCATGCCTCATTGAAGTGTAAGAATTGGTGAGGTCGCGCCTAAGGGGTGTTGCCACTGGGCGAGTATCAGACATACCAATGATAATTTCATCAACATAGACAAGCAATAGAGGGTGATGCCGGCCTCGTTAAAAATGAATAAGGAGGTATCAGCCATGGAGTTCGTGAAACGAGTTGTGAGGAGGAACTATCGAAGTTTATTGTACCATGCTCGGGGAGCCTGCTTGAGACCATAGATATCCTTTCGTAGTCGACACACGTGTTGTGGGTGATCAGTGTCGACGAAGCCCTGAGGTTGAGTTATAAAGACTTCCTCGGTGAGGGTTCCCAGCAAGAAGGCATTGTTGACATCAAGATGACGATGATCTCATCCCCGATTGATCACAAACGAGAGGATGAGGTGAACCGTGGTGGGTTTGACCACCGGGCTGAAGGTCTCATGGTAGTCAACTCCTGGTCATTGATGGAATTCTTTGGCAACCAAGCGAGCTTTGTACTTGTCAATTTTGCCATCAGCAGATCATTTAATCCAAAAAATCCATTTGCAGTCAACAATATTAGAGACCTATGTGGGAGGTACCAGTTCCTAAGTACCATTTTTGATGTGGGCATCATATTCCTCAGACATAGCATGTCGCCACCTACTGTCTTTAAGGGCCTGAGTTACACATGTTGGTTCAAGGTCGGCGTTTAGTTGGGCAGAAAGGAAAAGTTTGTTTATGGGTTTGTGAATATTATTTTGGGAGGGGGTAATGATAGGTGAGGTGCGAGCTGTGGCCTGGGGTATTGGTTGATGAGGAAGGTCGATGTTAAGTAGGGCAACTTACGAGGACACGGCAAGATCGGAGTTAGCTATGTTGGGCACCAAGGTTGGGTGAGGCAAAGTTATTGGAGAAGCATCAATTAGGTCACTGCAAGGACTTTCTGCATAGTGTGTATGAAGCCGCGATGATATCATGAGGTGGTAACCAGGTTGTGCAGGTTGACTCATCAAATTGTGAAAGACCCAGCTCGACCTCAGACACGAGAAACTCAGACTCAACAAATTGAACATGGCAGGTGACGAAGAGCTTTGCGTTGATCGAGTCATAACAAATATATGCACTCTGGGTGAGGGAGTACCCAAGGAAGACACAGGGAGTCGAGCGAGGATCAAACTTGTGATTGGTGTATGGTCGCAGCCAGAGATAACAGAGACATCCAAATGCTCAGAGTTTTAAGTAGTTTAGGCAAACTCGAAAAGTTTATGGTAGGGAGAGAGCATCTGGAGTGTGGGAGTGAGAAGTCGATTTATGAGATAGGGGGCTATGAGGAAGGCATACGACTAGAAGGTGAGGGGAAGAGAGCCTTTAGACAGTAGAGATAGACCTGTTTCGATAATGTGTCAATGTCAGTGTTCAGAGAAGCCATTGTGTTTGGGTGTGTGGGGGCGAGGTAAGGTGCGAGATGCCATTAGTGGCGAGGTATGTGGCTAGGCCGATCGTTTTGGCGAGACCATTATATTCGCCTCCATTGTCCGAGTAAAGGGTGATTATCTTGTGATTGAAGTGGTTTTCGACCGGGGCTTGGAAGCGAGGAAAGATGGATGCAACATCAGATTTCCTTTTGAGAGGGTAGAGCCAGATGTAATGAGTGTAATGATCGACGAAGATCACATAGTATTTGAAGCAATCAAATGAGTAAATAGGTGAGGTCCATACATTAGAATAAATAATTTAAAAGGGGTGGGTGGATACAATAGTAGATAAAGCAAAAGAAAGTTTGTGACTTTTATTACTTAAGCACGCATTACAAAATGGTGAATTAATTCATGAATGCTCAAGAGTAAAACTAGACTCGATATGACTTTGAATTTGAACAGAAGGATGACCAAGTCGATGATGCCAGTCAAAAGCGGACACTCTTGAACTAGCAAAGGCAGTGGGGTGACACGGTGGGATCGAGCTTGGTCATTCATACATATCATCCTTAGATTGTCATTGCAGCAGCGAGGTCCTTGTTTGTAGATCCTTCACAAGAAAAGAAGTGGGTAAGAATTCAATATATGCATTATTAGATGTGCAGAATTGAGAGATAGAAATGAGGTTTCTTTGTATTCTAGGTATAAACAAAAGATTATGTAATTAAAAGGTGTGAGAGGGTGTTTGGAGAAAGGTAGAACCAATATTGGCAATGTGTAAGCCAGTGTCATCACCAATAACCATGTTGTCAAGACCTGAGTACAGAGTGTGGAGAGAGAGATTGCTGAGGTTAGTAGTGACATGGTGGGAGGCACCACTGTCGAGGAGCCAACTCAGAGTTATGTTGCCTGAGGTTGTGGATATGTTTGCTCGCGGTTGTCATTTGTTATTTGTAGATGAGGAGCGAGGTGAGATGGATGATGAGGCTGGAACAAGCTAAAAGCTGGGGCATTGAGCGACCATGTGACCTTGTTGACGGCAGCCTTGACATTTACCGAAGTAAGGTCACTGTTGGCGAGGACCAGGGTTGCCTGACTGTGGATGTCAAGGAGGCTGTGCGGGCTGCTGGTGGCAAAGATACTAAGGCTGAGGAGACCCATGTTGCCTGGTCGTCACGGTATTATCCATGGCGGGGTGGGATTGCTTCAGCACTAGCTCACGGTTGATAAGTTTCTCATGAAGTTCATCAAAAGGGATAAGAGTGTCCCATCCTTCAACTGCATCGGCGATATGTTAATAGTCATCATCCAGGCCGTTGAGCACTGTTTCTATGAGGTCCTCATGGTCGAGGGGTTTACCGAGGGCAACGAGCTCATCGAATTTGCTTTTAATGAACTGCATGTACTTAGAGATCGACTGGGAGCCTTTTGTAGCTCGCTTGAGCTGGTCCTTGATTTGTTTGATATGCCCGCGGGTAGGGCGAGCAAATGTGTTAGCCAGTATGACTCAAGCCTCCCCGGCAGTAGCCGCTTGCTGAATAAGCCAAACTAGGGTTGTGGAGAGGAAGCCAACAAGGGCGCTAAACATAAGTTTGCCTTGTCGAATCAATGGTTGATAGGCTAGGTTGGGTGCTTAGGTGGCGGTGTTTGGGGTTGTAGAAGTTTGGGCGTTATTGACTATGATAGTGGCTGGCGGGCAGACAGAGGTGTCATCTACAAACTTGTAAAGATCATAGTTAGTGAGCTTGGATTCAACCTGTAGTTTCCAGGCAAGATAGGTGGTGGGGGTGAGTTTGGTGATGTTATGGTTGGAGATATTGATGAGTTGATAGATTTTGGTAGAATCTGTGGGGACTTGGATGATTATTGCGCTGGAAGCCATTGATACCAAGAAGTGATAGCCGCTATAAAGGGTTGCAGAAGTTTCGTGGTTGTAGGGTTTGTGGGATCAAAGCTCTGATACCATGTAGAAAATAATAATTCTTATGAATAATGACATAGCATTTTCATTGATTATGGGTACATATTTATATGGTTACAATCTTGGGTTACAAGCTAACATATAAGAGTTTGAATACAATAACAATTAGGAATATGCTATTAACTAGAAGACCTAGCTAATAGGAAGAATATACCAAATATAATTACAAAGATATGAATGAGATAAATTGATGGATAGAGAAATCAAATGAGAAGCGTCGGTCGGATGAACTGGCCTAGTTGTTAGACGCTCATGCTTTCTTGATGTGTTAGGGCAAGGTCAAGAAGGAGACCATAAACTTTGTGTAAATATGGGATCAGGTAATTGTGAGACGAAATTCAGTAATGTTAATTGTTGGATTATTCCAAATAAAAGTGTCCCACATGACTTAATATCTAATTGGGCTTTAATATTAAGGGCCCACTTTGATGGTTTAGTGGGAATAAAATATTATTAAAGCTTTTGGGAATTATATAAGAAAAAGGATTCCCTCTTTCTCTGCCTATAAAAAGATTTAAAGTTCCAAACCCTAAAACACTTTTAGGTTTTCTTTTCACGTCTCTAAGAAAAGTCGTAAAGAGAGAGAAAAGAGAAAAGGCTTAGGGTTAGGGTTTTCTTCTCACCATCAAGAAGAGATTAAAGTAAAGGCAAGGAGGAAGAAAATTCCTACATCAAAGTATTCAACTTTAAGCAAAGCATGGATCAAGGTTAGTACTTAAATTCATGTTCCTAAAATTATATGTTTAGTGATTATTATGTGTTCCAAGATTCTAGGGCATTATAGATTATGAATTCATGAAATTAAAGTAGTATGAATTTCTATTAAAGTTTACATGTGGTATCAGAGCTTAGGATTCTGGAACACATAATTTTCCTATTATCGACAATTCAATTTGACGAATTATAGTATATTCCGCGTAAATTTTTGTTAGAATGAATTGTATATATAAAACGGTATGTTTGAAATTGATTAAAAGTTTTGGCCGACCGCAGTGCTTAATTTTTCTTTTCTATTAAAATCGGCAATTCAATTTGCAAAGGACTTAAGAGTTTTTCTTCTTCTTTGTGTACGTGGGGGATCTTTCTAAGTGTGGGACATGGATCAAGTACACAAGGCTCAAATTGGCACATCATTGATCACTGTTACATGTGCAAGTATATTTTATGCTATGAACATTAAAGTGAAATAAATTGGATAGTATGTTATTTTCCAAATAAAATTTTATTTTGTTCAAGGCTTAAAATATGCAAAATAAAATAGAACGTGATGATATTAAATAGCTTGTTAGTCACCAAAGTGGCCTGGTTGAATGGAATATCAACACATTAAATTAATAAAATTACAATTGTTCATGAGTAAAGAGATGCCCTTAAAGAATGACAAGAACGGTTGATTGAACAATTAAGATTATAGACTATTTAGCTAGGAGGTCATCCAAAGATGGACCATTGCTCGTAATCTATAACATTAAAGGGATAAATCATTCTACCTTGGTTAGATAGTCGTATATCCAAAGATAGAAAACTTATTTAGCTAACGTATGTAATGATTATTCATTAAAGTATTTTCTATTGGCATCAATTATGTTTATGTATTTAGGGATTGCCCAAAGGTGAACTTAAATACATACTTAAAGTTTTACATAAATATATCTGAATCTATTAAAGTTAACTCAAAGCACTAAAAGATAAGCATGTATGAATGTTTGCAGTTTCTATGAATCTCTTCGCATCAGGAAATTCGGTTGTCAAGTTCAACGGGCTGAACTATGCCGATTGGTTCGAGCAGATCCGCTTTACTCGGGTGTTATGGACTTGGACCTAGCCATAATAACAGATGAGAAGCCCGGCCATTGCGAGGCTAGCTCGGAACATGACAAGTCAATCTATATGGCTTGGGAGCGGTCTAACAGGCTGAGCTTGAACCATATGAGGATGACCATGACAGAAAATATCAAGCCTTCGATGCCGAAGACAAATGATGCTAGGGAGTTCCTGCTGAAAATTAAAGAATATTCTCAGTCAGACTTAGCCGATAAATCTAGTGTGGGTAGCCTTATGGGTGAGCTAACTACAAAGAAGTTTGATTGGTCTAAGTCAATTCATGATCACGTAACAGAAATGTCCAACTTAGCAGCAAAACTGAAGACATTGGGGATGGATGTGAGTGACTCATTCCTTGTACAGTTTATCATGAACTCCCTTCCTGCTGAATTTGGTCAGTTCCAGGTGAACTACAACACCATTAAGGATAAATGGAACTCAAATGAACTTAAGGCCATGTTAGTGCGGGAAGAAGGAGATTAAAGAAGATAAGGGATCACTCCATCAACCTCACAAGTATATGATGGAAATAACAACAGAAGGCCAAACCGGTATGAAGAACAAGAAAAAGGACAAGGCCCCAATGAAGGTTAATGAGGGTCGAATCCGAAAAAGGTTAAATGTTACTTCGCAACAAGGAAGGGCACGTAAAGAAAGATTGCCCTAAAAGGAAGGAATGGTTCGAAAAGAAAGGTATGCATAATATTTATGTATGTTTTGAATCAAACCTTATAGAAGTACCTAATAATACCGGTGGTTAGATTCGTGCAACTACTCATGTGTCTCATGTTATAGGATTCCTTACGATCCAGCCCATAAACGGAACTGAGCAATACTTGTTTATGGGAAACAGGATGAAAGCACGGATAGAAGGAATTGGGACGTATAAATTGATCTTGGACACCGGCTGTCATGTAGATCTTGAAGGGTGTCTCTATGTTCCTGATTGTGCTAGAAATCTTGTTTCAGTAGGGAAGCTGGATGTTTTAGGTTTTAATTTTAAGTTTGGAAACAGTGTTTTTTCATTATTTAAAAACAAGTACTATTATGGTTCTGGTACTTTGTGTGATTCTCTTTACCGTTTTAATCTTAATAATGAATTTGCCGAATCCCTGTATCATGTTGATTATAGTGTAGGCATGAAACGTAGTGCATCTGATGAAAATTCTGCTTTCTTGTGGCATCAAAGATTAGGTCATATTTCCAAAGAAAGGTTAATGAGATTGGTGAAAAGTGAGATCCTTCCTCAATTGGATTTTAGTGACTGGGTTATATGTGTGGATTGCATTAAGGGAAAGCAAACCAAAACCACATTAAAAAAGTCTGCCACAAGAACCACTCAACTTCTTGAATTGATACACACTGATATTTGTGGTCCTTTTGATAACCCTAGTTGAGGTGGTGAACAATATTTTATCACTTTTATTGATGATTACTCACGTTATGGTTATATTTATTTACTGCATGAAAAGTCTCATGCTGTGAATGTCCTTGAGGTGTTCATAAATGAGGTGGAAAGGCAGTTAAATAAAAAAGTGAAAATAGTGAGATCAGATAGAGGTGGTGAATATTATGGAAGGTTCACAGAGAAGGGACAATGTCCAGGTCCATTTGCAAAATTCCTCGAAAGTCGTGGCATTTGTGCACGTATACAATGCCGGTACACCTCGGCAGAATGGTGTGGCCGAGAGGAAATCGTACATTAATGGATATGGTTAGAAGTATGTTAAGTAATTGTTCTTTACCCTTATCTTTGTGGATGCATGCATTAAAGACCGCTGAATACCTTCTCAATCGGGTTCCTAGTAAGGCGTTCCTAAGACACCTTATGAATTGTGGACAGCGGAAACCGAGTTTGAGACATCTTCATATTTGGGGTTGCCCGGAGGTAAGGTTGTATAATCCACAAGAAAAGAAACTTGATGCTAGGACGGTCGGTGGTTATTTCATTGGCTATCCCGAAAAGTCAAAGGGTATAGATTTTCTTGTCCTAACCATAGTACGAGAATCGTTGAGTCGCAATGCTCGGTTCATTGAGAATGGCTTAGTCAGTGGGAGTGGGGAACCAAGAAAAGTTGACATTAAGGAAATTCGGGTTGAAATGCCTGTACCCGATATTCCTTCAGAAGTTGTTGTTCCTATTGTTGTATCACAGTCTCGCAACATACCAGAACAACAAGTTAATGTTGAAACCCCACTAAATGAAAATATAATAGATGAACCGGTTACTGTCGAGCAAGAGATTATTGAGCCACAAGAGGAAATAGGATTGAGACGGTCTGTAAGGCATAAAAGACCTGCTATTTCTGATGACTATGTGGTTTATAATCTTGAGCATGAATGTGACTTAAGCATTGATGATGATCCAACCTCATTTAGTCAAGCGGTGAATGGTAACAATTCGAAAAGTGGTTAGATGCTATGAAAGAAGAAATAAAATCAATGTATGACAATCGAGTTTGGGACTTAGTAGAGTTGCCTAAAGGTTCCAAAAGAGTCGGTTGTAAATGGGTCTTTAAGACTAAACGTGACTCGAATGGAAACATTGAAAGGTATAAGGCCAGACTCGTTGCAAAGGGTTATACACAAAAGGATGGCATTGACTATAAAGAGACCTTCTCCCCGGTATCTAAGAAGGACTCTTTAAGAATTGTTATGGCTTTGGTGGCTCATTATGATTTGGAGCTTCACCAAATGGATGTTAAAACCGCTTTTCTAAATGGTGAGTTGGAAGAGGAGGTTTATATGGATCAACTGAAGGGTTCGTGACCACGAGATAAGGAAAGTTTAGTGTGTAAATTGAAGAAGTCAATATATGGACTAAAACAAGCCTCCCGCCAATGGTATATTAAGTTTAATGATACCATTACTTCTTATGGTTTCACGAAAACACCGTTGATCGGTGTATCTATATGAAGGTCGGTGGGAGCAAGTTTGTAATATTGGTCTTGTATGTTGATGATATTTTACTTGTCGCTAATGATGTTGGGATGTTACGTAATGTAAAAGATTTTCTCTCTAAGAACTTTGAAATGAAAGATTTAGGTGAGGCATCCTATGTGATAGGAATAGAAATATTCCGTGATAGGTCACATGGAATGTTGGGACTGTCTCGTAAAGCTTACATCAATAAGGTCTTAGAGAGATTCAAAATGGAAAAGTGTTCGGCAGAATTGTTCCAATACAGAAAGGGGACAAGTTCAGTCAAATGCAATGTCCAAAGAATGATTTGGAACGAAAGGAAATGAATTTGATTCCCTATGCATCGGTGGTTGGGAGCTTGATGTATGCACAAACTTGTACTCGACCGATATCGGCTTTCTTTGTTGGAATGCTAGGCGGTATCAAAGTAATCCCGGTATTGATCACCGGAAAGCCGCAAAGAAAGTCCTTCGGTATTTACAAGGCACCAAGGAACACATGCTCATGTATAAGAGGTCTAATCACCTCGAAGTTATAGGATATTCGATTCAGATTATGCCGGATGTGTTGACTCGAGAAAGTCAACATTCGGTTATTTGTTTCTTCTAGCCGGAGGAGCGATATCATGGAGAAGTGGAAAGCGCGTCATTGCTTGCTTCTACTATGGAGGCTGAATTTGTGGCATGCTTTGAGGCCACTGTTCATGGATTGTGGTTGCGGAACTTTATTTCGGGGCTTGGAATTGTTGACAGATAGCCAAGCCGAGAATTTATTGTGACAATTCCGCATCTTCTTCTCAAAGAACGACAAGTATTCTAAGGGTGCTAAGCATATGGAATTGAAGTACCTGTCGGTCAAAGAAGAAGTGCAGAAACATAGAGTGTCTATTAAGCATATCAGCACCGATCTTATGGTAGCGGATCCGTTAACAAAAGGGTTGCCACCTAAGACATTTCGTGGACATGTCGAAAGGATGGGTATCATGGATAAGTCCTTGTTAGCATGATAGTTTGTATGTGTATACGTATGCATAACAGTTATTTGCTCATTATCTTATGACATTTTGATATCATTTATGGATATGTTTTCTGCTTATTTACATTGTATTGTTTTAATGTATTATGGTTTAGTCTTCTTAGGAAGATTGTATGGTTGAGGCTTATGGTTCACCTCATTATGGTTAAAGTTTAAGTTAGATTGATCTTGTGATACATGGAAGGGATCATGTCAATTGAATGATGTGTGACCGCCATGATCCAGTCAGTTTTAACTTAATTAGAGAAAAGTCCAAATTGACATTATGGAGGATATAATAACATTGCGCACTTAAAGTTGTTATTAAATTCTCAAGTCGTCATATGGGCCAAGTGGGAGAATGTTGGATTATTCCAAATAAAAGTGTCCCACATGACTTAATATCTAATTGGGCTTTAATATTAAGGGCCCACTTTGATGGTTTAGTGGGAATAAAATATTATTAAAGCTTTTGGGAATTATATAAGAAAAAAGATTCCCTCTTTCTCTGCCTATAAAAAGACTTAAAGTTCCAAACCCTAAAACACGTTTAGGTTTTCTTTTCACGTCTCTAAGAAAAGTCGTAAAGAGAGAGAAAAGAGAAAAGGCTTAGGGTTAGGGTTTTCTTCTCACCATCAAGAAGAGATTAAAGTAAATGGAAGGAGGAAAAAAATTCCTACATCAAAGTATTCAACTTTAAGCAAAGCATGGATCAATGTTAGTACTTAAATTCATGTTCCTAAAATTATATGTTTAGTGATTATTATGTGTTCCAAGATTCTAGGGCATTATAGATTATGAATTCATGAAATTAAAGTAGTATGAATTTCTATTAAAGTTTACATTAATTCCATGGGGTAGCAAGGACAACCAGGGCGGGCTATATATATATATATATATATATATATATATATATATATATATATTGGGACTTGTGAAGTCAATTAGAATGATGTTGGGAAGCAGGCAGGAAAATCAGATTGATCATGGACTTGGGGAGTTGGACAAGGAAAAATGGTCCGGGACGAATTGTTGTTGTCACATTAGGTGGAATTCAGGGGGGGTTCGAAAGAAAGCTGTAGGGTGGGTAGCAAAGGAAATGGCTTAGGACAAGATCCATCACAAGTGCTGCGAATAATAGGCTATTAATTGAGTTGATCCCAAAAACAATAGGGATAGGCTTGATTGTACGTACTTACTTGCATGGTAATAGCTTCTTACAGTACAGGTTGGGAGCTGAGGTTACAACTTACCATTCACTTTATTTTATAATTGGCTGATTTCGCTATATATGACTATTGGGGTGCAACTACGTATAATTAAATTATCTTGTAAGCCAAGTAAATGATTGCAAATACGTACAATAGTAGGATAGACCTCATGTATTCCATGCCTGTATTTGTATATTTTGGGATGTCCCAACTAATGTTCCTAAACACGTCTGATCTACCTATTCTTTATCATTCTTCCTAATATACTCTTAAAGTTTTATTTAATATAAGGCATACCAAAGAAACTCAATTATTTAAAATAGTTAAAGTGAATTAATGTTCATCGGTAGTATCGTCGGAACACATTTTATAACACATCATTAATTATGTTTCTTAATTCTTGTGTTTTATCTACTAGAAACATTTATTTGGGACAGAGGGAGTATCCCCTTCAGATTTGAGAAAACTAAAACTTAAATAGTTTCTCGCTAGTTGCCCCCTTTGTTTTAGCGGGAAAGAAAAAAAACTCATTTTTAATTATTTTGCCCCGACCCCAAATGATGCAAAATTTGAACATTGACATCTATATTTATTTTGCCTCCAACTTTTCAATACAATCCTAGCTCTGCCCCTAATAATATCACTTAAAGATGGCCGCAACTTTAGTATCACGGTGTTAGGAAAGAAAATTAAATTAGCCGGTTAAAATTTTTTAAAAAAAAAAGTACCAATGGTTGGGCCAACAGTCACGGAGTCGGACCACTCCATGTTGGCATGGTTGGAGACTTGGGACTAGGGTGGGGGAGTCGTTGAATGTTGATATTGGTAAAGGGACTTGATAAAGGCCGGTAGTCCCCCAAAGAAAGTAGTCCCCCACCCTACCCCAACCTCACTCAGGCTCCCTCTAATATATATATATATATATATATATATATATATATATATATATATATAATAATGTCATCATAACTATCATTGAAAATTATGACCGTGTTTGAAATAATTCGATTGCAATTGTCACCGGCCGGCCCGTTGCAGTCTAGTACTTACTATATATGCTTTGAAGGTGATCATCTACAACCCAAAAACAACAAAGTGTTATGGTATTTATAAATTTATTAAAACCACAAAGCATTATGATGCCCCCATCAAATTTCACATAAAATTCTATGTTCTGTTCATTTTAAAAGTAAACTTTTCTCTTCAAAAAAAAAAAAAAAAAACTTTTTAAATATTTATATAAGTACTCGTCCATGGCCGCAGACGTTAGAAAATCAAATGTTTGATATCATGTGCAAGATCGATGCATGTCCAAAACGTCTATTCAGAAGCTTAGTTTAGCTTATTTCAGGACTTTAGTTGAGGGCATAGAAATGTATTATTTGTACTACTATAAATTAATGACTATGAAGTATTGAAAGACTTAAGGAAAGTGAGATAATTAAGGATGAGGAAGTAATAAATTAATATGTGGATTATGTATTATTAGCTTATCCTTGATTGGGATTGTGTTCGAGTAGTCACAAAAAATCGTGAGTAGAAATAATATATAATACTTACCCCGTCTTAATTTTAGTGGTTTAATTTCTTTTTTAAGTTGTTTGTATTGGGCTGATCAGAAACAGAAAAATAATAATAATAATAATAATAATTCAATGCATGTTAATTTATTAACTAGTATCTCAATATATCTCTAACCAAATTAAGTATTTTTACTAGATTTACTTGCTTCTTGTTAATTTTTAATACAATTAAATAAGAATTAGACAGTGATCGTTGAGACATTTATTAAGATTCTAAAACGATAAACTTTTGTCTAGTGGCGATGTAAATGGGATTCGAAAAGTTAGTTAGTATTCTCTCCGTCCCTTTTGTCCTAAATCAAGTGTTTCTTAATAGATTTCGCAAAAATTATAAAATTTAATTTTTAGGTTATATTGGAAATACATTAACTCAAATATCTTTATTATTCACAATATAATATTGCAAGCATACATTAGAACATGATAAATAGTAATGTAGTACTCCCTCCATCCCTTAATTATTGTCTTGTTTGATCCGGCATACGGATTAAAAAAAAATAATTGACTTGATTATTAATATTGGTATAATGTGTAATTTTCTTTAATGCCCACGTGTATGTAATTCATAATTAAAGTAGGGGAAAAAGTAATGGTAAAATAGTAAAAGTGATGTCCTAAAAAGGAAAGTTTTCAAACAAGACAATTATTCTAGGACGGACAAAAAAGGAAAAGAAGACAATAATTTAGAGACGAGGAAAGTACTTATTTTAGGACAAAATATTTTTTTACAAAGAAACATTTAATTTAAGACGGAGGAAATACAACCAGATGTGAGTTGACTTAGTGGCTTGACCACCACTGAATTTCTGTGTTGAGCGATCCATTTAGCGAGATGTCCATTGTTTGACTTTCACCACTTACATATTTTATTGAGCTACCGGTACTCTATGTATCGCTAGCAAAAATTAGTTTTGAACCCAATGTAATTTAAAAACACATCATATAAAAATAATAATAAAAAGGTTGAGAAAATATAATATAAATAAATAGGAGTAGTATCAACAATCATTTTCTCAGGCCGCAGATATCAATATGGGGGCCGGGATGAATATTTGACAACCTGGACCGAGGAAATAATATACTCCGAGAATATATATATATATATATATATATATATATATATAATTGTATTTAAAATTGAATAATTGCATGTGCCGGGTTGTAAGAGGAGTATCCACTTTAAATGGCCTTGACTTTAACTTCGAAAAGTCTAATTAAGATTTTCTTCTTTCCAACCAAATTCAATTCATTTACAAGAAACAAGAATTAATCCAACTTAAACATCAACTGATATATATATATATATATATATATATATATATATATATGATGTGCTTTCTTAATTAAATGGAACCACAATTTAAAACATTCCTACTTTTTGATCCAACCTTTTCCTATACAAAGTGATCAAAATATGAAGACATTCTCATTCAGGGTATGATAATATACCAAAGTCAAGAAGGGCTCATAATCTCAGAGATAATTGTAGTTAGGAATAGCAGTGAGAATAATTAATGGAAAGTGATTTGGCATACCAAATAGTTTACTAAAATATCGTAAAGTTGTTCTCTGGTATAGTTTCACATGCTTTGTTTTCCATTTTCCAGAAATGGAATGGCAAGACCTCTTTCCCAAAGCCATTAATATGATATGTTTTCATTTTCTTACTATTTTTCACACATATTTTCAAGCTCACCAGCTTGTCGTAGCTAGCTACGAGCCTTTTTAACATAGGTTTCTAATGTGCATGTGCTCGCTCGATCCAACACCAGCTGGACACGCACACACACTTGCGGTAGCTTGGTTGGGGTCCGGGAAAACTCCGGTGCATTATATTTACAGTAATAATTTTAACATGGTACAACAAGTTTAGTGCATTAGAGCTAGTAACACATTTAATTCGTACTATTATTCTAATGATTTGTTAAAATAGCAATGTATACATAATACATGGAAGTCCAAGTAAAACCACAAGTCTTTTCGGGTTTGGTTGGGTCGCTCTGGATGATCCCCAGATCACTTAATTAGATCAACTTAATTAAGCTCCAATGGTTGGCCAATATAATATTTTACTCGACATATGGGTTATAAATATTTAAATCAAAGACTTTTCTCGTCAATGCTGTTTATAAGTGTGCTAATTATTTATGGTATATATATATATAGTTTATCTATGTTTAATTAATTTGACCAATTATATATACTCTGATGAATTGTTAGTTAAAATGTTTACTAAAATAAAACTATATATATATATATATCGTCCTTACACTATTAATTAATGATGATGCATTAATAAATGCAAGTATATAGTTTAATTAAAGAAAAGTAAAGAAAGGGTAAGATAGTATATATATATATATATATATATATATATAGTATAACAGGGTGAGGGAGAGGGAGGTATATGTCGTCATCAGGCCAAATTAGAGTGACGTCTGTCTGTGTGCATTGAACTAATGAAAATGGAAAATTATTGACTAATTAATTACTATTATATGGGGAGGATTCTGTTAATTATTGGTAGTATACTGTTTATTATATATTTGACTTGGAATAAAAGGGTTAAGAGAGAGAGAGGGCCAAGTGAATTCCCCCTAATCTTGAACACCCCGTCCCACTTGTCTCTTCCCCTCCAACCCCAACCCCAATCCTGTTCTTCCTCCTTATTTTATTTCATTTCATTATTATACACATACACAACACACATACGTACGTACGTACACTCGCATAACGCACACATACACATGTGTGTGTGTGTGTGATTGTTTATTTTTAATATAATTTTCATGTTTATATATATATATATATATATATATATATATATATATAGCTAGGTGCCCTTTCCGATTGAAAGTGGGCTTGTGTGTGAATAGGATGGAAAGCAACTCTACTTCCCTAGCTAGAGAGCGGCCGGCAGAAGGCGCCCTTAAATGATACATATACTCAACATGAAGTATCTCAACCATTAAGAAACACACATGCATGATCAAAATCATCAAGCTTAAGCTATACAAAGGGATATACAAAGGCAGCAGCTGGCTACACCAATATATATTATGTACTATAGTATATAAAGATCACAATAATTTGTTTGAAATTTTGTTGTTAGTAGGTGTAATATTATGGACCCACCCCCTAGCTATATATACACACACACACATACATATTCATTAATTTAATTTACACACAGACATCTTTCCATGATATCATATTTGTACGTACATTGATTGTAATCTCTTAGGAATATATATATTGATGGGATCCTCCCAAATATATGCAACACGTGTCTTCCACGACGTCCCTAAGTGGGCCCAAGGACCACGTCGGCTGTGAGAAGCTCGGACCCCCTGGTTGAGGTCGTCGGGCAAACCAGACCTCGGCGCGGCCTCAGACCCACATCGTCACCGAGGACGACCACACACGAGGACCCACATGCGACCTTGGAGCAGGTCGGCCTCATAGCATTAAATGCTCCCAGTATGTCAGTACCTACTCCTACAGACCCCATACATTCACATTAATGACAGCACCCCTTCTGGCGTGTGGCGGCACCCACGATTATCAGCCTCCCATTCCCTCAAATCAGGGAAGATATTACCTGCTCACCTACCCTGACAATATGTCCAGCGTGGCCATACTTCAGCATGGTCACCTTCCTCATTTTACGGGTGACACACCAGACACCACCTTTGGCTATAAATACCAGGAGAGCAGCTTCCATTGAAGACTAAGGTAACATTTACTCTGTAAAAGACAAGAACTCTTCATAGCTCATTTACTCACAACCACCATATCACATGCATTCAATACACTGCCTGTGCATTCAAGAGAGCCTCACTTAAGCCTCTCAACCCCTCTTAACTCCTCATACTGATTCTTACGCCGGAGGGTCATAGTCGGGTCAAACCCCCGACACCCCTAACGGTCTTTGTTTTGGCAGGTTGTGTAAGGTCCCATACTAAAACCCCTTCCAAGAAACGCCTTTAGAGAGCCGAGGCATCTTGACCAAGGAAACTTGCTACACACGGAGCTGACGTGGTCACCCAAAACCATTTCTGCGTGATCAGTTTGGTTCCGTCGCCGGGACTCTTAAAAATCTTCAAAAAACAAAAGAGTAAATGGCCACCTCTAAACAAACTCCCATCAAACAGCCACCTCCTCCAACTCCTCCAGTAGTTCCTCAAGCGGAGGTACAGCTCCTGCGAGCTACTGAAATGACCACTGAACAACCCCCCAATCCCGTCCTCGAAACACCGGCCAAGGTCGCTGAAGTAGCAAGGACCTTGAAACCGGTTCGACGATAACCAAAGAAACGACCAAGCGGGAAAGAGAAAAGGACCAACGGCGGCGAAGGGAGAGCTTGCTCGCGAGCAATGTCAACACGGGACCTCCCCACCTGAAGGAACACCCCGCTCGAGCAGAGCCAAGGCCCCTCACTCAAAAAGAGTAGGACTTGGCCGAGTTAGAGCACATTCGCAGGAGAAAGCTTACCTCGAGACGAGAGGAGTTGGAAGACGCGAGCACGAGCCGGCTCGTCGCGTGGTCGCCCCAAACGTGATGCGGGCATGGTGAAGGTCGTAGGAGAGCACCCCGCGGCCGACCGGAGGATCATAAGGCGACCTCATTCACGAACCTCGGCTCCGGTGCGTACGGAGCGTTCATGAGAGAGTTCTTTGCACGAAAGTTAGTGTCCATGATAGAATAGCCCGGCGATGAGCGGACTCGACAAAGGGAGTGTGCACTCGAGAATTTCGTATTCTTCGAGGTCGCATGGGAGCAGGAGCCCACGAGAGGAGATCGCAAACCGGGCCGGATCGGGACATCGCCGCGACCTCCCCCGAAAAAGTGAAACTCGATCAAACGCCTCCTCATTCAAAAGACGAAGAGGAGAAGGCAGACCTCCTCGCCCAGAACAGACAAACAAAGAAACCACAGCTGGTACCGTGCTCAACCAACTTCGCGAGAGGTTGGACGCCTTGGAAACAGGCAAGCTCGCCATCAAACCCGAGACCGGTTCGCCCCATTTTGCGAAGAATCGGGGATACGTCGCGAGACTCCCGCCTGAAACTCCCTGCCCTTAAGTCATATGAAGGTAAGACAAACGCTAGAGAGCATGTCTCTAGCTTCGAGGCGAAAATGGGCATTTGCACCAACAAGTTGGATCTATAGTGCAAAGCGTTTCTGAGTACATTTGAAGGAGCCGTGTTAAAGTGGTTCGAAGAGTTGGAAAAAGGGTCAGTCGCCGATTGGCATGACTTTAAAAACAAATTCTTGGAGAAATTCTCATCGGCTGGCGACCTTCCCAAAAGCCAGTCCGACCTGGCCAAATGCAAACAAGGCGAGGACGAGACTCTCCGGGATTATCGAAAAGGTTCAAGGAAGTTGCGGAGATGCAGAATGTCCCGATCAAATGATCATCCTCTGTTTGAAGCCGGAATCCGGCCGGAATGATGACCCACGAGTTCAATCTCGGACGACTGCCACAAGTGCAGCCATGTACCTCATTGCACAAAGATCGGGAAACGGCGAGATTGAGTCGAAAAAGAACAAAGGAAAAGGCCGAAAGCAAGCCACTCCAAGGAGGTCGGGTGAGCCAAAGAAGGAGCAATGCGGGTACAAGGGAAAAGTAGCAAGTTTCACAAGAAGGACGAGCACTTTACCCTCTCAATCTGGCCGAGAGCACATAATGAACGTCTTTGTTTCGAGAGAACAAGATCGAGGCCCTTCCCAATGAAGGAACCGAAAGACCCAGGAACCCGAATAAGCGTTACGCTTACCACAACGAGATTGGACATAACACCGAGGACTGCAGAGAGTTGAAAGAGCGATCCAAAGCGGTAGACCGGGGATCCCTCGGGAGGTTTGAACGGAGAGAAGGCGAGCAACCACCTCGGCCAAGAGATCCACCAAGGGTTGACGTCCGCGGGCGAGGATGCCGAGGTCCATACAATACTTGAGGATACGAGTATCACTCAACTCAAGAATATCATCCACAACTTGGACAAGACGTTCGGCCCACTTCCGCGAGAGGCGAGGAGGGTATAGTCTTCTACCCAAGCGAGCTCGCCACCAACCCCGTTGCCAAGGAACAACCTCTAACACTCCGAGTTCAGATTGGAAGTCGATTTGTAAGAAGAGTCCTGATCGACCCTGGGGCAGAAAGAAATGTGATGTTTGATTCCTGCTTCAGGGCGTTAGGATTTCAGGACGCTCATCTTACCCCATGCGGTGTACAACTGGAAGGATTCACAGGCCACAAAGCGGGGCCAAAGGAATGATCACCTCCAAGTCACCCTCGGCGAGCACGAGAAGACAAGGACCGAAGATGTCACCTTCCTCGTCATCGACCTGGCGTCCCCATACAATGCCATTCTCGGGCTTCCTGCCCAAATCAAGTTTGACATGGTCTCCTCCCCCGCACATCAAAGGATAAAATTCCCAACAAAACAGGGAATTGGAATGATGAAGAATGATCCCAAGAGCACCCTGAACTATCTGAAGCTCGTGAGACAGAACGAGGAGAAGAGGAAAGTGATGACAACAACCTCAGGAGGCCACCCCGAAAAAGTGATCCCAGAGAAAGGAAGAACCATGGAAAGAAAGGAAGCCGAGAAAACGGCTGCAGGTACCAGTGAAACCAACAAGCTCGCCAGTGAGGCCGAGCTCAGTCAGACAGAGGCATAGCAATCAAAGTGGGCTAAGAAAAATAGCCCGCAGGGAAAGGATGGCACGGACCCCAAAACTTCCGACGATGTCGATTTTAGACCGGACGCCCGAGGACCCAAGGTGGTGGTCGTCGAAAGTCTGGATAATCGGAACAGGCGACATCTTGCCTCACGAGAACATTGACGAGGTGGTTATAAACTTCGATTATCCAGAGCAAAAGATCAAAGTGGGAATGGAGATACCCGAGGATGAAAGGGAAGAAATAATCAGGTTCTTGCGAGCTAACAAGGACGTGTTCGCATGGAAGGTCGAGGATATGCAGGGCATTGACGAAGAAGTTGTTGTGCATAAACTAAGTGTGGACAAAACCGTCACACCTGTTCAGCAGCGACCTCGAGTCTTTTCGCCAGAAAAGCAAGCTGCGATAAAGGAAGAGATCGAGAAGCTGCTGCGAGCTGATATCATCGAAGAGATCCTCTACCCGACCTGGATTGCCAATGTTGTGATGGTGAAGAAGACAAGCGAAAAGTGGCGAATGTGTGTGGACTTCACCGATCTCAACAAAGCTTGCCCTAAGGACTGGTATCCCCTACCACGAATAGACCAGCTCGTTGACGCGATTGCAGGCCACCGGATCCTAAGCTTCATAGATGCCTACTCGGGGTACCATCAAATCAGAATGTGGTTAGCCGACAAGAAGCCGCGCTTCCAGCGGGTGCCCTTTCTTTACAAGATGATGCCCTTTGGGTGAAGAATGCGGAGCTACCTACCGAGAGAATGGTTAACAAGGTGTTCGGTGAACAACTCGGCCGCAATGTAGAAGCATATATTGATGACATGGTCATCAAAACCAAGGACACCACCACATCGCCGACTGCATGAAACATTCACCAACCTCGAAAAACGGAATGAATGAACACGCCAGTGCGCCTTTGGGGTAACGGCGGGGAAATTCCTCGGATACATGGTGAATGAGAGAGGCATCGAAGCTAACCGGAGAAAATTAAAGCTTTGGTGGACATGCGAGCTCCGACCTCAATACGGGGAATCCAACGGTGAATGGTCGCATCACGGCCCTAAGTCGGTTCATCGCAGAGCGGTGACGAAGCCTACCCTTTACGAAAGTGTTACGAGGAAGGAAGAATTTTCATGGAACGAGGAGTGCGATAAGGCCTTTGCCGAGCTAAAGAGTATCTCGGCCCGCCATTACTCTCAGCCGGTTCAGTAGAGGTCCTTTCCATCTACCTCGCGCGGCCCGCTTATTTGTGGCGACGGTCTGCCGAGACGACAAGGCCACTCAAGACCAATCTACTACGTCTCACACGCCCTATCGATGTTGAGACGAGGTACTTAAACGTAGAAAAGGTGGTCCTAGCTTTGATCGTAGCGGCGAAGGTTAAGACACTACTTCCGGACTCATGCCATTGTAGTCTACACCAACGCCCTCGGACAAATCCTTCATAAGCCAGGCGTTGCGGGAAGGATGATGAAATGGGCCGTCGAGCTATCGGGTGCGATATTACTTATGAGCGCGATCAAGGCCCGTTTTGGTGACTTCATCATTTGAAACATCATTCGTGAAGGATGACACGGTTGCGAGGAAGCGAGCACTTCTAACGATCATCGGCTCGCCCATAGGAAGAACGAAATCAAATGGGTCTAGGCCGCCAACCTTTTGGACGGCTTACGTCGACGGCTCGGCCGGTAAGAAGAAGGGCGGTGCGAGCTTATCCTTACTTTCCCGGAAGGGAAGAGATCGCAAAGCAATTCGCTTCAAGTTCCCGCGTCGAACAATCAATCCGAGTACGAGGCCACGATCGTTGGAATCGAATTGGCCAAAGAGATTGGGGTTGAAAGCCTCGTCATAAACAGTGACTCACGGCTCGTTGTAAGGCAAATTTCGGGAGTATGGGGCCATTCACCCAACTTTGTTGAAATCTTGCATCGAGGAAACTCTTGTCGGCGACATATTGGGAACTACAACAAGTAGGCCGGAGAACAACGCTCGAGCATTACTGTCAAAGATAGCTTACGGCGAGCTCGAGGACCTTCGGGAGGAATAATGATTGAATTTTTGGAGGCCCCTCCATCAACAAAGAGCTGTTCTACCTATCATCCCCACTCAAAGATCTTTGGATTGACGAGATTCAAGAGTACATCGGGAACACGGCCGACGACAAAATCATGGCCCAAGTCTGAGGAAGCGGCGGCAAGGTACTTGTGATTGGAGGTTCCTCATAGGAAATCCTTCACCAAGCCACTACTCCGACGTGCGACCGAGATCACGAAGATCTCCTCGAGGTCCACGAGGAGTATGTGGGGGACACCCGGAGCGAGGACCCTTGCGGCCGGATCATCTTCCATGGGTACTCTTGTAGAGCTTGAGAAAGGACGAAGCGTACGTGAGAAAATGCGACAAATGCCGAGAGATTTGCAGACATTCCTCGCCTTCCAGGTCCCTCAAACTCCGGTCGTCGCGGTTTGGCCCTTTGACATGTGGGAATAGACCTCATCGGTCCTTTTCCTAAAGCTAAGGAAGCTGCGAGTTCGTGATCGTCGCGGTGGATTATTTTACCAAGTGGGTAGAAGCCAAGCCGCTAGCCGGCATCGCCGAGGACAAGGCCATCGGTTTCGTGCATGATCACATCGGTGTCGATTTGGGTTACCACGAGTAATCGTCTCGGACCATGGTACTCAATTCTCAACCAAGTTCACGGCGGCTGCGGCGCATGAATGTCAAACACTTGGATGTCCTCGGTAGCCCATCCCGGGGAAACGGACAGGAAGCGAGGAACAAGAGATCCTCCACGCTCTAAAGAAGGGACGAGAAGAAAGGCGGGTGGTACGGCGAGCTCCCGCTTTGCTTTGGAGCATTCGCACCTCGGTCCGAGGACCAACAGGAGAAACCCCTTTGCCTTAACTTACGGCTGCGAGGCCATGGCACCGTCGAGATGGCCCTTCCAACCCTCCGAGTTACTCACTTCAACGAAGCGACCAACAGAGAAGCTCGGACACTTGACCTGGACCAGCTCGAGGAAAAGAGACTTGAAGCGAGGATGAAGATGGTCAATTACAAGCAACTAGCCAAGAGCCATCACGACAAAAGAGTGAAGCCAAGATCGTTCTCTGTAGGGGATTGGGTACTTCGAAAGATTGAGGTCACTGGACGTAATGCGACGAGGAACAAGCTCTCACCTAACTGGGAAGGACCCTATCGAATCACGGGCATGATCAGAGAAGGCACATACAGGTTGGCTGACTAAGACGGAAAAGAGTTGAAAAATCCATGGCACGCCGACCACCTTCGAAGATACTATCAGTAAATGGGAAAAAAATGTTGTACATCATTGTGAAATTGTAAACATGTTTTTATCAATGAAATTACGAGTTTGGCATTCCTAATCTACATTTATTCCCTGACACTTCAAATAAACACAAAGGCTTGTTCTTCGCCAAAGAACTCAATTGAATAAAGTTCCTCGCTTAAATACGGTGGAACCTCTAAACTCATACGATTAAGTTCCTCGCCTAAATATGGTGGAACCTCTAAACTCATTTACGAGCTAACATTCCTCGCCAAATAAAAGGGCGGAATCTCAACGCTCAACTAAAGTTCCTCGCCAAAAACAAAGGCGGAACCTTAACTCAAACGAGGAGTTCACCTCACAAAAACTGAACACTTGAACAAACTCAAACTAAGTGGCCACGTTTGAAAATCACTATGGCAATTCATTAAAGATAAAATCAAACAAGTAAAATAAAGCAAAAATACTTTATATTGCACGTCGGCACTAAGGCCAGTGTTTACATCGGCACAAAGGCCAGTACCAAATTACATTAAAATATTTACAAGAGCTCAAAAGCTCGGCATAGTGAGGAGACTATCTACAAAGCCCTATTTACATCGCGGCTCGTCTTCTCTCCCTCAAAATCCCTCAGCCGAGCATCCCCATCAAATGTTGCAGCGGGGTCCGCCTGAAGGATGTCCACCACACTCCTGAAATTATGGCTCAAAGGAGTGGGTGGAGTCCAAGGACCCTTGCCCTGTTCGGCATCATGGGCATGTAGGGTGACGAGCTCCTCCGCCGTGAAAGGCACCGGCTCGTGCCCGCTCCTCGCCAGTCACGAAAAATTCACGGCCCCATTCAGGACAGGCGGCGGACTTGAGCCGCGGCCACCCTCGAACGTGCTCCTGCCTCGGATGTAGTATGGAACAATTACCTCGCCGAAGCGGGAGGCTCTTGGAACTCCTTCAAAACTTGATCGCGAGGAGGTTCGCCTTAGCCGGACAAGCTCTCGCTCCAGTAGAGCAATCTTCTCTTCGAGATAAAGCCGTTGCTCGAGCTGCTGTTTGTCCTCGGATAATATATCCCTCTTCTCGGTCAGTCTGGTCACCGAACCTTGGACCCTCTCAAGATTTTGCTCAAGTTTCTTCTTGAGGTCCTCGGAAACGGCGAGTTGGGCTCTGGCGCGCTTGGTCTCCTCTTTTGTGGCACGGAGATCGCTGATCAACCGCCCTTGTTCATTATTCTGCTGAATCTTCTCGGTAGTCGGCTTTTAACCTCGGTGCGAGAATCGGCGAGCTCGCAACCGGGTGTGTAGAGACCCCGCCATTGTATCAACAAAATAAACTTCATTAGACAAAGGAAAACTAATAACTTCATAAAGTACAAGGAGGGGATAAAAAGTACCTCGGCCGGGGCAACACGGATGTCAGGAGCTGCATCCTCCCATCTCGACATCCTCTCCACCGACTTATCATCCAAGCATCTTAGGATGATCCCCTGGCCAGCGACGATCCCATCCGAGGACCGGTCAAGTGAGGCCACCACGTTGACGAGATTGGGTACCTCGCCAATGGCCTTCGCCAGCTCGATTCCGCCAGCGCGGCTGGTGGGAACCTCGTACCCAGGCTTGAGCCACAGAGGCACATCGGCAGAATGGGGGGAGCCCGCCGGTTCAGAGGTCGGAGGCGCAGCCGAAGTCTCCTCGGCCTTATCCCCAGCCTCAGAAAATGGAAGTTCCACCTGGCTACCTTCCCCAGCTCCTTCCACAGTTGCAGCAGACCCCTTCTCAGCAGAAACCTTCTTCCTCTTACGAGAAGGTTCCGAGGCCGTCGCGACTTGGGCCAGGGTGGTTTTGGTCCCGGCTGTTTTTCCACAGTCCTTGGTCGCCGCGGGCCCACCGCCATGGTCGGAACATTGGGCGGTTCCAGCATCTTTGCGGCTGGAGGTTAACGGGTAATGCCTCAGCCAGAGCTGCGGCCTCGGCCGGGCCACCCTTAGAGGCGAGGAACTTGTCAAGATTAAACATCGTGCAAAAAAGAGAAGTCGGTAAGAGTTGAAATCAAAAACTCAAGAATCAAATGACAAGTAAAGGTTAAAGTTCTCGGATTTTACAAGGGTCGCATTCCTTCTCCAACTCGCCCTTGCAAGAAGGGCATTGCTCGCAGAAGAGCAGTTTCTGGTGTAAGCACCAGCCCGGAAAACTTTTGACCTCGGGCATAGCGCACAGAGGCACAACACCTCCCACCTCTTTCCTGGAAAGGCCTGCTGCCCGCAGCAACCCTTCATCCTCGACCAACCTCCTCCAATGATATAAGCGAGCTGATATCTTCCCTCGAATCCGAGCTCCCCTGGCGGCTTTCGCTGCGCTCATAGGCAGCTCATCCCTCTGACGGGGATCTCGAGCGCCTCGTCGGCAAGGGAAAATTCCATCCTCGGCGGCTCTCGGCCCGATCACTTTATCGGCCCAACCACTCACCTTGTTGGGAGTCTCGGTGCACTTCACCCCAAAGTTACGGGACTTGCGGTTAATCCGAGTTCGATCCAAAGTCGGCAAACGAGGAAGTAGTGGCGGAAGAGGTTGACAGCGGGTTCAAATCCGGCAGTAGAGTAACCGCCGCAAAGCTCATCAACATCCTCACGGTGTTGAGGAGAGATCCAGTGGATGGCGGACATATCGCTCGAACGAGCGAAGAAGGGGTCCAGGAGGAAGACGAGCCGACCTCAAAGCGAGGTAAAAGCCAGCTCGGCCGCATGAGCCCTCGGCTTTGCCGGATCATCGCCGGCTACAAAGGATCCTCGAAAGTCATTGAAGGCATGGTTGTAGTTGTTATTCCAGAGGGTCAAGTCCTTAGCGCTGAGTTGATTCACCCAAGCCTTGGGGGCTCTGCTGGTCTTAGCCTCAGGTCGCTCAGAATCAACTCGGCCCGATGTGGAAGCTCCGCCCCTTGTCCTCGCCATCTGTACAGAAGCAGACTCATTAGACGACCTCAATTTGCGGCGGATAAGGGGCGAGCTAACATCTTGTATCTCTTCGGCGGCACGCGGCCTCACGGGCTTGGGGACCTCGCGAGTTCTAGCCCGGCCAGAGCGAGCTTTCTCTGCCTCAATGGCCTCACGCATTTTTCTCTCTCGGTTTGCCTTAATGCGATCTATCACCTTCTGAACGGTAAAATATTGGCGATAAAGCTCGTCTATAACCTCACTAGGCCGAATTATTAACATAGGTGTCGACGAGGGAAGGTCGCTAACAGAATAAAGGTCGTCCGCGACCACAAAGAAAGCCTCTACCTCTATCCCCTGGTTGAGTAAGTAGGATCGGGCCGCGCTCGGGGGTACGAAGACCCAGCGGCCTTCAGCTTGCCTATATATATTATTCCCCGAAGGAGAGCGAGCAAAGACTTCGGGGGAAGACATGCTAGACGACGAGCTAGAAGGACACGACGAGCTTGTAGAGTCCGAGCTCGGCGAGGACGTGGAACTCACAATCTCAACAGGATTAAACACAAACTCTACTCTCCAAAAAGACATTTGCGTAAAATTTAAAAATTTCCAAAGCCAAAAACAAGGAGATTACCTTTATCAAAGGAAGAATCTGGAGAACGAAACTAGAAGAGGAACAGTCCGCCTGAAATCAAGAACACCGGAGTCAATGTCGCAGGCGAAGAACGAATACCCTCAAAAACGGTTTTACAGAAGAGACAGTTCAAAAAAGAGACAACAAAGCAATGGAAAATGAAGGAAGGAACCAACCTACGATAGGAAATCAGGTTGGAGCAGCAAGAACGGTTGGCAATGGCGATTACGGAAGACGTTTGAACTCTGACGGAAATCGCTCGGGTAGCCGGAATAGGGTTCTCTCTAAAAGCTCTGTGAAAAGTGACAGTGAAGCAGTTGTCTTTCCTATTTATACCCTACCCCATACGCCTCTTATCGTGAGAAGGACGCGCGGTGCTAGGCGCGTTCCGCCGTATTCCCTCAAACTTGAAACGTCACGCATTGAATGTAAAGCGATATTGAGTATCGCGCCCATAATTACCTGATGTGACCTTTATAGCGAAGTTATCTTCCCCAGATCATTGCCAGAGGCTGACATAAACCAGCTCGTCCGCGTGCCCGCCACAACGACAAGACGCGACCTCATTATGATCGTATTCGACATAAGTCGCGTCGAGTTGCTGACGTGATCCCCCTGTGAGCGACGACGTGGCGAGGACAGACCTCCTCGACTCAGTCGCACCATAGCGATCATTAACAAGTCAGAACCCTCATAGCCCTGATCATCGCGAGCATTCAATCTTTCTCCTCACTCCACCATATGTAGCAGCCCGCCATTTCTTTCCTATTTGTGTTCCTCTTCGGAACACTTGCAACTATTGAGAACCAGGATGACCTCTGACGTCAAAAGTCAAGCTCGCCAGCAAGTGGTCGTATCTGAACAGCGAGATGCCTGGAAAGGTCGAAGCCAAAGTCGTCCAGACAGGAATTAAAGAAGATCAAGGACCTAGAAGTTGTACTGAGCTCTAAAAATAAACTCCTCGTCTTCAGGATAAATCCATTCAGCCGAGGACTTGGGGGCTACTGATGGGATCCTCCCAAATATATGAAACACGTGTCTTCCACGACGTCCCTAAGTGGGCCTAAGGACCACGTCGGCTGTGAGAAGCTCGGACCCCCTGGTTGAGGTCGTCGGGCAAACCAGACCTCGGCGCGGCCTCAGACCCACATCGTCACCGAGGACGACCACACACGAGGACCCACATGCGACCTTGGAGCAGGTCGGCCTCATAGCATTAAATGCTCCCAGTATGTCAGTACCTACTCCTACAGACCCCATACATTCACATTAATGACCACCCTTCGGCGTGTGGCGCACCCACGATTATCGGCCTCCCATTCCTCAAATCGGGAAAGATATTACTGCTCACCTACCACGACAATATGTCCAGGCGTGGCCATACTTGACATGGTCACCTTCCTCATTTTACGGGTGACACACCAGACACCACCTTTGGCTATAAATACCAGGAGAGCAGCTTTCATTGAAGACTAAGGTAACATTTACTCTGTAAAAGACAAGAACTCTTCATAGCTCATTTACTCACAACCACCATATCACCTGCATTCAATACACTGCCTGTGCATTCAAGAGAGCCTCACTTAAGCCTCTCAACCCCTCTTAACTCCTCATGCGATTCTTACGGGAGGGTCATGTCGGGTCAAACCCCGGCACCCCTTGTCTTTGTTTTGGCGAGGTTGTGTAAGGTCCCATACTAAAACCCCAAGCAGCTTTAGAGGCAGAGCATCTTGGCCAAAGCTCTTCTGCGGGGCGCGTGGTCACCAAAACTATTCTGCGTGATCATATATATATATATATATATATTATATACTCTTGTGTACGTGTCATACAGAAGAGAAGATGTTAACGTGTGGAGAGAGGCATAAAGCAAAATGATATAGAGATACCTACGGTACTTTGATTATAACATGTTATGATCAATCGGGCAGCAATAAAGTTTCTTTGGTTTTGTTCTTTTTCTTTTTCTGCCCCTAAGGCTAAGCATGAGCAATTATATTGTTAGAGAAATTAATGTTATTAAATTTCAATGCTGTTTGTATAGCAATAGCAATAGCAATAGCAATAGCAATGGCAGGACCACAGGCTCATAAAATAAAATAAAAAAATGCCCCCCACCACCCCCACCCCATATTGCACACACACTTGCCAGTTATTGCCAGGTACGTATCTTCCAAGTTGATGGCTACGTCGTCTAGATTACCAATTTGCCCAACTATTTTCTATAAATTCACATATCTCTACACCCGTCTGTCCAGTCTCTCTCTCTCTCTCTCTCTCTCTCTCTCTCTCTCTCTCTCTCTCTCTCTCTCTCTCTCTGGTTTTAAATAATAATACAGTAGTGGAGTGGAGTATCATGTATGATAAGGATGCATGCATGTGTTTATTGTTGTTGTAATTTGAAGCCCATGTCTGTTTGGACCATCAGCCCATCTTCAAGTAGAGCCTATTTTACATATATATAGGCTTCAGCTACAACGTTAAGAGAGATAGAGAGTGGTCCATATATATGACAAAAAATTTTGGACTCTTTACTATTTAGAACCCAGCATGTTTACTGTACATGTTATAGGCAACCCCATTTATATTTTATACCCCTATTCCTATTATGCTCTGCATCCAAACATGACCACTTTGGGAATTGTTTTAGCTACTCCTCCATCTTAGGTTTTATTTTTTTCTCATAACTAAATGTTTGTTAAAACTAAAGATTTATCTAACATAGACATGGACTGATATCAAAAGTTTGCTTAATGGATAATAATGTTCAATCTACACAAATATAAAGGAAGGAAGGAAGGAAGGAAGGAAGGGACAAAGTTAGCCTGTATTGCATAGACTATCACTGCATGCATTAAAATCGGGAAAAGAGAAAATCTAGACATTCCATTATTCACCGTACAAATATGGGCTTTATGAACTACAGTATATGTTGCAAGTTTATCAAAATGCTATGATTTGTAGGATGTGATCTGGTGATGAGGCCCATTGTAGCGGCAATAGGCATAGGCAATTGGGCATCCTTGAAAAATAACAAGTTTTGTTCATGGGTTTTGGGCTAACCAATTCAATCATAGGCCTATTTATTCATGTTGATGTTGATGTTCTTATTCAGTGTTAAGAAGCCCAATAAAGGGCCTTGATGAGAATAATATGCACTTTGCTTGGTGTAAGCTTATGCTTCTATTTTTTTTTTTTTTGTAGTTGTTGTTTGAGTAGGGAGAGTGCAACGGTGATACAATTGACGTGGGATCATCATCATCTAAGTAACAATGCAACAAGTCATCAACCTTAGTTGCAATTTCGCTCTCCACATCAATAAGATTGTTAATTTAATATATTATTATTGAAATGATACTACATGAACAGTATCACTATACTGTTGCTCTTAAATACTTGGACGATGAGGAGGTAGAAGCCCTTTCTCAAACCCTCTCCACAATAATAAATGACATTAATCGTTTAACCTTTAAAGAAAATCAAACTTCAAAACGTTTAATGTGTAAAGCTGAAAGATGATCGAGTATGCTAGCTAGGTGTCATGTCCAATAAGCTTAATTAAAGCCTTTTAGAAATTAATATATATATATAATTAGAAGGCCCAATATTAATTAAACAACACATGCATTATATATACAACTTACAAACACACAGAAATAAGGGAAAGGCAGATATCAAATACAAGGGAAATCGATTTTGACATGAATAAAATTGGAATTGGTGTCTTAAGCAAACATGCAGTGAATAAACAATGAATTAATTAATTAATTGTAGAATGAAAACATATTTAATCTCTGCCTTTCTCCTCCTTTGAACATTAATGTAGCAAAATAGCAAGGAATAAAGCAAGCGCCTACTTCCTTAAGGTGTGCAAGATGTACTCAGCATAAAGATCCCTGCATGCATTAATTATTCATTTCAAATTAATTGACAGGCCGGCCGGCCGGATTGACAAGCACTATATATATATATATATATATATATATATATGAACCGGTAATTGATCGAAGAAGCTTGCTTACATGGAGTACTGGATGGCCTCGTGAGCAGTGCCTGAAGGCAGAAACTCGTCCACCGCAACCTCTTTGTTCTCATTCTTCTTATCTAAAATCATTTCGTCAAGAAAAACTTGCTCTACTTTTCTTTCGTAGAAATTTATTTAATAAATAAATAATGAAACATGTACGACAAATTAAGGATACAATCCTCAAAGAAGCGGCGGATCTCTGCTAGGCGATGAGGAGGTAGCTGGTTGATGTCGGTGTAGTGGCGGTACTCAGGATCATCAGCACACACAGCAATGATTTTATCATCTTTCTCTCCCTAATCAATCAATCAATTAAGCAACATATAACTTAACCAATTAATTAATTAATTATATATATACTGTATATACTTGATCATGCATCTTAATTACTGATTATCAATAATCCAAGGAAAGTAGTACGACTCCAGTTGATCATGGTAGGTGCCGTACGTACCTGATCAATCATAGGCATGAGTCCAATAGCCCTGGCTCGAAGAAAACATCCAGGAAGAACTGGTTCCTGTTAGCAGTGATATATAATTATTCGTTATTATATACAATTAATTAATTAATAGATCGATCTGTCCGTCGTTGTAAAACAAACAAACAAGGTCGCGAATACGAATACCTGCATGATAACTAATACATCCATTGGGTCGTTATCTTCACAGAGGGTTCGAGGAATGAAGCCATAATTATGAGGATAGACCACCGACGAATATAAGATGCGATCAACCTGCAGATGCAGATTAATTGGTTAATTCAATTGGTACCAGGCCAGCTGTAGTTAATTAATTAGTGTTTGTTGAAATTAAATGCATTAATAAATTAAGTGGATGTTCAATATCTTACTAATTAGAGTAATATTCTAGTGTGTGTGTGTGTGTGTGTGAGTACTGTGATGATACATACTACTCATTGCATATATAGCTTGATTAATTTCATGTTCGTTATTATGTACGTCTCTCTAATCATCAATAATTATTATTATTATCCATTTAAAAACCAAACAAGAGAAATGCATGGGTGCCATAAAAAATGAAATGTACCTTGATGAGGCCGGTTTTCTTGTCGAGTTCGTATTTGACTTTACTTCCTTTAGTAATCTCACATACCTGTACAATACATGTATATATATATGGTTGCATATTACAATTAATTAAAACCTAATACTAAGATATATATATATATATATATAATGTTATTTGGCAAATCAAAGTCTTTATTAGAAACATTAATTATATATTTATTACTGATAGGAAGATGTTAAGCTATATATACTACAACTACTACTAATATAACAACGAGTTGGGGAGTTATAAAAGGAAAAAGACCATGACGATTAGATAAAGGGGAAGGATGTACTTGTAAACATTACTAGTAGTAATTAATTAGTAGCAAGAAACTCGATCATTAATAAATGTCCACCGTACGTGTGTGTGTGTATATAATTGTTGTTAAGAGTATTTATTTTGATGGTGCTAATATATTGTACGTACGTACAATTAATTGATTAAAGAGCGAAAAGAGAATATCAGTAGTCATTAAGGTGAATGAAATTACATACAACGTTGACAATCTGGGGTGCACCTGGTCCTGTGATTATTCCAAAAATAAATTAATATATATATATATGTGTGTGAAAATTAATTACGTACGTACACAATAAGTAATGAAATATAATATGTGCGCATGCATACATACCAATCTCAAGATCATGCCAAGGATGAGCAGCAACAGATCTCCTGGACATGGATGACAGGATCCTCTCATTCAAGCGCGGTGTTGATTTTTGTTCACTCATCTTTCTAATCCAATCTAAAAAATCCAAAATCATCTATGATATATATATCTATCTAGTCTAATTATATACATATTAAATACTCCACTTAATATCATTTAGGTGCATTGCAATATATACATATTTTGAGACAACAAAAACAACAACATAATTAAAATTAAAGGGCTAATGTATTTTGAGACAACAAAAACAACAACATAATTAAAATTAAAGGGCTTACCTTACGTTTGTGACAACTTAGAGAGAGAGAGAGAGAGATAGATAGAGAGGAGCAAAATGAAATGAAATGAGGGTG
The DNA here is from genome assembly GCA_016624345.1 of Platycodon grandiflorus. Lineage (NCBI taxonomy): Eukaryota > Viridiplantae > Streptophyta > Magnoliopsida > Asterales > Campanulaceae > Platycodon > Platycodon grandiflorus. Next base: position 92,259,549 of record CM028361.1, on the reverse strand, counting down.
GGGGTTTGTTTGAGAAGAAGAGGAGATATATATATATATATATATATATATATATATATATATATATATATATATAATATTGGCCAGCTCAGGAGATGGGGTCAGCTCCACGTGGTGACACGAGAGCATAGATAGTGGGCTACTACTCCTCATCCTCAACATCATCAACAACAATAACACGAGAAAAATAAAATACTCCGTAGTACTAAAACAATGCAATAATACCCCATGTTATCAGTTAGAGAACCTTTTTGTTCTTTTTTTTTTTTTTTTTTTTTTTTGACAAAGAGGAGTACCTTTTTTTTCTTTTTTCTTTTTTCTTTTTAGTATCAATGATTGTACATGTGGACTAGGTCAGCACTACTATTTAATTAAATTAAATTAATACTCCACAATTACAAAACAATTGGGAGCAATTTGTGGCCTAATATCAGGCGGGGTGGGCGCTAGTTAGAACACTTCCTTCCCTCCCCAGTCACGTCCATCCGCGTTTTTCTGAGTAAGATATACTCCCTCCCTCCCTCCCTTAATTATTATCTTGCCTGATTTGATATGAATTAAAAAAAATTTGACTTAGTTATTAATACTTTCTCTGTTCCTAAATTATTATTTTTATTTTTATCCGTCTTTAAATAATTATTTTGTTTAAAACTTTTTTTAAAATTACTTTTACCATTTTACCTTACTTTTTCTTCTTAGTTTAATTATGGGCCACATACACTTAGACATTAAAGGAAACAACACACTATACCAATATTAATAATTAAGTTGATTGTTTTTTCTTAATCTGTATATCGGGTCAAACAAGACAATAATTTAGGGACGGAGGGAGTATTAGAATAGAGTGTAGCTTTCTTTAATGTCCATATACATGTAGCTCATAATTAAAGTAGGAAGAAAAAGTAAGAGTAAATTGATAAAAGTGTTGTCCTAAAAAAAAAACTTTCAAACAAGATAATTATTTTGGGACGGAAAAAAAAGTAAAACAAGACAATAATTTAAGGACGGTGAACGACCTCAGCCTTCAGCTGGACACGTGGCAGACATTGCGGCTTCATAGGCTCCAGTTGGGCAAGCGTCAAGGTGACATACGCCCACCTCGAACATGACGACCTGGAAATTACTATACGACAGTCGCCCGCCTCATCGTATACTCTCTCACGCGACACGGGACCACAGTGCGACACAGGGACATCCCAGGTCGACCTCACCAACATCAAGCGACCTGGCGTATGCCAGGCCGACCTTGATGGCATCGAGCGACCTGGCGCATGCCAGGCCGACCTCGACTACATGGAGCGACCTGGAAGCATCCAGGCCGACCTCGGCATGGTCCCTTCAGCTCGGCAAAGCAGTGTCCTATACGGAATCACATCACGCCCAGGAAGAGTCCTGTTATAATTCTTTTACATATCAGTCCTAAGCATATGAGGAAACCTATTCCGAAAGACATGGAATCATATCACCCCTACTCCGAATCCAACCAAGATTATGGTTCCTATCTCTATAAAAAGCACCCTCAACAGGCCTCATAAGGTACATGCAAATTACTTGCCTACATACTTTATTAGCTTTACCTCTCCTATGAAGTATTGCTAATTCTCACGCCTGAGGGTTATCGCTGGGACAACCCAGCACCCCTTACGGTGTTCTTTGTTGATCACAGGTTCAAAGCTACTTGCACTTCAAGGACAATCCCTGCAGCACAAGGCTGGAATCCTACTAGACTACACACGTGGACCAGACACGATTCACACAATCTTTTTTGGCATGATCAGTTTGGTTCCGTTGCCGGGACCTGAAAAGTTTTTCTGTGATCAAACATGGCAACCTCCAAGCAAGTTTCCAAGCCTGCCGCTCCAGCAACAACGCCAGGCATGCCTGCCGCCGCTCCGCTTGCTGGCAACCCCCCTGGGCCAGCTGAAAAGGAGTCACCCGCAGTACCCTCATCCGGGCTTCCTCTTCATCAAAACACTCGAGCTCAAAAGTTAGCTAGGCCAATGAGGAGGAAAGCCTTGGGAAAGAAAGCAGCCCAATCCGCCAAAGGGCCAAGCAGGACGAACATGAATGGTCAAACACCCACTCCCCCTTCCTCAGCCGGCGAAGGGTCAGGAGACAGGGACGACCTTATTAGGATAGGCGACAGGATGCCTCCTACACAGCAAGAAATCGACCTTGCCGAGCTGGAACACATAAGGAAAGAAAAAGCTTTCTTGGAAAGACAGAGAGAGCTGGAGAAGCGCGAATACGAGCTATCCCGCAAGCTCGCCGCCCAAGCAACCCACCTACCAACCCCGAGCTCGCATCCTTCTCGAAACGACCACCACGATGGTCGACCTGGAAGGAATGAGCCCAGGGGTCTGCGGGCTGACAGTCATCGTGGGGGGTCAAGGGATGATGCTCCTAGACGAAGTGTAAAAAGCCGGCTCGGGCGAAGAGTAGAAGCACATAAAAAATACAGCGTCAAATATCGCCTGGGAACACCAGATAGAGAGCGACCTAGAGGAAGCGTATACTCAAGGATGGGAACGAAAGCTCGAGAGCCCAGTCCGCCCATGTCCTACAGATCCTGCCGGGCTGAGCACGAAGAGGAGCGATCACGCAGGCTGGAGGAAGCTCGCAGCCACAAGTCGAAACGCAAGTCCATCCAGCACAGTACCTCGAGCAGCGATGCATCCTCACACAAATACTCCAAGATAGACGGCCACGACCGCCGATCTAAAAGGAGGGGGAGGAGCAGCGACCTGGAAGATGAGGTATTGCGCAAAATGAAAGACAGGCTGGAAGCCCTCGAAAGATGTAAAGAAGGCAAGCTATCAGGGAGCGTAACAGCAGCCTTCTGCAGAAGGATCAGGGATACTCCTCCAAATCATCGCCTGAACCTGCCATCTTTAAAAAGTTATGCAGGAAACACAAATGCTCGAAGCCACGTATCGAGCTTTGAGGCAAAAATGGGAGTATGCACCAGAGATTTAGATTTGTGGTGCGTAGTGTTCGTCAGCACGTTTGAGGAGGTCGTCCTAAACTGGTTTGAAGAGCTGGAGGAGGGCTCCATCAGAGATTGGTACGACCTAAAGAAGGCCTTTTTGAAAAAGTATTCATCAGCAGGCGACCTTCCTAAAAAGGAGTCTGATCTCTGTGGCATAAAGCAGCGACCTGGCGAGTCCCTGGAGAGCTACCTCGACAGATTTAAGCATGTCGCTGAAAAGCTGCTGAATGTCCCCGACAAGACTATAATGGCTTTCTTCCAAGCTGGATGCCGATCTGCCAAACTCCTATCTGAGATCGGCATGCGACCTCCTACTACCAGCTAGGGGTGGCAATGGCAGGCACGACACGATTGCACGAACCAGCACGACACGGTTATAAACACGAATTACAGAGACAAGAAACACGATAAGGCACAGCACGACACGACACGACACGAAACACGACACGAAAGCACGAAATTATAAATTTAGTTAAAATAACATTTATTATTATATTTATGATCAAATAAGATAGATAACACGAAAACACGATAGTGTGGCACGAACATGACAGTGTGGCACGAACACGACACGATGACACGAATTGCCACCCCTACTACCAGCGTGAAGATGTACACTGCCGCCCAGAACATTGGGAACGTCAAAAAAACCTTGGCAGACCAAGATAAGGAAGACCAGAAATCCTCTGGGGCGCAAAACAGAGAAAGAAAGACAAGTCTGGGGAACGGAAAGAGGGTGGCAGCAATGGACATGGCAAAGGAAATGGGAAGAACAAATGGGCCAAGAAAGAAGAGTTCTATACCCCCTTAAACGCGACCAGGGAACACATCATGAACGTGCTGCTGCAAGAAAACAAGATTGGCCGACCTAAACCGCAGAGAGAAACTCCTTATCCTCGCAACCCCAACAAAAGGTGTGCTTACCATAATGACATCGGACACACCACCGAAGACTGCATTCAGCTCAAAAAGGCGATCCAGAAGCTGATTGACAGAGGGGAGCTCAGAAGATACGAGCAGCGAGGAAGCGGCGACAGAGAAAGGCCACGAGAGGCCCTGAGGGCAAATGCAGATGAAGACGAGGTTCTGGTCAACACCATCATGGAGGAATGGTCGAGCATCACGAAGCTGAAGACAGCAATTAACAGCCTCAACCATACTGTCAGCCCGCCTCAGGTTCAAGGAGAGAAAAGGATCACATTCCTCTCTAGCGAGCTGGCTTCTAACCCCACTGCAAAGGGGCATGCTATGACCATTGAGGCCAAAATTAGCAGAGGTAAAGTAAAAAGAGTGTTGATCGACACAGGAGCAGGGAAGGATATCCTTTTCTACAAATGCTTCCAAGCAATCGGATTGGGGAGCTCGCACTTAACCCCAAGCGGAATCAAGCTGGAAGGTTTCACTGGACACAAGGTTGCTGTCAAGGGCACGATCGACCTCAAGGTGGTCCTCGGTCCCAACGACAACTCTCGCGTCGAGGTTATCACCTTTCTGGTCCTCGATATCCCCTCTCCGTACAATGTCATCCTGGGACTCCCAACCCAGACAAAGTTCGAAATGGTGATCTCTCCAGCCCACCAAAAAATTAAATTTCCCACAGACAACGGGGTCGGAGAGGTGAGGAATGATCCAAGAAGCACTCTGAACTACCTCCTGGAAGAAAAGAAGGCTGAGGAAGCTCGGCTCAAGGGGAAACGGAAGATGACTACAGTCCACGAAGAGGTCCACCAAACAGATCTTGATGACAAGCGGCTGAAGTCGATAGTAATCAGGGAAGGCTCCAAGACAAGCCCCTCTGATGAGCGAGCATAGTTGTTAGCACGGGCTGGCTCCTCCAGCCCGCACAAAGAGGTGGACAAGGACGACGACATGCCCGGCGTATCCAGATCGGATGCCGAGCATGCCGACTAGCCCCCAATCACCCAAGCGCTCGAACAAAACAATCTCTCTACCTCGCGGCGCGAAGAGAGTCTGGATGACGACCTGCCCGACGTGCCCACTTTGGACACCGAGCAGGCCGACTCATACCAAGTCGCCACCGACGACACAAAGAGGCCAAACAAAGTCGTCACAGTAGAGAGCCTAGATCCAAGGGATCAACCTGAAATCCAGCCACATGAAGATCTTGACGAGGTGGTCATCAACTTCGACTTCCCCGAACAAAAAATTAAGGTCGGACTGGAGATCGACAAGGATGAAAAGGAGGTAATAATCAAATTCCTCCGCGAAAATAAAGATGTATTTGTATGGAAGACAGAGGACATGGAAGGAATCAGCGAGGAGGTCGCTGTGCACAAGCTTAATGTAGACCCAACCATAACTCCTGTCCAACAACGACCTAGAATATTCTCCCCAGAAAAGTAGGCAGCGATCAAGGAGGAGGTCGACAAGCTACTCAAAGCAGGCATAATTGAAGAAGTCTTCTATCCGACGTGGATTGCGAACGTAATGATGGTCAAAAAGACCAATGGAAAGTGGAGGATGTGCGTCGACTTCACAGACCTGAACAAAGCCTACCCCAAAGACTTGTACCTATTCCCGAGGATAGATCATCTTGTGGATGCAATCGCAGTCCATAAAATACTCAGCTTCATCGACGCATACTCGGGGTACCATCAGATATGTATGTGATTAGCCGACCAGGAGCTGACAGCCTTCCGAGCAGCGGAGTCATCTATTGTTACAAAATGATGCCCTTCGGGCTCAAAAATGCGGGGCTACTTACCAACGGATGGTGAACAGGGTCTTCGGAGACCAGCTGGGAAGAAACGTCGAGCCCTACATCGACGACATGGTCATCAAGACGAAGCAAGCCAACCACGTTGATGACCTAAAAGAAACCTTCTCCAATCTCAAGAAAAACAAGATGAAGCTCAATCCAGCCAAATGTGCCTTCGGGGTAAAGGCAGGAAAATTCCTGGGTTACATGGTGAACGAGAGAGGTATTGAGGCCAACCGAGAAAAGATTCAAGCCCTGGTCGACATGAAGGCTCCCATGCTCGAATAAAGAGGTACAACGGTTGAATGGAAGAATCACGGCTCTAAGGACATTTATAGCAAAATCTCCAGAAAAGAGCCTCCCATTCTTCAAGATGCTACGAGGAAGCAAGAAGTTCGCCTGGAATGAAGACTGTGACAAAGCCTTCACCGAGCTGAAGACATATTTGGGCAGCCTGCCACTACTTACAAGCCCGGCACCAGGAGAACACCTCTACGTCTACCTCGCTACCTCAGACACAGCTGTCGCAGCAGTCCTACTCAGTGAACGAGAAGCGGTCCAAAGACCGATATACTACGTCTCCCACGCACTCACAAATTTAGAAACAAGATATCTAAATGTTGAGAAAGTAGTACTAGCCCTGATCGTAGCAGCAAGAAAGCTGACACAGTACTTCCAGGCCCATGCATTGACAGTATACACCGACCTCCCACTCAGGCAAATCCTTCACAAACCAAATGTAGCTGGGAGAATGTTAAAATGGTCTGTCGAGCTCTCAGGATACGACATCACGCACGAGCAGCGAAAAGCAATAAAAGCCCAAGTACTTGCAGACTTCATCGCTGAAACATCATTCGTCAAGCAAGATCAAAGCCCGGCCACCACGCTGACCGAGCTGACATCTTCGACAAACCCTCCCAGCCCGCCCAAGCATATCAAGAAGGCCAGCTCGTCACGCCCTCGCCCATTGCACCATTGGGCACTCTATGTTGACGGCTCATCGAGCAAGGTAGGTAGTGGTGCAGGCGTATCCTTGCACTCACCAGAAGGAGGAGAATTCAGCAAAGCTCTATGATTTAAATTCCAGGCATCCAACAATTAAGTAGAATATGAAGCTCTGATCGCAGGGCTAGAGCTCGCACTGGAACTTGGGGCCAGTTAGGCCGTAATCTTCAGTGACTCCCAGCTCATCGTGAAGTAAGTTTGGGGGGAGTACGGGGCTAATCACCCCACATTGTCAAAGTACTGCGAGCTTGCAAAACACCTGCTAGAAAAATTTGAATACTGGGAGCTAAAGCAGGTAGACAGGACAGAGAATGCGCGAGCTGATCACCTATCCAAGATTGCATCATCGGACATCAGCGACCTATGGTTGGAAACCCTCGAGTCACCATCAGTGAATAGGGAGGAAGTCATGCCTATCAACCCGACGGAAAGATGCTGGATAGATGAAATACAAGACTATATCGAGCACGGAATACTGCATGAAGAAAAAGACTTAGCCCAGCTAGTAAGGAAGAGAACAACTCGCTATACAGTGATTGCTAGGATACTATAAAGGAGATCGTTCACCAAGCCATTACTCAGATGTGTCCGACCAGAGACAGTGGATGACCTCCTCGCCGAAGTCCACGAAGGAGTATGCAGAGGTCACCCCGGCGCGAGGTCGCTGTCAGATAGAATTCTCTTCCACGGCTATTACTGGCCGACCTTGCAGAAAGACACGGAGACCTACGTGCAAAGATGTGACAAGTGCCAGAGATTTGCTAATATCCCAAGACTGCCATCAGTTCTACAAACACCAGTAGTCGCAGCCTGGCCATTTGATATGTGGGTAGTCGACCTCATAGGACCCTTCCCAAAAGCTAAAGGAGGCTACGAGTTCTTAATAGTGGTAGTAGATTACTTTACAAAATGGATAGAAGCAAAACCATTGGCTACCATAACCGAGAAAAAGGCAATCAGCTTCGTACACGACTATATTTGGTGCTGATTTGGCCTACCTTGAGCTATTGTGTCCGACCATGGCACCCAGTTCTCCACCAAGTTCTCTCAGAGATGCGAACAGATGAATATCAAGCATTGGAAGTCCTCGGTTGCTCACCCCCAAGGAAACGGTCAGGCCGAAGCCGGAAACAAAAAGATCCTCCATGCCTTGAAGAGAAATCTAGATGAGAAGAAAGGAAGATGGCTCGACGAGCTACCCATTGTACTATGGGGAATCCGCACTTCGGTCAGAGGCTCAACAGGGGAAACACCTTTCACGCTGGCATACGGATCAGAGGCAATGGCCCCAGTAGAAATGGCCCTACCAACATTAAGGGTAGCCCATTTTGACGAGCTAAACAACGCAACGACTCGGGGGCTCGACCTCGACTACTTGGAGGAAAGAAGGCTGGAAGCAAGACTCAGGATGATTAATTACAAGCAGCTCGCCAAAGCTCATCACGACCAACGAGTCAGAACAAGATCCTTCAACATCGGAGACTGGGTACTCAGAAAGATCGAGGTGACAGGTAGAAATGCTGGGAGGAATAAACTATCCCCAAACTGGGAAGGCCCATTCGAGTAACAGGCATAATCAGAGATGGAACTTATCGACTGGCTGAACATGATGGCACACCACTAAAGAATCCTTGGCATGCGGATCATCTGAAAAAATACTATCACTGATGTAACGCTGTTTCCCCCATATTATCAATAAAAGAAGAATTTCTCCTATCTGGCATCAACTGCAAATTTACTTTCCTCCACATTGTCAAAAGGCACCTCGCCACGTCGAGGTCACCTTACGACCTACTCTTCACCACACTGAAGAAGATCGTAAGGTCAAAAGGCACCTCGCCACGTCGAGGTCACCTTACGACCTACTCTTCACCACGCTGAAGAAGATCGTAAGATCAAAAGGCACCTCGCCACGCCGAGGTCACCTTACGACCTACTCTTCACCACGCTGAAGAAGATCGTAAGTTCAAAAGGCACCTCGCCACGTCGAGGTCACCTTACGACCTACTCTTCACCACGCTGAAGAAGATCGTAAGTTCAAAAGGAACCTCGCCACGTCGAGGTCACCTTACGACCTACTCTTCACCACGCTGAAGAAGATCGTAAGTTCAAAAGGCACCTCGCCACGTCGAGGTCACCTTACGACCTACTCTTCACCACGCTGAAGAAGATCGTAAGTTCAAAAGGCACCTCGCCACGTCGAGGTGACCTTACGACCTACTCTTCACCACGCTGAAGAAGATCGTAAGTTCAAAGGGTACCTCGCCACGACGAGGTCACCATACATGAAAATTTTACGCAAAAATACTAAGTAAAGCAAGCAAAATTGAGACAGAGGCAACTCATGCTTATATTTACGAAGTGAACTATTCACAAGCCCGGATAGGCAAAAATACTAAACAAAACTGTTTGAATTACAAGGCACATCAGGCCAAATTAAGCCCGACGCAGCGGGGTGAACTAAGGATCAACACGGCTTTCGGCCTCGTGAACAGAACGGGCATGCTCGTCTTGATTTGACTTAGTCCCTTCGAACTCACCAAGCTTGAAGTCCCTGTCGAAGTCGACCTCATCATCATCATCCAAGGCGTCCAGCAAGAAAGGCACATTATTGTCAAAGACAGGAGGAGGCACCCAGGGCTCGCGACCCAAATCGACATCTTTCCTACCAATCAACTCGAGCTCTTCGGGTTGATAAAGCACGAGCTCGTGTCCGCGTCGAGCTAGGTCTCCCTTCAACTCGGCTTCCACCCACTTGACTAGATCCCAAAGTGGAGTGCCACAAGCTGCCGCAACACGAAGAATTTGCGCCTTGCCCTTATCATAGTAAGAAAGAACATCGTCCATATATGACGAGGTCTTCTTAAAATTTGCAATAATAGCATCCGGGCTTGGCATCTTCCTCGACTCCACCAATTGCTTCTCCAGCTCGGTGATCTTGCCCTCCAAGTTCAGCTTTGTTCTAGTAAGCTCGCCCTGAGCTGTCAGGGCTTCCCCCTGCACCGACTTCAGGTCAGCCCGAAGCTTGGTTTACTCCGCAACAGCAGCAGTGAGCTCCTTATTCAAACGATTTGCCTCTTCAGCAGCCCGCCCAGCCTGCTCGGCAACACGGTTCATTTCCTCTACCTTGCTCGCAGCCAGATCTTGACTCAGCTTAATGTCATCTTGGGCCTTGGCAGCCGCGCCTTCTAGTTCAGCTATACGAGCAAGGGCTCCCGCGAGCTCGACTTTGCTGACAGTCTCCAGCTTTTCCTTCTCGAGCTCAGCAACACGTTCAGTAGCTTCGCGCCTCTCCTTATAAGCTTGAGCCAGCCTACTCACATATGATTTAATGCCTGCAGCAAACTACCAAAGAAAAAGCAAGTCAGAAAACGAAGGAAAAATAAGCAAAGGGGAGATCAAGTGAAAGAGTAGCTCACATGGGTCAAGTCGATTCCCAGAATGCCGGCCAGGCGAGAGGGCGAGCAGTCATCAAAAGTCTCGCGCACTGACTCATCGGCAATATCCAGCACGGCCTTCTTTCCCAACTCAAGGGATAAAGTTCCTGGACTCAATACGGGCCTAGCTCGAATAGGAGTCGCCGAGCTCGGGATGGATTGATCTTTGGTCGAAGGGCTGGTCACACTTCGAATACTCCCAACCGGAGAGACTTGCTTTGTAACATCAGGTTCCGCCAGCTCGACAGGCTCAGGACGAACAGTCTCAACGGGCACCACGGGCACCATGGGCTTAGCAGTTTTCTCGGGCTCTTCGACCCTCAACTTCTTGGCTGATGCGAAAGCCGATGTGGATAGGGATCGCTTCGCAGGAGCTCTCGAGCTCGACGCCTTTTCTTTGCCCTTATCAACTGAAAAAGCAATTGTGGGGAGCACCTCGACAGTCCCGGCCAAGGTCGCAGCCACCCAGGCCCAACCTAGCTGCTCAGATCGCTCCGACTTCGCCTGAGCCCGCCTGTTCGAGCTCCTCCTCATGGCATCTACATCCTCCATCTCTGCACAAAAACAAAGAGGTCAAGCACCGCAGAAACATATATGCATGAATAGAAGGAGCATTGCAAAGAGAGTACATTAAAAAGACTCATGTATGGATACATCCCCTCTCCGGATCTCTGTGACAGCCCGGACAATGCTGATGAAGCACAAAGTCCTTGTGCAGAATCCACCCTGGGAAACTCTCAAACGGCAGAAAAGTACACATTGGCTCCAGCCCGTTAACCTTCAACGGGGACAGCCCGGCAACAACGAGGAGGTTCTCATCCTGAACTATCCTCCTCCAGTCGTAGCATCGAACTTGTGTACTACCCCGTACGCCAAGGGGAGCTTCCAAGGCCTGTTTGGCCGATCTATCATATTCGTCGAGGTCGACATGATGAATCAGGGTGTAGGGCTCTTCGGTGGGCACCGCGAAGTTCCACCCAAGTCTACTCTCAACCAAGACGACCTTGTCAGCCCAGCCCGAAACTTTGCCAGGGGAATCAGAAAATAACTTCACCCGATAATTTTAGCTTTTGGCTTGAAGGCGGTTGTTATTGCGGTCGAGGTGGAAATAATGGCAAAACAGAGTCAAGGTCGGTTCAAATCCTAGAATGCGCGTGCTCGCAGCGAAACAGATAAGGATTCTCATGGCATTCCAGGTAAGGTCTAGGGGGACAGTTGAGGTGACGTCGAGGAATTCGCAGATGAATGGGTCTAAAGGGAGTCGAAGGCCTAGCTCGAAGAAGCTCAAGTAGAAGCCAACCCGACTTCGCATATTCCTCAGATCGTGAAGACCGAGCTCGGGATCAGGAATATGACCTCGATAGTCATCAGAATTGCAGGGATACTTCGAAGTCCATACGCCCAGGTCGGCAACGGTCATCTTATTTCTCCAATCTCGGAAGGCGCGCGTAGCACCACCGGTATCAACGTCAGACTTAACCTTCCTCTTCCTACTTCGAGGAGCTCGCAGAACGTGACTGACGTCAAAAACGAGGAGGAAGACGCCGAGGTGACAGCCCTCGAAGGCCCTACGACTTTACTAGCTACCCTATGCTCATCAAAGTACAAGTATAGAAGCCCTGACATGGCAACGTCATACTTCTCGATGATCCTCATCGAGGTGCCGAAGGGAATGTCGTCGACCTTGTAGGGTTCATCGGCAGGGATGACCAGGCCATCCAGGTTGGCACCCCATGAAATCAACAGAACCTTTGCTTCACTCGGCAGTACAACTTTCCAATCCCCATCCTCGGTCTTGTATATAGCGTGACCTTTTTGCGGCCTGGAAAACATGGGACCTTCATTGGCACGTTTGATCCTCATATTCTCAGAGAGGGAACACGAGGAAAATAAGCTAGCGGGGAGAATGGTTATGAAGAAAAGATAGATCGACCTAGACACTACGACCTAAACAGTTCGACCTGGACAGGTCAACCTAGATGGAAGTCTAAGGGACTTATGATACTCGCCGGCACCCTAAGATTTCAAATTTACCGGAGAACCACCCAGAATCCGGCCGATTAACCGGAGGAAATGATAAAACAGGCACGAAAACTTGAATGACAGGTGATAAATGGGAGGAAATGAAGCAAAGATCAAGGGAAACTAACCTAAGGTCCAGGAAAAGCAACGAAACGCGAAGGAAAGCCTGAATCTGAACTTTTGTGAAGGACAGAGAAGTCGCCGGAAATCGTCTGAAAAGCGGAAGTGTTTGGGAAGCTTTTGGTAAAAGTGAGGATGAACAGTGGGACACCACTTATATAGAGGATCCGAAGTGGCCGGGTCGACCCGCACAGAAACACGCGGATCCTTGAGCGATGTCGTTTTGGAACAAAAACATCAACCGCCAAAATTTCAAACTTGAAAGGACGCGCCGTCTGACAGCCCACGATCTCTGCACCCGTTAAATGTGCGTGTTTTCCAAGATAAGTACGAAGTCGAACTAGAATATGGAAGCTTCGCGAGAACCAGTCAGCTCGATGCAATGAATCTTTACTTCACACCTCGAGGATAAATCCTCTCCATGGGAAGTAGGGGGCTACTGAACGACCTCAACCTTCAGCTGGACACGTGGCAGACATTGCGGCTTCATAGGCTCCAGCTGGGCAAGCGTCAAGGTGACATATGCCCACCTCGAACATGACGACCTGAAAATTACTATACGACAGGTCGCCCACCTCATCAGTATACTCTCTCAGCACGCTGACACCGGGACCCACAATGTGACCTGGGGACATCCCAGGTCGACCTCACCAACATCAAGCGACCTGGCGTATGCCAGGCCGACCTTAATGGCATCGAGCGACCTGGCGCATGCCAGGCCGACCTCGACTACATAGAGCGACCTGGAAGCATTCAGGCCGACCTCGGCATGATCCCTTCAGCTCGGCAAAGCAGTGTCCTATACGGAATCACATCACGCCCGGGAAGAGTCCTGTTATAATTCTTTTACATATCAGTCCTAAGCATATGAGGAAACCTATTCCGAAAGACATGGGGATCATATCACCCCTACTCCGAATCCAACCAGGATTATGGTTCCTATCTCTATAAAAAGCACCCTCAACAGGCCTCATAAGGTACATACAAATTACTTACCTACATACTTTCTTAGCTTTACCTCTCCTACGAAGTATTGCTAATTCTCACGCCTGAGGGTTATCGCTGGGACAACCCAGCATCTCTTACGGTGTTCTTTGTTGATCACAGGTTCAAAGCTACTTACATTTCAAGGACAATCCCTGCAGCACAAGGCCGGAATCCTACTAGACTACACACGTGGACCAGACACGATTCACACAATCTTTTTTGGCGTGATCAGACGGAGGGAGTATATATATATATATATATATATATATATATATATATATATATATATATATACTCCCTACACAATTATACTACTCCCTCCTCCCTTCGTTCCACCTAAAAATTCACGTTTTAAAAGTCTAATAATTAAATAATATATAAGCAGTATTGAAGTTGGTCATAATCAAAAAAATATTTTAGAATAGTTAAAATGTTTATAGTATGTGTGGAGGGTAAAATTAAAAATTTTATGGAGATTGTAGACATAATTTTTTAAAGTGAATTATTTAAGTGGAACATATCAAAATAGTATAGTAGAATTTTTCTCTAAAATGAAGGGAGTGTTTATTAGTAATTAAATAGCATATTATTGTTATAGATTATTACTCCCTCCGTCCCTTAATTAATTATTGTGTTGTTTGACTCAGTACACGGATTAAGAAAAAATAATTGACTTGATTATTAATATTGGTATAATATATAATTTATTTTAATGTATATGTGTAAGTGGTCTATAATTAAAGTAGAAAAAAATAAAAATAAAATAATAAAAATAATATATTTAAAAAAAATAAATAATTATTTTAGAATAAACAAAAAAAGAAAGAAGGATAATAATTTAGAGCCCATTTGGTCGAGCGTTTTGGCCAAAACGCAGGGATAAAACGCTGCTTATTTGCAAAAAATGTGTTTCAATACTGCGGCAGAAAACGCAGTGTTTTCAAAACGCAGCTGCGTTTTAAAACGGAATTCCACTTTTCCCAAAACGCAGGTTTTAAAACGCTACTAGGAAAAAAAAGCTGCGTATTGAAGTGATATCCCAAACGTATTTATAAGGAAAGACCTCCGTTTTTAAAACACTGCGTTTTTTAAAACGCTGCATTTTTAAAACACTGCATTTTATAAACACCGTACCAAACGGGCTCTTAGCGACCAAGGAAGGAATATTGTAGTAATAGTAATTGGAATGGAAACGATCATCCACTGCCCTCCCACCGACTAACATGCCACCATCTTTTTTATTTTAAGCTTCATATATCGCTTTTGATTGTAAAAGATCAAAGTATGACTTTTAGGTCCTAGCTAGAGACTATAGATCTACCATCTTAGTGTTAATGATTTTTTTTTTATATATATATATTCTTGGTGATTATATTACGTCAAAGATTGGTGATTTAATTAGTATGAACATTTTATTAGTGTGCGCATCCATTTAAGTTTGATTTGGGTGGTATTTTGATAGGATGATATATAGTTAATTAATTTGGGTTAAACCTTTGAGGTTTGAATAACACTAGACATAATAAGGTAAGAACTCTATATGTGCTCCATCGAAGTGTTTATCGTCGAGTTATATTATTTTGTAGTTTTCACGTTCAGATTTTACATCGAAGTGTTTATCGTCGAGTTATATTATTTTGTAGTTTTCACGTTCAGATTTTACAGTGTTTCTATAAATAATTTGTTTAGACTAGCTTATGTCATAATCTATTGAGGTATTGATGTTTTAGTTAGCTTCATTAGGTGCATTGAAAGTTTTTTTTTTCAATGGTATGAAAAAATGTCTACAAAAGTGTTAGTGACCAACCCACGTTATGATCTATTGAGTAGTGAGATTCTAGTTAGTTCAATCATGAGCATTGGAAGCTTCATTTGATGGGATAAGAAAATGTTTGACTAAGTTAGTTGAAAATTAAGGTTTTAGAGTACCTCTTAATACATGTTAGACATTTGTTCCATTAAGTCGTTGAGATTAAGAAAAGTGTTTTCTTTTGTGGCTTACTTCGAACTAGATCAATTCAACTCAGGGTGTTAGGAAACTTGACCGTTAAATGTCGATTGATAAACTCAAGGTTATGACGTTTAGTTTTGCATTGAGGGGTGCGAGTACTTAAAGCTTACATTGTAGCATGTTATAATTATCGTTGTGTTATAATCAGAGTGGCGCAATGGAAGTGTGACGTATAAATTCTTGGAATTAAATATTGGTAAATTTGAGAGACCAAATTTCTAAAAGGTGGGGAGGATGTAATGACTCAAAAATTCAAGCTAAGGAAAAGAAAAGTTATTTTATTTTTCTTATTGTAGACTAAGCAATTAGTCTTTATTGGACATTTATCTAGGCTTTAGTTATCATAGCGGAATCCTTTAAACCTTGGTCAAGACGAATTATATTAGTAACATTTTAATTGGGTTACAGGTGTGGTAAGACCCCTTAAGTTTTAAAATTGCTAGATGGAATTTATATACTTTTGGTATTGATAAAAATGAAGCTTTATTAATAATAGGCCAAAATACAAAAAAAAAAAAAAAAAACTCAAACCCACTGCAATAGCCGGAACCCCAAACCCGATGCGTTCATATTTGAAATTAGAGAGAGCCATTTTCCAAGTAAGTTAATACCCATCAATTAATTGTGGTTACTGTCATCACTTGTCGATGTATTGACAGTGAAAAACTAATGAGAAATGTATCTCTGTTTGAGCTCTAAAAGAGCGAGTAGCCATGAGTGCAATTTCAGATCTGGGATTTTTATGGCACCCCTTCTCCTCATTGTGATGTTACAGCAATGTGGTAAAGAGGAGGAGGGAGAAAGGGTCTTGCAAGTGAAAAAATCTTTTTGGATTTGGATGTTTTGAAATTGGATGATGTTTAGTGATGGTTTTGGCGATGGTGGTGGTGGTGCTTGATAATGGAGTGAGTGATGGTGGTGTTGATAGTCGCCCACTGACGGAAGTTTTTTGATTGAGAAATGACGAAAATGTCCAGCACGTGGTAGATCATGTGCACTTTTAACGTGAGTTTTATAACGGACGTTAGGACTAGGGGTCAAAGTGAGATAATTAGTAACATTGTATACTCAAATGAGAAATATTTTACTTTAGGTACCATTATAAAATTAGGTAGATACTTTGAGAGATTTTTCATATTTTGGCCTCGATAATATTTAGGTTTAGTGAGTGAGAGCGAGGGATAGCGTTCTAATGTGGTAGCAACTAGCATGTGTCAAACTCAGAGTAAGAGACTTTCTACTTTGTTTTGAAGCCCTTTGTCCTTATAAAAAAATGTTTTACTACGGTAACTTGGTTCTTGTTTAAATGAGCCTATAGCAAAATTCTTTGCGTTTATCTTAAAATGTTACTTTTTGAAATAACCAAAATTAAGGATCAAGCATATGAACCCTCTTTATAAAGTTTAAAGATACTCCTATATTTTTGTATATTTGACTATGTGCAAATATTTTAATATTTGAATAAATTTTGAAATTTGTGACCGTTCCTAAGTATTTTTGAAGCCGCTAAGAAACTCGAGGAAGAGATAAAAGAAAAATATTGCGAACTTTTGTTTGATTAGGTGCTTTAAGTTTAGAGGACTAAACTTTTTTATGGGGGGTGAGAATGTAATAAACTTGAAATTTCTATAATAATATTACTCTTTCCGTTTTAGGCAAAGAGTCCACTTTTTTTTTTTTTTGAAGTCAAAATGTGACTAAATCAAATCAAAATTTTACATACTTTACTTATGTTTTAGAAAATAAAATTTTATTAATTAAAAGTTACCTTAAAAATACTATGGATTACATAGTTCATAACTTCGTAAAAATAATTAAATTTATGTAAATTATCGGTCAAATTTTAATTAAGTTGATCCAAAAACCAAAAGTTGACTTTTTACCTGAAATGGAGGGAGTATTATATTATAAGAAATTAGACATATAATATTATGTTATATTTTGGGCTTATGTTATAGTATGGGCTTGTATTATATTATGGGCTTGCTTTGTTAGTAGTATGGGTGAATTACAGGCCGGTCTATTTTTTAATATTTGTAATCGCTCCAGCCCACTCATCTTTTTTTAAAATTTGAAAAAGGTATTTTTGGGTTAAAAAGACAATTATGCCATTAATGAAAGAAAAACACACGCGCATCAGTAACCAAGGCATCGCGATGCAATGCTTTTGCATCGCGATGCTCCGTTTGAAATTTCAACCACTGGAGGGGACTTGATTTTCGTTTACCTTTCGGGTGCGTTGCCTCCGAACCCCCACGAGGGATGCTATCCCCTTGACCCTGCGACCTGACCGGGCAGCTCGATCTCCATTGCGTTACCCAGCATACTGTGATTGACGAATTTAAGGCATCCCGATGCCCAATTTAAGGTATCCCAATGCCCAATTTAAGGCATCCCGATGCCCAATTTAATATAATATCAAAATCGATCAAAATGGTTGTTTTTAGTTGGAAATTTTACATACAAATATGGTATTGACTTCCTATAATAGTATGATATTGATATTATACAAAATTCAAACTCAAATCATTGATTAAAATCCCAAAATCAGTCCAAGAACATCTCCCTCTGTTTTCGGACAGCACACTGTCAAGCTCGATTTGGATCTCAAAAATAGTATTTTTTTGGTAGAAAATTTGTGCACAAATGTAGTACTAAGTTAGGATAACAATATGAGATTGATTTTAAACAAATTCGAAGCTTAAAACATAGATTAAAGTGACCAAAACTGCTCAAGAACAAAGAAAAACGGGATGAACTCAAAAAATTCAAATTTGATCAAATTATGATCAAATTCGTGCTCTATGCATGAAAATTGATCCCCAAACATGAGGGAAGACTATATTAAGAACATGAAATCATTTATATATCAATTCGAAACTCAAATCAGAAGCAACGATGTTGTTAAGGGTATTTCAGGAAGAAAATTTTTAAAGTGCCTTTTTTCGGTTAAAAAAATAAGGGTGAACTGGAGGGGTTAAAAAATTTTGAAAGTGGACTGGCCAGCAATTTTCCGTAGTATTTTTGGCCTACTTTCTTTAATGGTTGAATTTTGATTTGGACCAAGCTATATTCTCTATATTACTATTTGTGGGCTTGGCCCATTATTGAGTATAGCCCACCCCCCCACACACACACACACACACACACATATATATATATATATATATATATATATATATGGGGAGTATTTAATGGTTACTTTTTTATTTAACCATCAATGGTTACTCTCATTATCAACCATTGGATCAAAAATTAAAGGTTGAGATTTAATGGTTAGTTGAAAAATGCAATTAATGCAAGTAGGTGAGTCATTTAATGCATTAAATCTCAACCTTTAATTTTTGATCCAATGGTTGATAATGAGAGTAACCATTGATGGTTAAATAAAAAAACCATTAAATATATATATATATATATATATATATATATATATATATATATATATATATATATATAACAAAGAGACAGACGTATGACACGAAGTGTCCAGCTACGGCTTGGGAAGTGGGTTCGTTGTGTGAGTGATAAATTTGGTGTTGGATTTTGAGGTTGTCGGATCACCACCATAAACAGTAGTGGCCAGAGGCGTAATAGATGAAATTGTCGCAGAAGTAGAGAGAGAGAGAGAGAGAGTTAAGGGAAAAATATGTAAATCTATTATTAATGAATATCAGTACAAAGTTACATAAGCTAAAACTCCCTATTTATGCTAAGGCCCACATGGGCAAATATGTAAATGAACAAAATAAACCAGTCAATAATATTGGCTGCTAGATATTACATTCTCAACACTCCCCCTCAACTCGTACACGGAACTCTGTAAAGTGGCCGAGTTGGAGAGATCAAACTTATATTTTGAACACTTCCTCAATTTGATACACAAACATATGAAGTCTATCGAGTTAAATATCAACAAAGTGCTAATTTTTTGTAGAAGAGGCTACTGCCCAAATTGTTGTAGAAGGTGCAGGCTGGCAAATGTAGAGAGCCCAAACAGGAGCCAATTTCCGAAAAGCTTTCTCAATAATCGACAAATTGAAGACAAAGGAGAATCTCAGAACATTTTATCTGGAAAAAATCCCCTTAATTCGCACGAGAACCTCAAAATCAATACGAGAACCCGAGACTTAAGTCACAAATGTACCCAAATTTAAGACACAAAACGTACCTAAGTAGTCACCAAAAATTTCGTAAAGAATCCAACAAAATTCAATTCTTCATACGTAACTAATACCGTAATAATGAAACATTCTTTCAAAGTTACATAAGATAAAACTTTTTATTTATGCTAAGACCCACGTCAACAAATATGTAAATGTACAAAGGAAATCAGTCAATCAAATTTGGCCGCTAGATATTACATTCTCAACAGCGAGTCTTCTACGTCTACTGAGAATCATAAGGGGGAGATTCATGTTTGGAATTTCAAGGAGACGGAGAGTACTTTTGGGTTCCCAAACTATTAATCATTAGTTGATCTGAATCAAATTAGTGAAAGAAATCGAGAACGGCCAGAGAGTGACGATCGTAGAGCTAGAGAAGAAAGTTGGGTAACTATTGTGTATTCTGCCAAAAATTAGGGAGAGGAAAAAGAGGCTACTCAACGTAGAGAAGAAAGTTGGGGCTATAAATCGGGTGAGTGAATTCAATTTCCTTTATTTTTCTTTCTTAATTCTAAATTGATCAAGAAGATACAAACCGGAAGGTGTGTATGTGTGTACATGAGCAGTTTTGCCTTGGTAGGTTTGCAGCCATGGCAGCCTTTTGTAAGTGTGTGCCCTTGTTATTGTAGGTTTGGCCTTCCCATGTGTATAAGTATGGAATTAGATGGGTGTTCGACACAAATTCTTACTCAGATTAAAGTATCAATCAATTGTCTTGGAATAGCTTGAAAGTCATTGGTTTCGTGTGTGTGTGTGTGTGTGTGTGTGTACATGGTGTCAAAACATCATATGGGGCTGCTCTGCGTTTTGTGATCTGGGAAGACAATAAGGTTTCAAATCTGCCCTCATTCATAGTTTGACTGAATCCTGAGTTGACCCCTGTGTAGTTAAGGAAGTGAACCGAACTTTGAAAATCCATAATTAATTCATACGAACTCGGATTTAAGTGATTCTTGAGCCTATTTTGGGTGATTTTCAGTGTACTTTCTGATAGTAATAGTTTCAAAGTCATTTTATGCCTGAGATTTGAGGTATTACCCTTTTGATTAAAATAGTGTCTCGAATATTTATATTAAGATTTATCTCATGAGTAAAGGTTTTTTAAATAGTGTGACATTTGTATGCCTTCAAATTTATTAGGGCTATATTTATCTGGTACAATTCTAGTTTATTGACTAGTATGCTACGTTTGAATTTAGGTTCGAACAAGTGCATGTAACGATTGTTATTCACGTACAAGTTAGCTTTTGGCAACACTAACGAGGAAGTGATTACGCTTCTATATATTAGGTTAATTTGTAAAACATTTCCTTAACGATAGATTTCCTCGTATGTTTTTCTTATTCCGTTCTTTGTCGCCATGCCCGACGTTGTGTCAGTATTTGTTTTGATTCTATCGTTTAGCGCTCTTTTCTTATCTTCGTAATACTTTTGTACTTGTAAAATTTCATGTAATAACTCGTTGTTACGTTAAATACCATTTGACTTTGAAAAGTTTATTTGAATTAGTTAATTGTATTGGATAGCGCCAACTTTGATTTTGAATTCTATTATGATCACTAAGTATGACATTTTGATTTGATTTGAATATTATGCACCACTGGGCATCCGGATTTACCTTTTGTTTGTTTACCCTTGGGGTAAAGTTTTGGTACCTTTCGGGGGATTTGTATTTGGGTCATTGGACCACTTACGTGATCGAATATCTCCGAGTGATCCGTTGTGGTCGACTGGTATGGGACAGTCGATGACGATTGGGTTCCTCAATTTCATAATTTGTATGAAATCGTCCTTTGAACTCCATGTTTGAGTATTATTTGATTATTTAAAATTGTTCACTTTTGATTTGAAGCGTCAAGCTACCTTTCGGCAATGTATTTTTATTAAATTCCATTATTTCGATAAATATTTGTTCAAGATGCCTTCCTTTGTGTGTCCACCCCTCCTTAGTACCCGGAGGGCCGGGCCACGTATGAACTTACCGGGCATTGTTCGCTCATTTATTTCATATAACTTTTTCCTTCAGGTTGCATATGAGAAATGAGAATTTTAAGCGAACGAGATTTTACTTGAAGATTATTAGAGTTGGAATTTGCTCCAATTCATTGTAACAATTTTAGTAGGGTTGTAAGGAGACAATTTGGTGTTTTGGGTTTAATGAATGTAATCGTTGGGACATATATTTTTGACTTGGATGATGAATTTTATTACACTTTATTATTAATATTGTTTTTTTATTCATTAGCTTAGCAAAGTGTTTGTAGTGACACGGCCAGACGTAGGCCCACGTGGTCGAGTCCAAATTTGGGGCGTTACATGTACATATTAGCAAGAGTGTATGTTTAAGAGATAAGTATACTGTAAAAAAGGACATTAAAGTCATTTGAAGAGGTTTATTAGGCCTTAAGGGATAATCCTTATGATTATAAAACGATAAGGGGTACTTAAAATAATTATTACAAAAATCTAAGCGAACAAGTACCAACTTTGACAAGTTTTCAAAATTACCTTTACCACATTGAACATATAAGATGACTATTTTCTTCCTCAAAAGCACGGGTTGTAAATAAAAGCAAAGTTATTTGAACACTAAAACGTTTAACCTACCGTATGTAAAACAAATAGCTAGCTAGCAGAGTAGTTAAAAATCTTATTTTCTTGTCAAAGAGCTTGAGTTCGATGATTTCCTCCCACTAAACTATGAGGTGAGGCAGGCAGGCCTCTCGTAATCTGGCATGAACCAACTACGGTGGGATATATGAGTCCGATGATCTCTCGCACTGAACCAACGCTCAGATGTTATTAAAGGGGATGTCATTCTCCATCCAGCTATTTTTTTTTAACGCACCCAAAAAGATGTTTTAACTTTTCTTTTTTCTACATTAAAAAAAAAAAAAAAGGTTAGAGGGAGTGAGTAATACTCCCTCGGTTCCTAAATAATCGTCTTGTTTGACTCGACACAAGAATTAAGCAAAATAATTGACTCTATTATAAATATTGGTATAGTATCTACTTTCCTTTAAATTCCTTGTGTATGTGGTTATGATTAAAGTAAGAAAAAAAGTAATGGTAAAAATATTTTCCTAAAAAAAAAAATTTTAATAGGACAATTTTTTTGAAACGAATAAAAAAGAAAAGGAAAGACAATTACTCCCTCCGTCCCTAAATTACTGTCTGAGTTGACTCGGCACATCGATTAAGAGCCCGTTTGGTCGAGCGTTTTGGCCAAAATGCAAGGATAAAACGCAGCTTATTTGCAAAAATTGTGTTTCAATACTGCGGCAGAAAAAGCAGCGTTTTCAAAACGCAACTGCGTTTTAAAACGCTAGAAATCCCAGCTTTTTCCCAAAACGCAGGTTTTGAAACGCTATTCGGAAAAAAAAGCTGCGTATTGAACTGATATCCCAAACATATTTATAAGGAAAGACCTGCATTTTTTAAAACGCTGCGTTTTTAAAACATTGCGTTTTGTAAACGCTATACCAAACGGGCTCTAAGAAAAACACATATGACTCAATTATTCATATTGGTATTTGTGTGATTTTTTATATTTGCTCCTAAGAAAAAGTTACTTTTTGAAATTTAGAATATGATTACTAGATTTCCTTCTAATAATTTTGATATTTGAAATATGTGTAATAGCTTAGAGTGGGTCTCATAAATTAAAGAGTAAAAATTGTAAGGATAAAATGGTAAAAATATTTTTCTAAAAAGAAAAGTTACAAACAAGATAATTTTTTTTGGGATAGACGAAAAAAAAAAAAAAGAAGACAATTAAGGAGGGAGTATTTAGGAACGGATAGAAGTAGTAATCAAATTCCTATAGAAATCTTGCTTATTGACTGAACTCGGTGTTTGTCACATCACAGTTATTTTGGTTTGGTTGGGCTAGAAATCCCTACGCTAAAATCTAATTATTGTAATGAAACCTAACATGGATTTCAACAGAAATTTTCTTTTTTCATCAATTCCTAAATTATTGTCTTGTTTAATTCGATATATTTTTAGATTAAAAATAATAATTAATTTAATTATTAATATTATTAAAATGTATAATTTTTTTAATGTCTATATATATAGCTCATAATTAAAATAAAAATTCAAACAATTATTTTGAGATCGATAAAAAGAAAAAAAAGATAATAATAATTTAAGGATGATAGAGAAAGTAATAAACAAAGAATAAAATTAATTGGTAGAGTAAAACAAACGAATTGGTATGTGTAGCATGACGTAGCCCAACAAACGTCACCCGAGTTAAATCATCTTGCATGTCTTTCATTACGTCAGCTGGTTTGAATTGATACAATCAAATAAACTGTGTGTGTGTGTGTGTAGCCTAGCCTTACATAATGAAATGAATTGAAATGAAAGAGGTATACATACGCTACTATAGTAGATAGATCCAGTTTGAGTTTGTTACCTTAAATTGTTGACCTAACCAAAAAAAAAAAACAAACAAACAAACAAATAAAGCACGTACGCAACTGTGCCCACCCACCTCACCTCACCACAGGCAAGGAGGCATTTTTCTCCATGTGCTGCATACATACACAGATATAAATATGGAAGAGAGGTCAGCCTTAAAAATCCAGTTCTAGCATAGCAAGCAATTGTGATCAGATTAATGCTTAAATAGCTACCAGCAGCAGCAGCAGCCATGCCTTCTACACCAAACAACAAACTGTTGCTCAGTGACACTTTATCTGATACTATGAGCCATATTGTTCCCTCAAATTACATCCGACCAATCTCCGACCGCCCAAATCTTACCCATGTCCTCCAATTACCCGTTCCCCTCATCAACCTTAATGACCTCCATGGTCCTAACCGTTCTCGTGTCATCAATCAGATTGCTCTAGCCTGCCAACAACATGGCTTCTTTCAGGTATATATATTATACTAGCTACTTCAATTCATTTAATATTTAATCAATGGTCAATAGGCTACCAGCTCTAGTCTGTTACATTATTATTATTATTATTATATACTTACTGTTAGTTATCATGTACTAATATTAATGTCCATTTCATTAGTAGTAATATACATTTAAATTATCTAATTTTCTGTCAGGTTGAAAACCATGGAGTGCCTGAATCAATGATTAATAACATGCTACGAATAGCTAGAGAGTTTTTCCAGTTACCAGAAAGTGAGAGGCTGAAGAGTTACTCCGATGACCCTCTTAAGACCACTAGGCTGTCCACCAGCTTTAATGTTAGAACTGAGAAGGTATCAAACTGGAGAGATTACTTGAGACTCCATTGCTACCCACTCGACAAATTCGTCCATGAATGGCCAACAAATCCTCCCTCTTTCAGGTACGTACGTACGTACTATTTATTTATCTCAAAACTAGCTAGCTAGCTAGCTGCAATTTATAATACTACCTACACTTATAAGAAATTGCATTAGTACTAATTTAGAGTTTCTGAAAAAGGAAGATTTGTTTATTAATTATATATGTAGGAAAGATGTCACGGAGTATTGCACTAGTGTAAGGGAACTAGCACTGAGATTGGTTGAAGCCATATCAGAGAGTTTAGGCCTTGAGAGAGATTTCATAGACAAGCAATTAGGGAAGCATGCCCAACACATGGCTTTTAACTACTACCCGCCATGCCCAGAGCCAGAATTGACTTATGGCTTGCCAGGCCACACCGATATCAATTTGATCACCATTCTTCTCCAAGATGATGTGCCTGGCCTGCAGGTCCTCAGAAATGGCAAATGGATCGCTGTCAATCCTATTCCCAATACCTTCATCATTAACATCGGCGATCAAGTTCAGGTGCAAAATTAGTTTAATCTGACATGACATTTGATTTCACTTCAATTAATAGATCCCGTAAAATATAAATTATAAAAAAAAAAAAAAAAGTTTCAACCGTTTGTATGTATGTATGTATGTACTAGGTGCTAAGCAATGGCCGATACAAAAGTGTGCTGCATCGAGCTGTTGTGAACTGCGACAAAGAGCGGATATCTATTCCAACATTCTACTGCCCATCCCCCGATGCTGTTATAGGTCCCGCTCCGGAATTGGTTGACAAGGATCACCCGGCTGTCTACAAGCAATTCACCTATCAGGAATACTATGAAAAATTTTGGAACCGAGGACTTGCTACTGAAAATTGCTTAGATATGTTCATGGCCTCCTCAACTTGACTCGATCCACTTCCGTTGAATCATAGCTACTATAATATTGAATGTCAAAAATGTACCCTTACCTTAAACGTCAATGGAAGTCAAATAGAATTGTTCTCAATGTTATTTTTAATTAGCAATATTTTCTCACAACCTAACCTACTAGATTTACAAATAAATTAATAAAAATGAGCATGTTGAATTGAATTTCACCATCAACTACTCTTCCTTTGTGTCTTTTATCACGAGCGTGGGAGCTAGGCACCTCACCGTACACGTGGTTGGGGTCTCGGATCAAAATTGTCTAACAAATTTCAGTAGCCCTATGAAGTAAAAAATGGCACAGCGCCTGCTAGTTGCGTACAACATAAAATTTCAGTAGCATATGAGCTTCTTCTTCTTCTTCTTCTTCTTCTTCTTTTATTTTAAATATGCAACTCAAGCGAGCCCAAGGTGAAGTATCCTAATCGCTCTTTTTCTCCTGAGAAGAAGTGTCAGAGATGTCCTTATTTAACCAGCAGTCTATTCAAGTGAACACAAAATTGATGCAGAAATTTAGAAGCTTGTCAAGAATCATCGGTAGCCCAAAAAAATTTCCAACCCCATTGACATAACATGAACACCACAGAAGCCCAAATGGCAACCTTGTCAAATGAAGCAGACGATGAAAGTCACTGGCTGTAGCCTGTATGCTATGCAACTAGCAAGTGCCTTAGTGCTACCTATGGTTTTGAAATCCACGAGAGACTACAATTCCTTATTAATGAAGAATGTTTTGAAGGTCTACAAAGGCTTTGAAGGGCTGACATCGTTGGTGGATGTCAGTGGTGGCAATGGTACCATCCTCAACATGATCCTGTCCAAGTGCCCAACAACCAAAGGCATCTTCTTACCCTGGTAAGATAACTGTACATCAAACATACCTGAATGCAATAATCTGTATACAAAATTTTACTATCGTGTTTAGATTATTAGCTATGGGACCGATATGATGTTCTTTGTTTTTTGTTTCTTTTAATTTTATTGTGGATGCTCCCCAGTTGGGATGATGAAAATTGCGTGAAGATGCTGAAAAATTGCTACGAGGCATTACCAGACAACGGGAAAGCAATTATCGTGGAGTTGGTACCAGAAGCCCAAATATATATATATATATAATAAAAAAAAAAAAAAAGTGTTGTTGTTAGCCTGTTAGGAGTGTATTGCAGTTTGATTTGTATACGATGAACATGAATCCTGGAGAGGACTGAAAGAGAGTTCAATAGTTTGGCCACAGCAGCAGGGTTTTCTGGTATAAGAGTTGCGTGTTGTGCCTTCAATTTTTCACTAGTTGAATTCTATAGAGAGTAATTGACAACTCAAATCAGAAATACATGTGCTTTCGTAAACCACTTATCGTGAACCACAGAAAACTCTCCTTCCTATAGAGACACCTTACATGATATGACGAGGTGATTCGAGTGTCCAGTATGCAAGTAGGGGTAACGGTCATTGTACACATTGGCAAAATTTGAAGGGAGTGTATGAGCTATTTTGTACTAGAACATGCAGAAGAACCCTCCAGCAAGCAGTTTCCTAGCCTGAGGGGTAGTTGAGCCGACTTTGGTATGCCACCTAGTGTAGGAATTCAGCATATCAAAGTTTTCATGACATGAGAGGTAATAAATGCACAAGAACGAAGAAGAAAAACAAAGGCATGATTTCAAGAAACTAGTGTCCCTGTTACTAGCGAAAACTTCCAGACAGCAATAACACAGAGCACCAATTCCGCATTTAAAAATCCCAGACTGCAATAACCCTAAACTACTAACCGAAGGCAGCCTAGAAGTCTAGAACAAGGAGGAAGAGAAAAAATGAGGCCTGTGTAAACATATTCACTAAAAATGTCATCCAGCAGAAGCACAGAAACATCATCCAATACAACGGTAGAAACAATTGATAGGTCAAAACAGACCGCAGAGTCGCAAAGACAATGTCCAAAATCTTTTTTAACTCAAACTCTCCATCGTCTAATTTATTCTCTCTCTATTTGAATTGTTACATGGCTGATGTTGTACTCCCTCTTAATGTAGTCTACCACCTTGTCCAGTACCATATCAGCATCAGCTTCAGGCTTAATTTTTACATGGCAGGCTAACAACACTTTCCCGACTGTAATTGCCCATATGTGTAGTTCATGAATTGCTACTACGTCGTCCATCTCGCATAGACCCTTCTCAAGCCTTGTTGCATCTATCTCTCGCGGTGTGCTCTCCATCAGAACCTCCAAAATGTTTCTTAACATTTTAATGGTTGTAAACAGCACAATAACAGAGAATATGAGAGTGCATATTAGGTCAATGATTTTCCACTCGGGCTTGTACCATATAATTGCCCCACCAACCATCACGCCAAAGCTCTGAATCAAATCGCCCAATACATGAAGATAAGCACTGTGAACATTTATGTTCCGTTGCTTCTTTTTAGCACCACTTTTCGTTTTGTTCTCTCCTTCGGAATACGACTTAAGTAAGGGAACGACACTATCTGATTCGCGCCCATGACGATGCTCATCACTATGATGGTGGTGATGTGTGGTGACACTCACTCCATGAATATGTATGTCATTAACATCCTCATGACCGTGTTCACGATCATGCGCATGATGTCCATAGTCAATACCGTGGCCGTGGCCGTGGCCGTTGTCGTGGCTGTGGTCGTGGTCGTGGTCGTGGCCGTGGCCGTAGCCGTGGTCGTGGTCGTGGTCGTGGTCGTGGTCGTGGTCGTGACTGTGGATGTGACCGTGGCCGTGACCATGGTCCAACAACAAAGCCATGATCGCATTAACCACTAAACCAAAAGCAGAAACCAGAAACATCAGAAAGCCCTGAACTTCACCAGTATCATGGATGAGTCTAGTTATGGCTTCATAAACAAGGATCCCAGCTAGGAGCCATATCATCTGAATAGAAACCAATGTTCCAAGTATCTCGATCCTGAAAAAACCGTAAGACTGGCGTGGAGTAGCTTCCCATCCTGAAGCCCAAATTGAGAACAGAGAAATTGCAAAGGCTGCAACATCGGATAACAAATGAGCCGCATCAGTCAATATTGCAAGACTGTTGGCCTTAATCCCACCAGCCACTTCTACACCCATAAAAATGAAGCAGAGAACAACTGCAATCAAAAGTTTTCTCATGGCTGCTGTACGCTCTTCTGCATCCTTGGAACTCGTTCTAATATCTGCGAATCCACATGGAGCTCCCCCACAAATTTTACTCCCCACATAGCCTTTCTCTTCAGGCTGCACATCTTCACATATGTCAATTGCATGTCCACGAACTGGATTTTGCACATCCATCTGTATAATGAAGCACAAAAAGTAACAATATAAAATAAACATGGAGGCAACTTCAATTTATTCAGAGATCTACTGAAACAGCAGAGAAGACAAGACTAACATCCATCATCATTGAAATATAACTCAGACTTAATGTACAAACAGCATTTTCAAAACAACCTAAGGCATAAGTAAGAAGGCAACAGATAGTGAGAAAGATAAAAGTGTAGAAGCTTTCCCCATCTTAAATACAAAAAAGTCGCAATGAATCAAGGTCACATAAAGAAGATTTGGCAGGTCCTTCATTTCCAGAACTCGTCTCATTTACAAAATCCATTACTTAATTTCTGATTTTCCTGAACTCCTCTCATTTACACAATCCATTACTTAATTTCTGATTCATTCCTAGATATTATCATAGGAAGCCTGCTTTTACCATTAAGGACAAACAATTGTCATTTAGAGACACACACACACAAAACTGAAGGACCAGTCTAGTGCAAAAATAAGCAGCGTATGGACACTCGATGTCAGAACTTTTCAAAGACATAACAAGCCTCTCTATTTGTTTTTATGCATCAATAATAACTTCTTCTCACCATCCATCAATCAAATTTCCAACCCTACGCCAATCTAGTCCTGTGTTGAATGCTATGAATGGAATACACACCACTTAAGCTAAAACTGTTACTGTTGCTGTACCACGTGTTGATGCATAATTATTGAAGATCGTGTAAGTACAAGCAATTAATTGATGATGGCAGGAGCATATAGGGCAAACATAATGTACCTGAAATCAGGTTACCCATAACAACACCATAATACGGTTATTACTCTTCTCAATACCACAATAAGGTTATCCCAACTCCAGAATCGAAAAACTGAAGAAGCGGGTAAACTCACCAAACCATCTGTAAAAGTAATCACTGGCTTCATTAAGTTCTCACAAATTAAGAGCACAAGAATTTGACTAATGCCGGATAAATTCTCTGTTTTCCCTAAAACTACAAGCTTTAAGTTGGAATTGTGTTCGACCTCCAAGGAAAAATTGACTCAAAAAGGATTAGCGATGAACACTCTACACTGCAGAGAGGGACAAGATGAAACATTAGCCCACCATGCCAATAAATATGGCAGACTGTATTGTCTAATTGTAGAATCGTACCAAGTTAATCTTGGTAGATTGTTGAAGACATTCTACATGTTCAGAGTCAAGACTAACGATCCCATAAACCATAATGGCCAAATTAAGGACAAGTGGCAATATCTAGAATGCATCAAAGAACATGCAACCCCAAGAGATTTACAAAAGAACCCCAGTACAATATTGAACATACATTCTACTGAAGAATCTAATAATTATAAAAACAAAAACAAAAAAAGGAATACCAAATAATTAATCGTGACATATAATATTCCTGCCCCAGTAATTTTGTTTGAAACCCCACTCGGTGAAAGGCATATCTTTGAGTCTGAGACTAGTCAAAAATGGGAGAAATTTCTGTTTTAAGATGCAAAACATGGCATGCTTTATAGTATGATGATAAACAAGAGAGAATTCATGCTTGACAAAACGAATACTAATACAGTAACAAAAACCAATAGGAAAAAGAGTTGAAAGCAATTAACAAGCATATATCATATAAACAATAAAACCAGGAGACTATTCAGAAGGATTTAAACAAACCTCATAAACAATGAAAAGAGCAGACAGAAGGATAAGGATAAGAAGCAGGAAATCACGAGAACCCGAGAGAGAGAGAGAGAGAAGCACCCGAATAATATATGTAGGGAGGATACGAATATACCACTAAAAAGGAATCAAAGCAAAAAGCTATACTAAAAAAGAAAAGAAAAAGGGGGGAAACAATTTTATAAAATTATTTAAGAAAAAACAAAAAGAAAGGGAGAAAAGGGATGGGGAATATTTATATGAACAACTGAATTCCAAAAAACAGAGATAGAGACTGATTCCCAGAATCACACCTATAAGAGGATGCCACGAATAGATAGATAAACACCGCATTTTTAACAGTCTGATACGACAGATTCTTAACAGATAAAAGAAAAGAAAAAAAACATGGTAGATCGAATCGTAAGATAGGTTACCTTTCTTTGGTGTCCGTCGCTGCTTGGTGATATTTTCTCCGAAACGCAGTCGGCAACTGTTTCAGACACTACTGCGGCTGCGCATCTACCGGTGAGGGTCAGGGGTGGGGAGGCGGTTTTTAAACTTTACGGAGTATTTTTTTTTGCCTTTACTTGGATTGGAGTGTAATAATGATGAGTAGGATTCGGTTTCTTCTTTCTCTCTCTCTCTCTCTCTCTCTCTCTCTCTCTCTAAACAATTTTGGGAATAAGGGAGGAGGAAGGAGGAGGAGTAGATTCCGTCCGATTTCCTTTATAAATTGGAAGTTTGTGATTTATTTACTTTCCTTTTTTTTTTATTTGCATAATACTGTTACAGTATTTGATTACCCAGATAGGTATTTACCTTTATGCCCTTCTTGGAATTGGACCATCATTCAACTTTATACCGCTAAGAGCATGATTATTGTGATTATTGGTTGGGTGCTTAAGCGGGTTTCTTTCACTTTCTCTCTAATTTTATTATCAAAATATTCTTAAGCACCTCGTATGAAACTTAATACAAAAATACTTTTTTAATAGTAGCACAAATTCAAATAATTTTACATACCTCAGTATCTTTATTTTTATTAATTTAATACTATATTTTTCTCTTATTTACATTAATAAATAACTTTGTATATCCAATTTTAAAGGAAAATTTTTTTGACCAACTGCCTGTACCAATTGTTAGGAAGAATATTAGAATATTAATATGTTATAAATTGTTAGAAAAACATTTGAAGAACAATGAATTGGATATAGAACATTAGCTTTGAGGAACAATGTGCATTGAATTTGAGTTAAGTCTTGTACCAATTGAAATTTTATATAGAAATGTGGAGCATTGGTTGGGACTTCAAGAATTTAGACTTTTATCAGCAGTCGGTGTTGGGTATCTGCTAATGTGAGAACAGCTGACAAAGATGGTTGTCTGGTATTTATCTTAAAAAGGATTTTGACAAATTTTAGGAATATTGTTGGGTTTGTTTGGTAATCAGAATAATCATAGGTTTGCACATATATAGAATAACTATTTCTATTAGAGGAGACATTTTGAAATATTAGTGAAGTGTCTTGGCAGAAGTTCACGAAGATAGTAGAAAAGCATATATTTTATGAGAGACATAGTTCTATTAATGATGAAATCTATTGAGCACTTAATAAGAGAAGACAGACAAATGGGATATTGGATACATATCTGGAGTGATGTCCGAGCTTCTTTCTTTGCCACAGGTAACATTGTACATTAGCAGAGAAGGAATTCTGCTGAAATGTATTTCATTATTAACCTGTTATTTGAAGTCTGACGAGAGTGGGGCATATAATATATACAACAGGGGTTATATCAGCCATTCACTCCTGAGGAAAGACTAGTTTTTGGAAACGACAGTCTTCCTAAGAATCCTAAAATTTCTAGCTATTTCCTGAGATAGGTCAAGTTACGAAAATTTTACTCACAGTCTTTTGTCAGTTAAGCATGTGATAAAGTATAACAGAGTGTTTTGAATTCAGTCTGTTTGCTAATTAGCTGTTAATCAAGATGATAACTAACCTTGCCTTTTTATTACTACAATCTCAAAGGTTACACAAGATTTTGTAGTTGTCAAGACTGAGAATACAAATTGCTGTTGAGTGGTTTAAAAGAAAGTAAAAGCATCTGTTTTTAAGATAAAAATTTTGTAAACTCAAAGGCTTTCGGCAGTCTTTAGGTTGACACAACATATAATTTGATTCACCGTAGATTTACTAGTAATCTTATAGGTTGAACAGTAGGGTCAGAGATTAAGTAATGAATATGCAGTTTCCTTTACTTGAAGGTGGGATATAGACATAATAAGTCATCATTTAAGTAACTGCGGTCTACCTATATTGAACAGTTAGAGCGTTTAGCAGACCTTGAATTTGATCAGGGTGAGATGATCTAATTCAAAAGGGCAATTATCAGAATGGTTAAAGAAAAGAGTTTATCTCTTCAGTAATAGACCAGAACTCAATATAGCAGATTTTATAGGATGGGTTTACTGATGGGGTCTCAACAGAGTATGTGTAGAAAAATGTGTGATCGTCTTTGAGGTCAATTTCTCCAATCATCAAAAGAATGTTGATAATATGATGAAGAGGAATAATACATTAGATCAACACAGTTAAAACACATTAATTCATGTCATTAGAAGAATTCAGACAAGTAGATAGACATGAAGGAAAGTTGCAGAACTTGTATTCAATAATCCAAACAGTTTTGAATAATACACATTAGGGATCAGCTGATTACAAGAACAATACAACAAGAATTTGACTAAACTGCAGATTACAGGATAGAGATAAACAATGATTCAATTTTGAGTAGAAAAATTTGTTACAAAGTTTTATCCAAGATATCCTAATCCAGAGGACATATTGAGAGCTCATTAGTCATGGAGTTCGGAATGGATCAAGATGGCTGTGTCCATTTTTGATCTCCTCCAGCTCTGGGGGGAGGAAGAACACGTTCACACCTACAGGTTATTCTGAAAGAACCTTAGGGTGAAAGCCATCAAAGATGTACTGCTTTGACCATGAATCCCCTTTGATATGCACAGGGATGGATGGTAGTGGTTAGCAGCTCGTCATCCTTATCAACACCTTATTAGCTACCTAATCCAGTTGAGCTGAATTATCTGCATCAGCCATCTTTAGGGTGATGGCTGGTATACTTACATATAACCAGACGAGTTGATTGACACAACGATTTATGAGACGTTTTCCGAACATTTGATAAATCTTATCTGAGATCTTTTCTGACATGCTCATGTATACATGCAGAGTTACGATGGTCGGACAGGTATATGCTAAGTGGTTTTTATAGTGATTCATCTGAAATCATTTTAGAATATCAATAAGATTGATAACCAAATGTTAGAAATGGAGTGAAATCACTTTACAAACATAAATTAATAATTTTCTATCTTATCTTTTAATATAATTAATTAAAGACATTCTTAAGTGTTTTGATAATCAAAGGTTTGCAGCATACAGTTCATCTTTTGCTAACAAACTTTTAAAATTATCAGACAAGACAAAAGAAAATTCTTTTATCAACTAATTTCAAGACGCAAGATTGAAAATTAATAATGAAAGATTTTTGGAACAAATGAATTAATAAAATTCCTCTCAGGTATTATAACTGTCTTAAAAGTGTTTAAAAAAAATTTCACAGTTATGAAGATTTTAGATTTTCAGAATGCATTTTTGAGAATTTTAAATCAACTCATCATGAGTAACAGAAATAAACCAAAACAACTTTGAATGAATATGAAAGAGTCATACCAAGTTGTTGAAGTGTTGACTTGATCGATTTCTAGGATTTGTACTTAGTAACATTATGAGAAAATTTTGAACCAGTGTTTAGCATCTAGTATAATCTGTAATCAGTTTGTGAGTTTCTTTACAGTAGAGTTTGAATGAA
This sequence comes from Platycodon grandiflorus, assembly GCA_016624345.1. Lineage (NCBI taxonomy): Eukaryota > Viridiplantae > Streptophyta > Magnoliopsida > Asterales > Campanulaceae > Platycodon > Platycodon grandiflorus. The sequence goes on along the minus strand of CM028361.1, from coordinate 92,225,052 downwards.
GAAAGGGCTCTACTTATACTCACGGAGGTTAGACTAAAGGACTTATAATAATAGAGATTTACTGTAGAATTGTCCTTTTTACAAGCCTTTGCAGAGATAGGCTGTAAATGTGATGTCTCGACTTTCTCAATATTCTTGGAAAAGATTTTGAAAGCGAAAGTATTTTTGTTTTATTAAATAGACTTGTCATTTTCCAAAAGCTTTTGAGAATAGTCTTCACTTTAAACGAAGTAGTCAGTCTTCGTAAAGTGTGCCTCCACCTTTAATAGACTTAGAAAGAAGACAAGTCATTTAAAGGTTTTACTCCTATAAGTCAGCACATATAACTGAACTTATGAAGTGTAGGTTGGCAGATATGGAAATTCAGCCAACTAGAAGCTTTAAAAACATTTTAGATCAGCCAATATGAAAAGTGCTGATAAGTTTTTGAAAACTGTTTGCATAAAGCAAATCATACAAGCATACAGATATATCAACATAAGCACAGTATGACAAGACTTTATTTATGCAGCATGTCTGATAATTAATATTAAAAATCAATTCAGCAGTCATGAATACAGGCCATTAATAAGGCAGTAGCTGACCTGTTTTGTGTATGCAGGAGAGGTGGTCTTTATCAACATCTTGGGCTCATCAGTAGATTTCTCATATAGCAGCACTGTAGTTCAATAGATATTGATTTGACATTGAGTGAGTGAAGGACATAGAAAATTATTAAGAGTGATCGGTAGTCCTTCATAAATCAGCAGCCAAGTTGATGTCTGCAGATGGAGAGTTATGTTACATCTTTGACCTTTTTGTCATATGAGTTCCTGCCTTAAACACTCATAGAAAAATTATTAGCAACATTTATGAGCTAAAAATAGCTCCAGAAATTCGATAATACAAGTGAGACTTAATAAGCACAATATTCGAATAATTACTCAAACTATAGCTTATAAGTGTAACTCAAGATATCATGAAGTTAATAACTAGGGTTACCTTCTCACTATACCCTTTAAACATTTCTGTTCATAGTAGTTGAGGAACTTGTTCTGATGTTGAGCCAAAGTTCATAGAGTGTATCTTTTAGGCAGAAGCTCTCCGCTGAAGAAGAGCAATTTCATCATCAATGTCCTTAGACCAAGAGCTAATAATCACAGTGATTTAGAGATGACATAAATCTGATTTCCCTTGAATTACCTTTGAAACTCTTCTTATTTCATTTGCTTTAAACTTTCATAAGAAGTTTTCTCGAAAAGGTGTTAGATTGAGACAACCGTTAGCCTTATATCAAGATAGCGAATTTTCAGAAGTGAATCAGAGTAATTCATCCATCACGTATGAAGTTGACATATTTGCTAGAGGATATATCATGAGTTTGAAAATAGACTATTTTTAAAGTGAATGTTATCCTTAGCAAGTCAATCTCTATTTGACTAGTACTTCTCTTCATAATATCAATTGAAAAATATATTTCTGATATATGAAATATTTTTTTATAGTAATCACACAGTCATCACAATAATCTTTTCTCATACCTTTTTGAAAACAAAATTGATTTTGATTTGAAATAGCATTTTCAAATGGCTTCCAGGTCTCTTAGTCAAGAAGATTTTTGGAAATAAGGAATTTGAAAAAGACTCTTTTTGACTATGCATCTAATCTGAGCAACTGGATCTAAACTCTCATGTTGTTAAGCCAGGAATGAAATTCTCAGAATACTAGCTCTGATACCAATTGTTAGGTCCAAGAATATGTGCTCAGAATATAGACTAGAGGGGGGTTAATAGCCTATATTACGTTTATTAAAAATTTTATCCTATTTTAAATTATATGTTGGAAAACATGGATGAAATAATTAACATGAGTAGATCATCTTCCTAGTTCAAGCTCCACAGCCGATATAGATGTATCAGCCGATGTGCATCGGCAGTCTTGAAAAATGGATGATAGGAAGATATTGTTATACTTTAGCTGGTAGAAAAGAGTTTGAGCAGCGGAAGAATAAGCAGCATAAGTATAGCAGACAAGATTAAAGCAACTGTAAGTAAATGCGTACAAGTTCATCATAACAGTCAACTAAAATCTTGTATTAGATGCATCAATTACTTTCCACAATCAGAGTGCATAAGATATATATATATATATATATATATAAATATCAAAGGTTACAGGAAAGATAAGTAAAGGCTGAATGTAACAGAATATATATCCGTGAAAACCTCAAACCTTGCTCCGTAGAGATAATGTTTCCACTTATGCAACGCAAACATAATCGCAGCCAATTCTAAATCATGAGTAGGATAATTCTGTTCAGAAGCTGTCAATTTCTTTGAAGCATAAGCAACAGCCATTCCATTCTGCATAAGCACACAACCCAAACCTTCCTTCGAAGCATCACTATAAACCACGAAGTTGTCACCTTCACTAGGCAACGTCAAAATGGGAGATGTCGTCAATCGTCTCTTCAACTCTTGAAAACTAGTCTCACATTTCTCATTCCACACAAATGGTGTCGTTTTCTTTGTCAAATTCGTCAGAGGTGTAGCAATCTTAGAAAATCCCTCAATGAATCTACGATAGTATCCTGCCAAACCCAAGAAACTACGAACCTCGGTAACTGAACTCGGCGTTTTCCATTTTGCCACTGCTTCCACTTTGGATGGACTAACTGCTATCCCATCCTTTGAAACCACATGACCCAAAAATGATACTTTCTCTAACCAGAAAGCACACTTGCTAAACTTAGCAAATAACTGTTTCTCCCGAAGAACTGATAATACAACCCTTAGGTGCTGCTCATGTTCTTCCCGTGACTTAGAGTAAACAAGTATATCGTCAATAAAGACCACTACGAAACAATCCAGATATTGATGAAACACACGATTCATCAAATCCATAAATACTGTCGGTGCATTTGTTAACCCAAACGGCATAACTACAAACTCATAGTGCCCATACTTCGTGCGAAAAGCGGTTTTAGGAATGTCTTCTGCTCGAACTTTCAACTGATGATACCCACTCCTCAAGTTTAACTTGGAATACACAATCAACCCCTGCAACTGATCGAATAAGTCATCGATGTGAGGTAAAGGATACTTGTTCTTGATTGTTACCTAATTCAACTGTCTGTAATCGATACACAACCTCAAAGTACCATCTTTCTTCCTCACGAATAAAACTGGTGCACCACACGATGATACACTTGGCCTAATGAATTCCCTATCAAGGAGTTCCTGTAACTGTTCTTTCAATTCCTTCAATTCTGCAAGTGCCATTCTATAAGGAGCCTTAGAAATAGGAGCAGTTCCTGGCAATAACTCAATGCAAAACTCTATTTCTCTATCAGGAGGCATATCATAATCAGTTGAGAACACATCAGGAAATTCACAAACTACCGGAACTTTCTCTAACTTCAGTGTAGTAATACTCTTGTCAACCACACAAGCCAAGTAACCCGTACAGCCACGCGATAATAACTTTCTAGCCCTCAAAGTAGAAATAACATATATATTACTCTTGACAGCATCACCCACAAATACAAACTCGGGAATACCCGGCATAGCAAAAGTAACTTTCTTACTATGGTAATCTACTAAAGCAAGATAAACACACAACCAATCCATGCCAAGTATCACATCAAAATCACGTATGGGTAGCACAACCAAATCAGCATGCAAAGTGTGATCACCTATCAGTATATCACAAGCTCGGTATACCTCCGAAGCCAACATATGCTCCCCCAACGGGGTAGACACCTCAAGCACAAAAGGTAAAGACTGGGCAATACACACAAGTTGTTTACAAAATAAGATGCAACATATGAATGTGATGAGTCAGGATCTATAAGAACTCGTGCTCTACTATCGAAAATAAAAAGACTACCTCCTATCACGGACGTAGACTCAGGTACTCCTTGTTGATCGAGCGCAAACACACGACCCTGAACTTTGGGCCTACCGTCGCTATCTCTCTTTGTACCACTAGATGGCTGACTCACGCTCCCCGACTGACTACCCTTCAGCTTGGGGCAATCCCTCTTCAGGTGACCAATCTCCTTACAATAGTAGCATTGGCCCGACCTATTTTCACCCTTGTTATAACACGTTTCTTCCGAATGCCCGGGTCTCGCACAATAATTACATATCAACGGAGTACCTCGTTGCCCCTGAGAAGGAGTAAAATTATTCCCTCGTCCGCCTGATTGTTGTCTAGATTGTCCGTCAGATGGTGCTCTATTCTGGTTTCCCTTGCGATTGTTGTTATTACTGTAGTTACCCCTGTTACCTGAACCTTGTCCTCGCCCATAAGACTGCGAAGACTGCCGAGAACCCATGTTCATCCTTCCGTTATGTTCCTCGATGTCACTCTCTATCCCATAGGCTCGGTCTACCACACTGCGATAATCTGCAAGCTGCAACGACAGTAATTATTTCATATATTCAGTCTTCAACCCCTTGATAAACTTCTGAGTCTTCTTAGCCTCGTTCGAAACCAAATGGGAAAAGTAACGTGCCAACTCGGTGAACTTAGCCGAATACTGTGCCACTGACATGGTACCCTGTTCTAGATCATAAAACTCTCGTTCTCTCTTCTCACGAACCACTGCTGGAATGTTCTGGACTTTGAACTCTCTCAAGAAATTAGGCCAAGTATGTGGTACTCCCTGCAAATCCCAGCTCTCCTGTAGTACTTGCCACCAATGCTCCGCTGCACCTTCTAGCTTGGACACTATCAATGTAACCTTCTCATCATCACTGCAACCCAGAGCTGCAAATATCTTCACTATATGTTCAATCCACAACTCTGCCTTAGTAGCATCAGGTTCTCCCAGAAAAGTTCGGGGTTTCATCTTCAAGAACTTCTCGAGAGTGGTGGTGTTGTTTCTATGCCTTACCTATGGCTCTAGCACAATAACTTCCGGTTGTGGTGCCTCCACCTCCGGTTGTGGTGTTTCTACCTCAGGTTGTGGTCCTGCCCCTGCATTCATCCGCTGAGTCATCTCATTCATCAGCTTAAGCATTCTTCTATACATATTCGCCATTTCCTCATTTCGGTCATTCTGGTTCGGTTCAGGAGGATCATTACGAGGACGGTTATTATTCCCCGCTCTCTCGTCACCCTCTCCAGCATTCGCACCAGCCCTACTGGTACTCGCTTCGTTCCTAGTTTCCACCATCTTAACCTACGCACATCGCTCGACGTTAGAATCTCAACAATAAACCATACCCACCTAGGCCAAGGAACCTATTCTGGCGACAGCAAACCTATTGCTCTGATACCAACTGTGACGCCCCGACTTGGATTCCAATACAGAATCCCAAAGTCGACGCGCCAAAACAACAAGCAAGTAACAATAACAAATAATAAAAGCACGTGGCGCAACGACCCGTACTTACATCAGACCATGATAGTAAAAACTTGATGAAATAAAATCAATCATCGGCGACGTTACAGCCAGAACCCAACTAAGAAAACACAAGTATAAGTTTTGTAGAAAATCATTAATAACATCAACTACCTCGGCCACAACATGCCAGAACAACTGTACATAAACCACAAGCTACAAAATGCTTGAGAAGATAACTGATATAAAGATATAACAGAGTATACGAGCTCGACATACACGTGTCGGCTACCAAAAGAATAGTAAGTAACAACAATGTAACAACACTACCCAAAGTAAAGTCTACATGACTTTACATAACCAATTGTCCTCACCAAAAGAATGTCTATCACTAATAACAAAAGAACTCCAGGGTTTACGAAGCGAAAGACCACCTGTGAGCTAAACGATAAAACTATCCGGCCTCACCGCAAACTTCCGGCCTGGCTCGGATCTAAGGAAAACAAATAAACAATAAACGGGGTGAGTCGAAACTCAATAAGTTACTAAATGCAACTATATGTCATGCCATAATGCTCAACTGGTAATCATAACATGATAATACATTTGCATATATCACAACTAAACATGTAACATCATCATTGATATACAATTCACATAAATCATACGTAGCACTTTGATGTTCACATAAGTACTTGTAATAAACCACATTATAAAGGATATTGTATCTCTTTGTCCATCTTTGTGTTGCTCCTGCAATACATAAATAACCAAATGTGCCTCGATACTCGTGTATGTAGTATCGACATCCCCGATTAATACCATCGAGTTCAATCTAGCAAACCAAAGCCATACGTATTGCTACAATAGTGGGGCTACTTCTCAACTGTGGCCAACAGAAGAGGGGTGTATGAAACTCCGGTACGGCGACTTATAACGATCACAAACGTTAATTTGTGAAGACCATAGGTCATCCCACCTTACTCAACCAACGACGCCAGCTGGACTTATACAATGCACAAGTAGATGTTCTTATTCATCTAATGCAAATAACCATCAAGTTCAAAAGTAGTGAACTTGACAAATGACAAGTAGATTATTCTATTCTATCACCGATTATCATTCAACACATATTTGCAAGAATTCTAATCAACACATTAGAGCCATTCACAAGTCTCTACTTTAACAGTTACAAAACACGGAGGACTAGAATCTCGATCAATCGAACTCTAAACCTCGTAGTAATTTAATATATTGTTCGGGAAATCATAATTTTCCCTAAAATCAACTTCTTGGAGTCATTGCTAAAGTTCGTAAAATTAGGGTTTCAATGCTATATGCAAGATTACCCAATTTCAAGTCTCAAGTTCTCTATTTATTCAAATCCTAAGGTTAATGTTCAAACCCTAATTCATCCAACATCATTTAATCCAAGAACACATCACAAGCATAATGTACTCATCTCAACATAGGGTTGTGCATGAAAACAACATTTATAGCAAGTCATACATGATTAATGATGAACTAGTATACATCAAAGCTTAAAGCATACAAAAAGGGGGTTTAGTAACTTACCTAGAACCGAATATCAAGCCAATGAAAATGAAATCAAAGCCACACAAGTTGCTCCCTTACTCAACACCAACACAATGATGGTCTCAGATTGTCAATCGGGTGGTTCGATCTTCGGGAACTCAAACACACACACCAATCTCATTAAAGCTCTCACACACACCTAAGAACACTAAGGGAGGAAATGTGAGGGAAAAATGGAGAGAAACAAGTCTCTCCACTTGATTTAAGTGGACTTAAAAATCAGATAAGGGAGGTGGTGATGTGGCTCAAGGAGAGCCACACAAATGGTCTAAATCTTCACTTAAAATGAAATCCAAATTCAGCTTCCGGTCTTCTATGCGGACACATAAGACGGTCGCATGGCTTCTATGCGGGCGCATAGAGCGGCCGCATGGCTTCTATGCGGGCGCATAGAGAGGCCGTATAGATTCCATAGAATTGAGGGGTTATGCGCGCTAGCACTATACGGCCACATAACTCCCAAATTCAATCTAACATGTTTCTAGGCTGTCCAAAGGTGATTCCAAACACTTCCAAACCATCCTAAGATGATTCAAAGCTCAAACTAATTCCGAAACAAACCCAACAATGTAATAAACATAGCAATTCTCGTAGATATGAAATGAAATATCAAATTAGGGTATAAATCAATTAGCATGCAACTTAAACAAGTATAACAAATACGTTTAACAAGTCAATCATATAATAAGACAAGTAAATCACACGTAAGAGGAACCAAGGTGTTACATAACATGCTAGTCAAGTTAAAAGTGTTATAAGCTCATTTATTTATCTGCTCAAATACATCAAATAGTTGCAATATTACGCACGCGAATAGAAACGAGTTAAACTTTATTCATCGTTATGCTTCAACTACGAATGAACTCACCATGCAACTCTAATTTTGATAGTATAAAGCTCGTAAATGGCTTGCGTTATGTTATTAACTCGAGCTACCACGCTTAGTCTCATGAAAATATATTAGCATAAGATGCACACATTGTTCAATGCTTTAATTCAAAAAATTCGACGATTCATGAATTTAACATATATCTTAAGATACTGCGAAGTGCCACCGATACAATTTTTCTTGAAAATGTGCGAGATAACATAATCTTTATTCATAAAAATATCTACCAAAACAAGTCTAATGCGTGTAATAGATAACAATAATATTTTGTGCGACTGCGTGCGAGGCGATCTGCAAGCATATTGTTTGTCCACTCGTGTTAAACACGCGAACTCAATATATATTTTTATCATGACTATCGAGAGCTCGAGCTCGACATCACATGGTTAGCCCTGTAGTAATATATTAGCATGACGTGAACGCGTTACTGTATGCTTCAATTCAGTGAATTCGCACAATTTTATGAGTTTACCATATCTTTTAATAGCGCGACGTCTCGCCACCATGATCTATCCTTACACAATGCGTATATACTTACGTGATCTCAAATTATATGAAATAACAAGATCTTTTGCCCATGCAATAGCTACAATTATTCGTTGCCATTAACATAAACTGTGAGCATGATCACTTTATCTACGGGAAGAAAGAGTACATAATATGCATTTCAATAAAAGGGGAATGAACTTCCAATGCATGTGACTTCCAAGTTGAAAAATAATTTTTTCTCTCTCTAAAATTTCTCTCTCAGCCTAGGGTTTCTTGTCACATGCATGGCGGCAGCCATGGCTGCGCCGCCGCCTCCACCAGATGATTCCTCCATTCTGCGCGTCATTCCCAAACCAGTTTCTTCTCCAAAATCGTATGCTTCTATCACTGCTGGAACTTCATCATCAAAAATACCTCTTTTCTCTATTTCTCCTGCCCAATACAAGGGTGAACCCTCCTTCAAGCTCTCAGAGGATATTGCCAACTCCTTAGCGCAGCCTTTTCGCTTAACTCTTATAGGCAAATTCTCACATGGTCGTCCATCGATGGAAGCTACGCGTAAACACTTTCAAACTTTTGGATTGAAGGCAGACTATTCCATCGCTCACTTGGACAACAAACACATTCTCACACGGGTTCACAATGAAGAAGATTATCAGCGTCTATGGATCAAAGACCAATGGTTTCTTGGTCGATACCCAATGCGAGTCTTTAAGTGGACTCCAGACTTCCGGCCAGACATAGAGAGTTCTATTGTTCCTGTTTGGATATCAATTCCAGGGCTCCCTATACATTTGTTTCACTGCACTGTTCTTTTTGCTATTGGTGATATGCTGGGCAAAACGCTTATGACAGATCAGCCCACCGCCAACCTGACTCGCCCAAGCCTAGCCAGAATCTGTGTAGAGATTGATCTCCTTAACCCGCTACCCAAACGAGTCTGGATCGATTGCGGATCGCAAATCCCTAGCTTCTGGCAAACTGTTGAAGTAGAAGGCCTCCCACGTTATTGTAGACATTGTCGTCGTCAAGGGCACACCGAAGATGTTTGCAAAGTGAAGCATCCCACGTTGCTTGCTAAAAGTCCAACATTAACCAGAATTGAAGATCCGACAGCTTCAAAGGAACCTAAAAAAACCAGCTCTGATAATCCCAAAATTAACACTAGGTGGACGCCCAAGAAAACTACAACCGTGAACAACTTGTCTGATAAAGGTAATATGGTTACTTCTACTTTGAATACTATTGTTAATGATGCCCCTACTTTGATAATCTCTCCAGGGAAAACTCTTTTGAGTGATGATAATCCGGGTCCCAGCGAAGCCACTCAAAATCCTGAGACTAACACTGATCATATAGTGCCATCTGAAGCGATTAAAATCTTCACTGATGCGGCTCAACCACAGCAAGTAGTGACTGATGACGAAACTCTTTCTGGCGATCAACCATCTTCTAAGATTGTTATGTCCAATAAATTCAGCATCCTCGCTGGCATTGAAGAAGATATTGCTGAAATCCAAGAGGATTTAGTTGCTATTGAAAATCAGAATGGATGTTTTCAAGCTCATCCTGATCCTAACGCAGCGAATCTCTCTTCAGATGAGGAAAATGGCATTGAGGAAGACAGTACGGTCACGACTAACATAGCAGCCTTGAATCTTGACAGCAGCATTCCAGTTTCAGCTCTATTCAAGGCCAAAATCTCTCCCAGAATTACAAGGTCCAAAGGTCATATCTCTTCTACTATTATCCATGACTGTTAATGCTCTTTTTTGGAATATTCGTGGAATTGGTAATGATCCCTCTATTGGCCGTTTAAAACAACTCATTAAGCTTCATAAAATTACGTTTCTTGCTATTTTTGAACCCATGATTGCTGCGGATCAAATTATGCGGATAGCTAGAAGACTGCATTTCAATTTTAGCTATTCTAATTTAAGTAGCTCTATTTGGATTTTCGTCAAAACTGCCTTCACTTGCCAAGTTCTTTTTGACGGTTCTCAACATGTTACTGTTCAAGTTAAACACTTCTCTTGGCCTATTTCAGTGAATATTTCATGTATCTATGCTAGCTGCTCAGCTGATGATAGACAGGTTCTCTGGACTGAATTGATTGATCTCAGTGCTACTTTTGAGTCATCTCCTTGGTTGATTGGAGGAGATTTCAACATTATTTTATCCCCGGAGGAAAAATTAGGGGGCTCAGGTTGGGATAGAGCTGGTGCTCTTGATTTCCATTCTTGCATCGCAGCCTCTGGTCTCATTGATATTGGATTCTCTGGTAGTAAATATACATGGTGGAATTCTAGAGGTGGTGAGGCCTCTATTTTACAGAGAATTGATAGAGCTTTGTGTAATATCCCCTGGCAGAACAACTTTTCTGACACATCTGTAGAACATCTGTCTCGCACCTGCTCAGATCATGCCCCTTTGCTGATTCGGATTTTGAAGGACAGAATATGCCATCCATCTCCTTTTCGATTCTTGAATATATGGACTTCTCATCACTCTTTCCTTACTCTTGTGGCTGAAAATTGGAATTCTTCTATTGAAGGCCGGCCAATGTTTAAGTTTGCAAAAAATCTTAGTAATGTTCGCCGTGCTTTGGTCACCTGGAACCGAAATGTTTTTGGTAACATCTTTCATCATCTTCAACGAGCTGAAGACGATGTCAAAGATTGTGAACTCCTTTATGAGATTGATCCATCTCCTGAAAATAGAGCATCCATGTCTTTAGCTCAAGCTTCTTTTCGTCAGAAATTAAAACAGGAGGAGGATTATTGGAAGCAAAAAGCCAGGGTCAAATGGCTTAAGGAGGGTGAAGGTAACACAAAGTTGTTCCATGCCTCTGTTCTTCAAACTCGTCGTAAGCTTCATATTCATTCGATCCAAGATTCTCAGGGCTCCCTCATAGATAATGAAAATGCTATTAAGCATCATGCTGTTAATTTCTTTCAATCGCAACTCCAAGCTGAAGCTACTGAAGATAATGATCTCTTAGATATTATTCCTTCTCTGGTTACTAGCGGTATGAATGCTACCTTATCTGCTTTTCCTACATTAGAAGAAGTCAAGCAAGCAGTTTTTTCTATGGATGTCAATAGTGCAGCTGGTCCGGATGGTTTTACTGGTAAATTCTTTACTCACTGTTGGGATATTATTTGTCATGATCTTCTTTCTGCTGTTCTGGATTTTTTCTGTGGCTTCTCTTTACCTCGAAGCTGGACTAGCACATCGATTGTCATGATTCCGAAAAATGACAACCCTTTGAGCTTCAATGAATTTCGGCCAATTAGTCTGTGCAACTTTTGCAACAAGGTTATCTCCAAGATTTTATTTGTCCGCTTGGCCCCTATTCTGCCTGATATTATTTCAGAAAATCAAAGTGGTTTTGTTAAAGGGCGTCTTATTCAGGATAATATTCTTTTGGCTCAGGAGTTTATGACCCACTTGGATAAGAAAATTTTGGGCTCTAATATCATTATTAAGTTGGATATGTCGAAAGCTTTCGACAGGGTCTCTTGGCACTTTCTCATCAAAGTTCTTCGAAAATTTGGATTTTCTGAATTCTTCATTGACATGATATGGCGCATCATTTCTAATAACTGGTTTTCTGTTTTGGTGAATGGGGCTTCTACGGGGTTTTTTCATTCTACTCGTGGTTTGCGGCAAGGGGATCCTCTTTCTCCTAGTTTGTTTATCATTGCAGCTGAAGTCCTCAGCCGAAATCTTAATGCTATGCACATCTCTCACTCTCAAGTTGCCTTCTCCTCTGCAAGTGGTTGCCCTATTATTTCTCATTTGGCATTTGCAGATGATATTATTATTTTTTGTAATGGTCGCCAGCATTCTCTTGATCGTCATAAACAGCTTCTTTCCAAATATGCGGATTGTTCTGGCCAACAGATTAACACCTCAAAAAGTAGCTTCTATGTCTCTTCTTCTTTGGCAGGCCCTCGATTGCGTTCTATATCTTCAACTTTGGGGTTTCATCGTAAGGATCTTCCTATTATCTATTTGGGCTGCCCGCTTTTCACTGGAAGAAAACTCAAACGGTATTTCGACCCTCTTCTTCTTAAACTTCGGAATCGTATTAATACTTGGATTGGTAAGTTTCTTTCTCATGCCGGTCGGGTAACTTTGATTAATCATGTCCTCCACTCAATCACTTCATATCAATTGGCTGCTCTTGCTCCACCAAAGTCTATTATCCATAGTCTTGAAATGATCTTCTCTAATTTCTTTTGGGGCCAAAGTGATGGTCGTAATAAGGCTTATTGGATTGCTTGGGCTAAATGTTGCTTACCGGTTTTGGAAGGCGGAGTTGGCATTCATTCCTTGAAAGATATATCTAGAGCTTATTCTGCTCAATCTTGGTGGCGTCTTCGCACTCAAGATTCTTTATGGGCTATTTTTATGAAAGCAAAATATTGCTCGCGTTCTCATCCTTGCCTTGTTAATATTCGCGGCTCTATTTCTTGGATGCGCATGCTTGAGGTTAGGCCTATAGTGGAACAAAACCTCCGCTGGTTAGTGGGAAAAGGATCCAGCTCTCCTTGGTTTAATCGCTGGCTAGCAGATGGCTTGCTCTCCAAACCGCACGGCTGTGACCTTATATACATCCGAGATCTGTTTGATAATGCTTCCACTCTTTCTCCTGCTGCTGCTGCGGTTCTTCCTGATGCTGATGTTGCTCGCATTCAATCCAGCTTGGTTTATATTTCTGATTCTCCGGACACCCCTTGCTGGACTGCTACTCCATCGGGAAAATTCACAGTCTCTTCGGCCTGGCAGCAGCTCCGTGACCACCATCCTCAGCTTCTCTCGGCGAAATACACATGGCATAGATGTATCCCTAAGCAAATAAGTATTTTTCTATGGCGTCTTTTACAGCACCGTCTTCCTTTAGATGAAAGCCTTCGTCGTAAGGGTATTCATCTTGCCTCAAGATGTCATTGTTGCTCCTCAGGTTTCTCTGAAACTTTTTTGCATGTCTTCCTTTCTAGCACCACTGCCTCGGCAGTTTGGCATTTCTTCAACATGAAATATGGCATCTTTTTCAGTCCTGTTTCTATATCTCAAGCTTGTTTTGCTTGGTGGTGGCATTCGAAAGCTTCTTCTAATTTTATTACTATTCCGGCTCTTATTCTTTGGCATCTTTGGAAGAATAGGAACCGTTGGCTTTTCGACGGTCATGGATTCTCAAGCGATCATATCATTCGAGATATTACTCACCATTTGGCTCAAATTAACTCTGCTTTGGGGCTTTCCACTCTGAAAACTAGAAGATCTTCCTGTCTTGTGAGATGGATTAAACCCCCTCTCTCTTTCCTAAAGCTCAACACGGATGGCGCCTCTAAAGGTAATCCTGGTATTGCAAGTGGAGGTGGTATTATTCGGGATTCTTCTGGCCATCTAATCCATGCTTTTGCGTCTTTTTATGGCACTTCTACGAATACTTTTGCTGAAGCTAAAGCCCTCCTCCAAGGCATGATTTGGCTTCGAGACTTTGGTCATCTCAATGCTACAATCGAAATGGATTCCAGGATTCTCTTTGATTGTGTCTCTCAAGAATCTAAACCTCCATGGTCTTGCTGGAGTATTATTCATCGCATTTTTGCTATCAAACGATCGGCCTCTTTCCAATTTCGTCATTGTTACAGGCAGGCGAATAGTGTTGCTGACAAATTAGCCAACTTGGGATGTGAAGAGCAAGCAGACTTTAATTTTTCATCCATCAGAGATCTTCCTTCAGTCATTCGGGGTACGGTTTTATTAGACATCCAAGAAACTCCTTACATTCGGCATTAGTTTTTTGATTCTTGATAGATTTTAGATTATTTATCTCTCTTTGTATTTCCTTTTCGAAGTCAAGCTCCTCTGTCCTCCCGGTTTATAAGGGCCAGGCTGGTTGTCCCCCTCAAGTTTGTATGTTTCTTTTTATATCAATAAAATCTAGCAGGGTGCCGTCCCTGTTTCCTTAAAAAAAAAAATTAAAAAAAAAATAAAAGGGGAATACTTTTGATCTGCAACGATGCCTCCAAAGTTTTAAAATGTAAGGTACAAGTTAATAGAGCCTCGACAGCCACGAGCAATAACACGTTGTACTCTTCGACTAAACAAACCTCGCTACAAGCCGAGGTCACATCTAAAAGGCCCGAGTGCCTTCGACAAAAAAGGGACCTTGCCACGTCGAGGTCATATTTCAAAGAAGTCCAAACACCTATCGAAATAGTATTTACTCGTAGAATCTGAAGTATGCAAGACCAATGAGCTCGATCGGAAAGCCCGTCACTTGGGGGCTACTGTTGAAGAAAAAGGCTATATTTGTTACTTCTCGACCTTAGAACACTCTCTTGCGCTCGAGAAATAGGGGGCTACTACTACTGCTACAATAGTGAGACCTAGCAGAATCTTCAAAGAAAATTTCTCGAAGAATTCTCGGTCAAGCAAAGACTGTTCGAGTCTTACTCGCGGTTGAGTAGTACCTGCGCCTTCCAGTGCTTATCCTCACCGCTCGAGTTTTACTCGCGGCTGAGTACATTTGATCCTCACCGCTCAAGTCTTACTCACGGTTGAGTAGTAGCCAGCGCCTTCCTGCGTTTATCCTTGCCGTTGAGTGTTACTTACGACTAAGTAGATTTGGTCCTCACCGCTCGAGTCTTACTTGCGGTTGAGTAGTACCCCGCGCCTTTCAGTGTTTATCCTCACTTCTCAAGTTTTACTCACGGTTGAGTAGATTTGGTCCTCACCACTCGAGTCTTACTCGCGGTTAAATAGTACCCCGTGCCTTCCAGCCCTTATCCTCACCGCTCGAGTTTTACTCGCGGCTGAGTAGATTTGGTCCTTACCACTTGAGTCTTACTCGCGGTTGAGTAGTGCCCCGCACCTTCCAGTGCTTATCATCACCGCTCGAGTTTTACTTGCGGCTGAGTAGATTTGGTCCTCACCGCTCGAGACTTTCTCACGGTTAAATAGTCACTCAGTAATGATTCAAATGCACCTCACCAAGTTGAGGTCACCTTACCAAGTTAAGGTTTACAATTATTTCTTGAGGTCGACAATTGTCACTCGGTAATGATTCAAGGTTACACACTTTGCCTCGCTAAAATCAAAAATTTTTTACTCACTAACAATTGTAAAACCTTTTAAAAGGTAAAAATACAATTACAAGAATTAAAAATAACTAACCTCGCAAGTCGAGGGCATGTTAAAATCTCGGCCTCCCCGACCGAGTAAAATAACCTAGCAAGACGAGGTCAAATCAAAGTCTCGATCTCTCCGAGCAAATCAAAGTCTCGACTCGTCGAGCAATCAAAGTCTTGTTTTGCCGAGCATTTAAAATCTTGCGTCGTTGAGCAATCAAAGTCTCGACTCGTCGAGCAATTAAAGTCTCACGTCGCCAAGTGATTAAAGTCTCGCGTCGCTGAGCATTCAGAGTCTCACCTCGTCGAGCAATCAAAGTCTCGGTCAATCCCGAGCATATAACGCCTCGGTCTCCCCGAGCAAATCAAATCTCGATACGTTCGAGCAATCCAAGTCTCAGTCTCCCTAGGCCAATCAAGTCTCGATATGTTCGAGCCAATCAGGCCTCGGTCAACCCGAGCATTTATGCGAGTATTTCCTGCCAAAATCGAATACCAAAAACACGTTTTCGAGTTCAAGACGAAAAACGCAAACTCTCGGCAATACAAAAGAGAATCGCTTACGACGACGCTTACAACCACCACCGGACGACAACTCCGAATACGTGCTTACGACGATGCTTTCGGCACCCCTGTATGGTGATCATTTTGGCATCTTCACAAAGAATTGAGTAATTATTTTAAACTTGGCCGGGGACAGGAAGATTGTATTGTACGAGACAGACCCATCAGTTGAATTTTCAGATATTTCAATCTTGTTTATAAGTATCAAATAAACACTTGACGAACCCAACATTACCTTTGTCAGAAAAGTAGTTGAACGAATGTTAATTCTGTCAAAAAAAAAAAAAAAAACTCCATTTTCATTCAAAGAGTCGTTTGAAAAGTTTATTTATTAAGAAATATATAAGTCCCATTGAAGTTGGTTATAATTACAAAAATGCTTAAGCATATTCTATATGTTTATAGCACATTTGAAGAATAGAGTTGTAAAGTTTATAAAAAGTGAAAGCATAATTTTAAAAAGTAGATTCTTAATATGAAACATATATAAATAGTATAATAAACTCTTTGATTGGAAACGGAAAAAGAAATAATTCATCAAAACCATTAATCTGCAAAGATGAGTTAGGAGACCCGAGCACACATCACATATGCCCACCCACGTCAGGCCTCGCATATGGACAAATTCTACGCTTGCACTCTTCGACTTCTAGTAGTGAGTGATTCACACCTCGCTTTCAACCACCTGAATCACTCTGCTTTCAACCACCTCATCTTTGCTCTCTCTCTCTCTCTCACTCAAATTTTGCATACTTTATTTATATTTTAAAATTTTATATTTGCAATTTTCATTAGCCTTTCAACTTTATCATCGACATATACTATAAATATGTTGACTATGTTCAAACATTTATATAATTATAACAAATTTCAATACTACTAATGCTCTTAATTATTAAAATTTTTAAACGTTGACTCTTTAAGTGGAACGAAAGTAGGAGTATGTTTTGTATTTTATTTTGAAGTGTTTGTGTGCAAACGAGAGAGAGAGAGAGAGAGAGAGAGAGAGAGAGAGAGAGAGAGAGAGAGAGAGAGAGAGAGAGAGAGAGAGAGACCATTAAAATAACAAGAAAATGAAAAGATTAGAATTTTTTTTGTTTTAGGAGCGAAGGGAGTAAGGATGGGGTGTTGATTGTTCATCAATCACCCTCCTCCCTAGTCAGTCACATTTTGTATGTGTTTGTTTTTCCCACTAACTAATTTGATTTTAATTTTAAAATTTGTAAGTAAATGGGGGAGGGTGATAATTGCAACTAAACTTAAACACACGTGTTAATCACTCACTTTGGTCCTTGACGACTTAAGGGAGGGAGGGAGGGAGGGAGGGTCTTCTGAATTTCTTTCTCTACCATTTATTTAATCACCAACTGAATGACACATGACCGACCGACCGACCGACTGAGTCGACTGACCACATATATAGATTTCAGCACACCACATGTCTCCTGACAGTTCCTATTTAAAACCTTTCCTTTTTCTGCCTCTTGCTTAACCAATTGGGACTCAACTTTTCATTTTTCTATACAAATTGACGAAAATGTCCTGTTAGGCTGCTGCTAGAGTATGGAGGACTATATAAGTCTATTATATATATATTACTAAGGCCAAAACTTGGGAGACAGAGGAAGCTACAACATGAATTTCACACTTGGTTCTGTCACACATACGACCTCTGTCTGTCTGAACAACAAAAAAGCAAAAATAAAACTACAAAACTTGCTTCACTTTGGGTTGAAGAACGGGAGGGTCAACGTCTATGCCCATATTAGCAGCTGTGCCTGCTATAATCCTCATTGCTGATTCAATGGTGGAGCAGTTCAAGTCCGGTAACTTTTCTGCTGCAATTGCACGCAGCTGCTCAATTGTAACTGTCCCCACTTTCTCCCGCTTTGGGTCCTTGGAACCTTTATCCACTCCTAAAAATAAAATAATCAGTCAGCTTTATTTGACACAGTAACATTGCCGTGGTAGCAAAGAGAAGAGACCAACAGACAGTAATCAATGGTTTTACCTACAAGGCTACACCAGAGCAGATAGTAGATAGCCTATATAGTTTCATATACTGTGCTTCATTTATATTTCCAAATTCCAATCATACATTTATCAGTAGAGATGGAACATTATTGTTATAGTGACAGGGACCATTCACAAACTGTGACTGTGATGTGAACTAATGATTTCTTTCAACAGTTATTTTTCTTTTTCGTCCCAAGGGAGCGTGGGAAGGGATCGAATCAAAGGCTCACAATTGTGAAGCCACAGGTCTAGGGCGGCCACCCCTTGCGGTTAACCTTTTCCCTAGGTTCAAAGAAGAAACTGCTTGCGCGTAATTGCAGTGATTATGAAAACCCCAAAGTATCCCTCAGATTGACAGATTAAAATTACTGCTGCACAAATCTCTTCAAAGGGTCTATCGATTGTTCATCCAGAAACCTTTTGTATAACCGAAAATTGTCTTTTTCTAAAATTAAGAAAAGTTCTAAGATTTAGGAAACCCTGAAAAGGATATTGTGGAGGACGACAAACGTCATGCATTCGCACGTGTATTATTAATCTAAAATTGTAAAATGCGTGTATAGCTGCTCCATAAAAGCTAATCGTGATAGCTCAAACTAGAGATCCTCCAGGCTCCAGAAAAAGAAAAATAACTGAAAATTTCAGTAAAGACAAGACACGCAATAGGGAACATCCAGGATAGAAAAGAAACAGATCAGTATCAGTAAAATTATCAATCAACTGGTAACTCTCCGAAATTCACTTACTGTGGAATGGAGCAAAATACTTCAGCTAGGTCTTTGCTCACCATATTAAGGTTTTTTTTTTTAAGGAAAGAACAATTTGAAGTTAGTCAATTTCACGAGAAATTTGATTCACTGACAAATGGCACATCTTTCGACTATTAGGCCACGTTTGGTACTCGTGAATGGACCTAAGCTAGAATAGAATGAATGAGATGGTGCAATGCAAATGAAGCTAGAATAGAAATATGGAATAAACTTTCTCATTCTACTGTTTGATTGCAGACATGGAATGATCGTGGGAATGGAATGACAATTCTTGTCCAGTGTTTATTTTAAACCTCCTATGGAAGTGGATGGAATGAAATGGGATACAATGCAAATGGAATTTATTAAAACAGCCGCATTATTACTTTTTTAGTTTTTACTTCTAAATTCTAATCAAAAAATATAATATGGTCATATGATTGATTAGCTAATTTCTAATCTAATATGATTAATCAAATAGTCGTAGAACATTTTATAATTTTCATATTATGAAGATTTTTAAAGTTATTTGCATAGATCATATTGACTAAATATGCTACGATAAACCTCAATTTTAACATAATGATCAATCAAATATCTTGATGGAATATAAGAATTTCAAATTATTATATACCGATATCGTATTCATATAATATGAACATTTACTAATAATGAAATTCTAAACACTTACATTAATAAAAAATTGGGTAAACTCACTGTTATCTGGACGGGTTGGTATCATAGCAGTATGATCAAAGTCATCAAATGCATAAAAGATGTATCATCTGGATTCTACGGCATAACGGAAATGTCAATCACTGGTCCATAAGTTGGAATGCACATTCTAGCTTTTTCCCAGAATGGGCTTTCTTTTCTTGGTTTGCCTACCACGCAAACTAATGGCATGGCCTAGCCTGAATGCACATTCTTTACCACCCCTGTTCTGGCCTACAGAAAAAGCCCTAAAGAACCACGCTACAGAGCATGGCTCTTGGTCGACTCACAGTTGAGGGCTGTTTCCAGGAGTTCCGCTTGTGAGATAAGAAAGCCTAATCAAAGTCCCATTTATTTGTTAAATCATACTTCAACAATTCTATTATAGGTCCCTATAACCTTTCATTCTAAGTTTATGTGATTAACTTAATGTCCAGTGATGAACGGAAGATTTGGTATACCATTCGAGTTTCAATTTTCCGGCTGAGCCATTGTTAATTGGGGAGTATCACAGCAGAATAATCTCAAAGACCAGAGGTGTCACTAGGAGCAGTCTGAGCCATAACTAGTGGCTCTCCCACATTTTTCAAGGCACCTTTGAATATTTTCCAGTAACAAATGTTACTAGCATGGATTGGCTGCTCTACTTCCTATTTTTTCTGTTTCACCTTACCTTATTGGGTCACTCTTTCCTCAAGTTCACAAACAGAGAAGAAAGATGTTAATCAAAGTAGACTAGTTGACGAGGATAAAAGTTTCCATTTGCTAGCCAAGCGACATAGAAGTGAAAGAGAAGTGCTTGTCTTTCCCAGCCAAAGATTGAACCAAAAAACTTTAGCATAAGTCTAGGCTGAGGTTGTTATCCCCACCCCCAAAGGAAAAGAATAAAAATAAAAAACTGCCTCTCATAAGGTTAGGTCGTTGATTATTCCTCCTCGAGCTAGAAAAACTATCCGCTTTTGTCGTTGTTAATTGTTGAATATCAGTGCAGAAAGGCAGAGACTTTAGCCAACCATACTGATTCAGCTAGCGCCAAGTGAATGATGTAGCTCAAACGTAAGCTCATGACCCCCGATTATAATCGACCAACCAGAGACTAAAGCCTAAGGCATAAAGGGAGGATTGAAACCTACAAAGGTCTGCGAGGAATGTGCTCCGAGGAAAGAGTCAAGGCATATACTGAGGTAAGTTCCGCGAAAAAAGTTAGCCCTTTGATGAAATCACATATCCAATGCTCAGAAAACTCACGTCATCCACAACTGCGTGAAGAACTCTCGTTTGAAATGTTATGTTTGTCTCACTATTTTACAGTTGGTGAGACATCCATTTTCTCGAGTAGTTGGAATAAGCGGTGAGTTGAATGGTTAAATTGGGACGCAATCATGCCCACCTATCAACCAACAATGGTTTTACATGCAAATCATTTAGTCCTTCATTTTCAACAAGTTGCCTAGCTCTCCAATTTTATATGCCGACATAATGTAGTAGATCTTACAATACATATGAGATATTCCTACTGCCCTAAATATTTTTTTAATTCTAATCCTGGTTGCTTATATTTTTTACACTTTAACCACTTCTAATTCTAAACAAAAATTCCAGTAACATAACTCTAACACCATTAAAGTTTGATGACACCGTCACAAATCAGAGAATCAAGCTTCTAACTGTAGATACCAGTCTAGAAATCACCAATTCTTAGCCAAATAAAAATTTGCAACTCTGTCATAGTATATAACAAACAAGTGCATTAACTAGAACTTCTCAGGCACCCATCCTGCATGCATGCATGCATGCATACATACATACATACATACATAAATTATAGGACTATCACATGCTCCACTAGTATCATTCGGCACAACTCAATGAAGCATCTATTTAAAAGAGAAATACCTGCAGCCTTGAGGAGCAGAACTGAAGCAGGGGGCGTCTTCAAGATGAACGTGAAGCTCCTATCCTGCAAAATTTGACAACCAAAACAAAAAAGATCCATTTCACAGTTCATAAATCGAAAAAGGGGGGGCAAGCTTTAACATGAATAGTACAAATTCAAATCGAACAAGTGAGCATAACCCTCAATACAATAGAAACAGAACAGCCCCACTTCCTCCAAAAGGCAAAGAAACGCTAGTAATTGAAATCGCACATCGAAATTGATAAAGACATGGACTTGATGATATAGATAAGCGAGAGAAATTAAAAAGGAAAAGGACTAACATCGTAAACCGTGATTTCAACAGGGATAATATAACCGGCTTTGTCAGCAGTCCTGGAATTGTAATCCTTACAGAAGGCCATAATGTTAACACCCTTTGAACCAAGGGCCGGTCCAACAGGCGGCGCAGGTGTTGCCTTCCCTGCTTCTAGTGCCAGCTTTATCATTCCAGTTACTGAAAAATTCACACATTACATCTATCAAACCGGGAGAATGTGGCGAAAAGTAACCAACAAATTAAATTTGAAAAAAAATGGAGGGGGGTGGTACCTTTCTTGACTTTGCCACCAGGTTTAGGGGGAGCCATGGAGACAATCTTAAGTGGCTTTGAAGCTACCCTGGCTGGTACAATGTTTTGCTTAAAGTGGGTGTTTGTGCGAAGGAATTGAAGAGATACATTTGGGTTTGAGGACAAGCTGAGGGAGGAATTGAATAATAGGGAAGATGAAAGCTTGGCCCCACTATTCAAACTGTTGCGGGTAAGAGCAATGTGGTGTTGGTAGGTGGGTAAAGAAGACGCCATCATCAAAGAGAACAGATAGATGATGATGGATTCGGATTTGGGGAAGAAGAAGAAGAAAGCAGAAAGTGGATAGCTAGATAAAAACCCAATCTTTGGCAAGATTAGATTGTATCCATAAGTCGTCGATTTTTCTCTGCACAATGGGTCACTCCCTCACTCGCTGTAACGGGTGACTTTTGACCAGCCCAACCATCAAAGTCTAGAGAGCCCAACTCTTATTTGAGGCTCTCCTCTTATTGTTTATGTTGGACTGCCCATTAAATTATTTGTACAATAAAACAAAAAGGAGAAATTGCTGGTCGGTTCACTTTTTTAAATTTTTTTTCTCTCTAGTACATCTTTTTTTTTTAACCGCTAAAAGGCATTTTGAAAATTTTCTTTCCAAAATACCCTCAACAACATCGTTGCTTCAGATTTGAGATTCAAATTGATGTATAAATGATTTCATGTTGTTAATATAGTCTTTCCTCATGTTTGGGTATCAATTTTCATGCATAAAACACGAATTTGATCAAATTTAAATTTTTTAGTTCATCACGTTTTTCTTTGTTCTTGAGCTGTTTTGGCCACTTAAATATCTGTTTTAAACTTCGAATTTATTTAAAATCAATCTCATATTACTATCCTAACTTAGTACTATATTTGTGCACAATTTTTCTACCAAAAAATACTATTTTTGAGCTTCAAATCAAGCTTGACAATGTGCTGTCCGAAAACAGAGGAAGATGTTCTTGGACTGATTTAATTCGTCAATCGCAGTATGCTGGGCAACGCAACGGGGTTCCTCGTGGGGGTTCGAGGGCAACGCCCCCGAAAGGTAAACAAAATCAAGTTCCCTAAAGCGCGCTGCGATGATCGCAATGCACCAATTGTTGCATTGCGATTCCCCAATTTGCAAAAGTGGTGCATCGCGATGCCAAAGTAGTGCATCGCGATGCCTTGGTTGCACATCACGATGCTTTGGTTTCCTAAAGCGCGCTGCGATGATTGCGATGCACCAATTGTTGCATCGCGATGCTCCAATTTGGTGCATCGCGATGCCTTGGTTGCTCATCACGATGCTTTGGTTCCCTAAAGCGCGTTGCGATGATCGCGATGCACTAATTGTTGCATCGCGATGCCCCAATTTGGTGCATCGCGATGCAAAAGTGGTGCATCGCGATGCCAAAGTGGTGCATCGTGATGCCAAAGTAGTGCATCACGATGCCTTGGGTTACTGAAGCGCTCGTGTTTTTCTTTCATTAATGGCATAATTGTCTTTTCGCCCCAAAAATGCCTTTTTCGATTTTTTAAAAAGATGAGTGGACTGGAGCGATTACAAATGTTTAAAAAGGGACCGGCCTGTAATTCACAAAAAAAAATTATATAATTATTTGGTCCTTCGATTTTACCAAAATTATGTGTTTTGTCCCTCTTAATAAAAAAAATTCAATCTGGTCACTCGATTTGCATTTCCTTAAGAGTTTCCCTCCTTTCGTTGTTACCGTTAGAATTTCCGTCTAATTATTTTTTAAATGCCCAAAATACTCTTATATTCATTAATTAAAAAAATTGAATTACTTGACTTTTTCTCTTTTAATTTTTGAAACCCACCACCATCTCTCTCTATCACGCCCTCTTCTCTCTCCTCTTCAATGTCACCACCCAATAGCCCCATCCCCAACATCTTCATCGTCGCCCCCATTCCTCCACACAATCACAAACATCCAATTATAACTTTACACTGTTAATGGTACGCTAGTTGAAGGATTGATTAAAGCTCAGGGTGCTTCTCAAACTTAATCATGTCGTCTTCATTCATTGTGACCCATACTTCGATTCCTCCACCCACTGAGTCGAAAAGGAAAATAGCATTCCTACCGGAAAAATTAACATTACTCATCTAACTTGGCTTTCCCCATCCAAAATCAGCTTCATAGCTTGGAAATCTGCACCAACTGCTGAAATTGAAAATCTCTACATCCCCGTGGGATTTTAAATTCCCCATTCCTCTCAAATTATTGTTCACAAGTTGCAGACTATTTTCACCAAGTATTTTCCTTGTATATTCACTGTCGATTTCTCTAAAAGCAGCCTCAACTTTTCAACCAAACAGGCTAAATTTGAGTTTTAGAATCCTCTCTCCCTCTCTCAAAAAATCCTTAAAAAGAAAAACCATGGAATCTCTTACTAATCTCACCTACCGTCACAACCCCCACCACCTTCCCCTCACCCTCCATCATCGACATCCCTTTATCTGAAAACCCATTTCTTCACTCTCCTTCCCAGTAACCCCATCTTCATCTCCATTCCCACGATTACCTTCACTCAAAACGTCATCGTTTTCATCACCCAGCAAGGCTTCACTCTCCAACCCACTCTCACCGAACCTTAATACCCAATAGAAACTCCCAATCTCCCCTTGAAAATTACGCTTATCGCCGCCGTCACCGCCACCGCCCTTTTCCTCTCCCAATTCAACCTCAAACCTGTCTTTGTTGCCGATGTCGCTGCCTCACCACCACCCGCGACGGTTGAATCAGAATCCGACACCACTGTCACGGCATCGCGCTGGAGGTGCACATTGAAGAGTCTCTCCGGAGTAGAATTGAAGGAGAGGGGAGTGAGGAGGACAGTGATGAGAGAGAAAAAGAAAGTGTGTGTTATGTGTGAGAGAGAAAGAGAGAGAGGGGAAAATTGTGTGTTTGTGATTGTGTGGAGGAAGGGGGGCCAACGATGGATATGTTGGGGATGGGGCTGGTGAGAGAAGAGGGCGTGAAAGAAAGAGAGAGAGAGGTGGTGGGTTTGAAAAATCAAAAGAGAAAAAGTCAAAGTAATTTAATTTTTTTAATTTAATGAAGATAAGGGTATTTTGGGCATTTAAAAAATAATTAGACGAAAATTCTAACGGTAACGACGAAAGGGGGGAATCTCTTAAGGAAATGCAAATCGAGTGACTAGATTGAATTTTTTTGATGAGGAGGAACCAAACGCATAGTTTTGGTAAAGTCGAGGGACAAAATAATTATATAATTCTAAAAAAATTTAGGATATATTGCACCAAATGTCCTTGTACTATGCCTTAATTATGAATTTTCTCTCTTTACTTTCTCTCATCACGTGTTTTCGAAACTGTACAATTTTCTTCTTTTTTTTTAGTTAAATGCTTGTAATCTCTGACAAGTGTCAATCACGTGACACACTTTGAGACATATTTTTCGTCTTTCACTGAGTTGGTATTGAGTTGACTCACTGAATACTTCGCCTTGATAGAATGAGTAGGTTTCGTTAACAAAACCTATCAATAGTTGCTTGTTAATTTTGCTTCCAATCTAAGTCTAACAACTAAAGTGTAATCTAATTGAGGTACCTAATTTGTGTTGGACAAACTACTCTTACATTAGTAATCAATAGGTTCGAAATGGCATCATCTACTGAAGAGACATGTCAAGACATTGTCTTCCAAGAGTACTAGAACTTAGCAAACAGAAGATCCTGCCGAGTCGGAAGCTGAGTGAATTTCTTATTCCTTATTACTGTGATTCTCAACTCAAAATCACAAATGGGAAATACATAAAGTCAGTGTTTCCAAAAGTAGATAATTCTAATGACAAACCATAACCAAAAGGTGTTGATAAATTGCCTCCACCTGAGGTCAAATAACTAGGTACCAACAAAGGAGCGCAGACCATCACACTTAAGATTATATTCTAGAAGAAAATGCGGACAGGTACAATTTGGTGAATTTTCAATCACTTTATTACCTTATATTTGTTTTAAATTGTTAAAGTCCACTTTCATAAGTAAGTTCCTAAAATATCCCCAACAATATGAAGAACGGTTCCATCTTCGCCTAACCCCCAGCCCGCTTCTCGTTTTCTCTCTTCTTTCACGACATCCAGGCCAACAAACTCTCACCTCTATCGTCTTCTCCGGCGATGGCAACTCCATCGCCACAACAAACTCCCTTTGTTATCCCTCCTCTTCCGCGTCAATGACAACTTCACCTTTCAAACAGATTCATACCAGTATCAAGCTGAAAATTTATATGTATATATTTATTTTTGATACATCATCACAACTCTGATGATAAGAGTATGTATAAAATAATGAAAATAAAAATGGAACTGATCATCATGAATCATAGCTAGGTAGATTAGATAGGTGAGGGGAAAGGGAAGGGTGGTAGCACCACCACCAACGTGTACTCCTTCAGCAGTTCCGTCATCGTTGTCGCACGCGATGCATCTTATGTTACGACGATGCACGAAAGTTTAATCACGATGCATTAATTTGAAATTGTGATGCATCGATTTTAGAATTGAAATGTATCGCGTGCTTGTTCATATTTCTTAAAAGCATAAACGAAATTTCTCCACTAAAATGTCTTTTTTTAGTATAAATAAAATATAAAATACTAAAATGGTTAAATATCACCAAAAAAAAACCGGCCTAAATTTCTCCCAGTATTCTAGTTACTCAAATAGGTGAGTCACAGTGTTTCTAACAATCGGCAACCCATAAAGAAAAATGTAGGTGGGTCTAAGTCATGCAGGAAGGAATGCTTTCCATGTTAGGCCCGATTGATAAAAATAGGACTAGGAATGAATAGCATGTTATGCACTTCCTCCGTCCATAAATTATTGTCTCGTTTGACCTGACATATATATTAAAAAATAATTAATTTAATTATTAATATTGGTATAGTATATAGTTTTCTTTAATGTCTATGTATATTTGACACATAATTAAAATAGAAAAAAAAGTAAAGGTAAGATGGTAAAATTATTGTCCTAAAAAAAAACTTTAAAACAAGACGATTATTTTGAGACGGACAAAAAAAATAATAATAATATGACAATAATTTAAAGACAGGAAGTTTTCTTTAAACTTTTGGTAAAATAATTCGATCTTATCAGATTACCTGCTGACAAATCGGTAAGAGCAGCTGAATAAAATAAGCAAGTTGGTTTTTAGGTTGAATAGGTAGTTTTACCAAAATAATAGTTTTCATAATGATTTAAAATAAAGTCGCACAAAGGATGATCACAATAAATAAAAAAATTGTCATGTTTGTACATCCGGAAGGATCTCGCTAATAGCCAAATTCCATGCTTTTTTAAAAGACGAATTACATGTCGGTCTTTTTTTTAATATTTATAATTGCTCTAATTTAATTTTTTTTAATTGAAAAAAGGTATTATTTTGGACAAAAAGACGATTATGTCATTAATAAAAGAAAAACACATGCGCATCAGTAACCCAAGGCATCGCGATGCCCAATTTATATATTTATTTTTGTGCATCGCAATGCACCACTTTTACAAATTGGGGTATTGCGATGCAACAATTGGTACATCGTGACCATCGCAGCGCGTCTTAAGGAACCAATCAGGGCACGTCTTAGCGAACAGGAGGGCCAATTGAAAAAAATTGAATTGTCGTTGCTCGCTAGGGCGAGCTTTCCGTTGCTCGCTAAGGCGAGCTGTTGCTCAAGCCATCAATTTTAGTTTATTCACAGAAACAAAAAGCTATGCTCCACTTTGTGCATTGCGATGCTCCACTTTGTGCATCGCGATGCTCCGTTTAAATTTCAACCGCTGGAGGGGACTTGATTTTCGTTGTGTTGCCCAGCATATTGTGATTGGCAAACAATTATGATTTAACACAATAACAAATATATATATATATATATATATATATTAGATTTAAATTACCATCACGCCATCATGGAAGATTGCAATCTAATTTGGGAAGTTTGGTAGTATTTGAATTGTCTGACGTATGTTGTTAATGGAATTGATGAGGCATCAAGGCATCGCGATGAGGAATTTCGGCATCGCGATGAGGCATCCCTATATCGCGATGCCCAATTCGGTGCCTAATTCGGAAATAGTATTTTCTGGTAGATAAATTGTACACAAATGTAGTACTAAGTTATGATAATAGGGATTGATTTTAAACAAATTCAAAAATTAAAACATAGATTAAAGTGGCTAAAACAGCCCAAGAACAAGGAAAAACAGTATGAACTCAGAAAATTCAAATTTGATCAAATTGTGATCAAATTCGTGTTTTATGCATGAAAAATCGACTTTTTTTTCGTTTCTACATTTGTTTTGTGCATTTATATTTCTCTGATTTAAATGCTATGAAACTTTCAAGTGGGGGAGCTGGACTGTGAAAGTCAATCTTCATCATCAAAGAGACGGGGGCATTTTAGGAAGAAAATTCGCAAAGTGTCTTTTTCCAGTTTAAAAAAAAATGTGAACTGGAGAGAACAAAATTTTTTTAAAGTGTACCAGCCAACAATTTTCTGTTTTTTAAAAAAAACGAAGCATATTAAAAGATTATTGCACAAAAAGACTACCAATTTGTTATTTTTGCACAATTTAGTGATTTAATTTATAATTTCAAATTTTCTCTTTTCTTTTATCCTACAAACTTTTTTCTCTTTTTCCATTTTACTTTTTATTTAATAATTATAAATAAAAAAATAAGCTATTAAATTATAAAGCCAAACACGTGTGAACACAATTCTCTTTATACAAGAAAGTCCACATTAGTCAAATAGACATGTGTTTCTGGGCTGGGCCAAGTCTTTATTTTTCACGTGAAGGAGGGAGGATTGCTAACACAAACATCTACTGATGTACCATCAAACAAGGTTGTAATACTCGTACTAATTGGTATTATTAACGATACATCGCAACATAACACGATGTACATAAAAATACGGAAGTCTACGATGTGTATTGCAAAACAAGAAAGACGTAAATGCAAACACCTTTTTAACTTGCAATGCACCCAAAAAAGCAAAAAAAAAGTGTGTTGTTTGTTGCATCGCAATGCGCACAATACATATTTTATATGCAATTTTATGGATGTGTATTCAACAATTGACGATGCACATAATTCACATTTCTTAACACAAAAATCACAATTACATTGACAATGCACATTTCACACACATGACGATGCACAAAATAACTCTCTTGAACTGTTTTGGTATTTTTTAAGTTTCTTCAAGTTGATATGAATAAGAATTTTAGTAAGAAATAGCAATGGAGATAAATACATGATTGAAAGGAGTAAATCAAAGAAATTGCACAACTAAAAATACGTGATAAATTGTTACAGGGACAGTTTGGGAACAAAAATATAAATTTACAGTTAGTACTTTTGACGATGCACATAATAACCCTCTTCACAATAGAATGACTTCAAACTGGAGCAGAAATAGATCAGAAATAGAAGGGATTTCGAAGGGAGTCGTTGCCGAAGAGATTCCGAAATGGTTGGGATTCCAAATCGAAAGAAAGAGAGAAGCAACAATAGACGAGGGAATTTCTTCTCCAAATCGTCGTCTTGTGTCCAATAATTTTGGGGAAACCTTGCCAAGAGAGGGAAAGTGAGCGTATTTTGTGGAGAGAAAAAAATCGAGGGAAACCAAAACATTTTGGGGTGAAATTATTCGGTGGAAACATTTGGGACGAGTAAACATCAAAGGGTAGGGCCCTAAAAAAAATTATTATTTGGCAGGGCTAGAGTAAAAGTGTGCCAAATACTTACATTTGAGACGGGTAAACACTAAAGGGTCCTAAAAAAATTATTATTTGGCAGGGCTAGGGTCGAAGTGTGCCAAATACCAAGTATTTGGCACCACTAGTTCTACCTTCCCAAAAACTAGTATTTGTGACAGTTTCAAGGCCTTGCGAAAAAAGGGGGGTAAAAAATAGTGTATTTTCTTGTAGTGATAGCTCAAAACTCAATCCGGCGGAGTGTAAGTACTGTTTAAGTGTGCGTATCTTGGCTTTGGAATTGGTCCATGGCTTATATAGGGGCTGACATTAACTACTTGTCATAATGGCAGTAATGGCGGGCATAACCGCCGCGTAATAAGCATAACTCCCGGTGTGGGGGCCGTAACCGTCGGGCACGTCTGGCCAACGATGCTCTGCCACGTGGCCACGTCTCCTGAACACCCGCAGGGTGGACGGTGTAATGCCCCAATCCTACTTCTTTCCTAGTTCACTCGTATGTCGGGTCAATTCGAGTGTTGTTTCGTGTGTTTAAGTTCGAGTATGTTTGAGTCTTGAGTTCTTTGTCATTCGTGTATCAATACGGGATGATTAGGTTGAGTTTTGAGTGTGTTTTGACCGTAAGATAGAAAAAGATACACACAAAAGCATGTATGCATGCTTAAACTCAAAATTCTATTCATCCAAACAGTCTGTACTAATTTGGCCATAAATTTGTGTAGAAAACTCGGATTTGTGAACCGTTTAATTCTGTGTAAACTAGACTCAAAGATATTTCCAACCACATCTTATTTGTAATTTTTAGACTTGTAGATCGTCCTAGGCATGTCTTTAAAGTTGGTTGAAAATTAGAATAGTGACAGCTTTTGACCATTTTGGTTTTTTGTTGAACCTTTGACCCTTTTGATCATTTGACCCATTTTTGTTTCTTTGACTGAGGTAAAGAACGTCCATTGACTCTTTGACCAGCTATATGACTCTCCTAGACACCATTAGAGAGCCTTAAACTCAGTCATTTGTTCATCTTCAACTTTAGAACATAGAGAGAGAGAGAGAAGAGAGAGTTCTAGAGTGAGAAAGTGTCATAGATTACTCATTTGAAGTCCAAATCACGATCCATCTTCGCCATTGTGGAGCTATTGACTAGAGAAACACTTTTCATGGATTGCATGCTAACTTTCATGGTTTAATTTTCGTGGAGGTAAGTAACTATGATGTTTTGTATGTTTATGAGTTGAATTGGGAGAGTAAAGCATGTAGGTTGTGTTAGATGTTGATCCTTGTGTTGATTTCTTGGAGGAAAAGTGTTATTAGTTGCTTCTAATGATATTTTTTTGTCTTAAGTTACTGATTTAAGTTGAAAATTTAATGGAGAAAGACATGATGATTTTTAGAAGTCAAATGCTTAGTTCTTGAATTGAGATTGATCACTGTTTTTAAGGCATATTGTCGAATTTACTGGGGAAAATTTGTCCTTGAAAATCATCTAAATTTTTGATATGTTTTACATTTATATGATTTGTAGCATCCTGTAAATTTTCATAAATTTTAGAGCTCTGAAAGTACCTCATTTAGGTTGCATATTATCGATACGCAGAATGGACTGTTGCTGGAAATTCTGGGTTGTAGTTCAATCTTTATGTGGGTGCATGTGGATGAATATAAGTCCAAATGGACTGATTTAAAATGGTAAATTGTAATTTGTAATGTCTAGTTTTTGGGTATGTAAGATTCATAATATTTGGACATGCGTAGAATATTTGGTGAGATGTTAGTTACAAGTTAGAACGAAAAACACATGAATTTCAAATTAGTTGCAGTTCCAGTTTTGGGCTATTTTCAAGAAAAGTATGGTACTAATCTACTATTGATAATTTACTGAATTTTGGATACGTTATTCTTATGTATGTTAGGTTGTTCTCTGTAAATTTTCATAAATTTTAGATGTCGGGAAGTACCTCATTTAGGTTGTGTTTTATCACTGCGCCGAGTAAACTGTTGCTGGAAATTCTGGGTATTAGATATAAATTTAAGTGGCTGATTCTTGATGATTATAAGTCCAAATAAGGTAATTCAAAGTGGTAAATTATAGTTCCAGATGTCTAGTTTCTAAATATGGAATAATTATAATATTTGGATTTTTTTAGAATATTTGGTGAATTTAACGGTACTATTGTGTAGTGCTGGAGAAATCATATTGTGTTAATAGACTTTGTATAATAGCAAGTCGTTGAGAATTTTGTCGTTAGTTTACTCCCTATGAATTTGTGAGGTTGTTTTGGGTAATATATATATTACCGAATAATGGTGTTGAGGATAGAATGATTAATTAGGGGTGATACCACGGTTCATCCCGATGTCTCGAATATTGGTAACGACTCAAACGGAGTCAATAGAATATAACGTTATAAACCGAACCTTTATGCGAATTGAACACTAGTCATGACTGACTCTGGCGGAGTCGAATAGGATGTGACTTGTAATGAGTCGTGATATACATAGTACACGACGATAACGATATGTGATAGGTTATACTATACATGAGATGACATACTGTGTTTATCGTTCCAATATAGACGATGTGACATGTAATGAGTCGTGATATACATAGTACACAACGATAATGTTATGTGATGGTTTATGCAATATATGAGACAAAGTGTCTCGAGTGATTATAATTCAGATACTGTAAAAACATCCTAAGTTAGGTATTATGGTTATGTATTGTTTAATGGTTGTAAGTACGTATAGACTTACGTATGTTGCGATTGTGAAGTCTGGCATTACGGACTTAGATAATTTAATTGAGTTGTACAATAGGCCTACTTTGCTTATTGTCTTGTTTTGTTTATAAGTTCAGTGGTTATGGACATAATGAGATTGTTCTAGTATGTGATAAGACAATCATCCTACTTTGATGATTGATTGTAGGACAGTCATCCTACTTTGATGATTGCTTGTGTGTTTAGTATTTACAAGCACATTGAGTTATTTTGGTATGTGATTCAAAAGAACACATGATGATTTGTTGAGAATGACGAGTAAATATCTACTTGTGCATTTATTGAGCTCTGTTGGTTCTGTTGACTAATCAAGGTGGGACGACCTATAGTCTTTACGAATTTGTTTTGTAATCGCTATAAGTCGCCGTACCGGAGATCACACACCCTCTTCTGTTGGCCACAGTTGAGATGTAGCCCCATTGTTGCAACAATACGCCCGACTTTGGCTTGCTAGTTTTCGACTGGTGTAGTCGATGGAATATCGATACATCCCACACGAGTATCAGTCCACGTTTTGTTGTTTTTTCGCGTATTGCAGAAGCAACGCGAAGAAGAAGAAAGAGAAATGATATCCTTTGTAACGTGATTTATTTACGAGCACTTATGTGTTAATCAAGGTGCTATGTGAATTGAATGATTTGTATATCAATGATGATGATACATGTTGTGACGACCCGAGTCCGAGATTCGATGTTGAACCCCAACCCGGAGCGCCAAACCCAAGAAGATATGAAATAAAGCGAGCCACAAAAGGTCGAACCCAAAACCAAAGCAATGGAACACTAAAAACAAGGCACGGAATAACAAATGAACTTGAGCTTCAAGGCTCGATTAACAAAATCCCAACAACATAAATATAACCACTACGGCTAAACAAGCGCCGAGAACAACAAAGACTACAACACCGCGAGTCAACGCTCGGAAACCAATAGTAAAATGCCACGGGCACACGACCACAACAACTAAGAAAGCCGGAATTATAAAATAGTACAACCGGCACGACTCCACAAGTCGGCACCAAAAATAAGTATATAAAATACAAGAATCTCTACCCGACGTACTAAGTTTACATAACTCAGTTAACCCACGACCTCACAAGTACATGATACAAATATAAAATACTAACTAGATACAAATAGAGAATCTTCGAACTAGGGCCTCACTGCGCCGAAACGTGTCCTGCAACTAAGGAAAACAAATATGGAAGGGATGAGTCGAATGACCCAGTAAGCTACTAATGAAACAATATGGCATGGCATTATGCACATAAGAATAGCAGGATAATAAACAGGTTGTAGCACATAAGACAACCAACCCTATATTCACGAGAGGCTCAGTAGCCGCCAACCGTCATGCACTGGTTGGAGACCACGACCAACATTCGTTCATATAGGAAGCACATAAAGCTCAAAGTAAACACATAAAGGTGGATACGGTGGATTCGAGGTACACCTCCGAAATCCCTTGAAACACTTCCGACCTTATCGCTCCATGAAGCCGTAGTAAACGATCATACTGCCGCTCCACGGAACTGTAAAGGATGCCTCTGCTGCTATCCAACAAAATAATAATAATAATAGATTCCTGCGCTTCTGCTCCATAGAACCAAAATGATTAACTGTGTCGCTGATGCTAGGCACGTTTCCCAATATTAACATGGACATAAATAGATAATTGTGTGCCGCCGCCGTACACAAATCACGAAGGGACCGGTGCTCGTATCCCAAGAAAATATATGTACCCGATCGCGTCAAGCACGATCTACAAGTACCCGTTGTGGACCATTTCCTGTATCCACGTCGACGTATCGCTCGATCCCCTACGACCCGAGACAATACGGCTCTAGCCACTTATAGGTATCACAAGGGACCGGTGTCCGTATCCCAATGCATACAAAACAATGTCGACAATGCACAGTCGCCGTTTATTCCGTTCAACTGTGGGACTAGAGAAAACCCCTACCGTGGCCAACGGTAGGGCGAGGCCTGCAGATTGGCCTTCGGCTATTACGAAGCCCCGCTCCCGCAATAACCGAGCGTCAATACACCTCCAATGCACATATGCCAGCTGGACTCGATGCAATGCACAAGTAGATGTTTACTTATGCCAAACTAATCTAAGTGTGTTCTATTGAATCACAACTTAATAAACCAAATCATGATGTGTTCTATTGAATCACAACCCAAGGAAATCAAACCATAATGTGTTCTACTGAATCACATACCAAATCAACATAATGTGCTTGTAAATACTAAACACACAATCAATCATCAAAGTAGGATGATTGTCCTATTGCTTACTAGAACAACCACACATACTCCAAACCATTCTAGTCCGCACTTGCTAGACTTCACAATCATAATACATGTAAGCCTGCTCGTGCTTACAATCATAATTCGATACGCTACTAACACGTACAACTTAAGACCTCTACGGTATTCCACGGTCACAATACACTCCATCTCATGTATGTATATATACCATCTTATTTCCGTCGTGTGTTATACATATCACAACTCCCAACAAGCCACATAGTCCGTATTGGAACGATAACCAAGGTGCGTCATTAACTACCTAGGATATAACCAACTCATCATAAACACGTCGCTCAAGGTGTAGCGACTAAGTCGTTCCCAACGTATGTCACACGTGGCCGTACACAACTCATTAGTAACCTATATGAAGTCACAAATACCTTTAATAATTAATCAAAGCTTGGGCGTAGGGTATATATATATATTTAAAATCCTCCAACCCAAATCAAGTAGTCGCGTGTTCAACAACGTTGACTAAGTCAACCTAACTTAAGTTACTCGGTCAAGCCTTATCGATGCATCATCCCACCTTGTAGGAGACTAAAATATTACTCGTCAACTCATTACACCACGTATAACCTTAACGTCCTATTCGACTCCACCGAAGTCACCACAACTAAAGTCTAGCCCATTCGTGTAATATTCGATTCACCATATCCCAACGACCACACTCGGGTCTTTCAAATATTCAAACATCGGGACAAGCCGTAGCTTCATCCCTACAATCACGAGACTCATTATACCAAAAATCTATTACTAATAAAAATCTCACGAGTGTACTAACGATTAAAATCTCAACAAGTTATAAATACTTGATATAACTAAAACAAGTCATCGGCGACTATACGGCCGAACCCAACTATAAACAAACCCACGAGTCTATAACTCGAAAACAACAACAACAACGACAATAATAATCACAACCCAAACTCGAGGAGTCTCTACTACTCGGAGACAACAATCATCGCAATAACAACAACAACGTACACAATGAACTCCACAAGTCTCTAATATTCGGAGACCACCAAATTAACAACGATTCATCAATACCCATCATTTAACATGCTAGAGTATCACATTGAACAAGTATAACATGTAGGAGTTCATATGCACATAGATAGCACGTAAACATCGCGATACTACTCTACGATGCTCAAAATCTAAGAAGGAGATTAGTAACTTACTACACAACGCAAATCCTCCACGAAATCCAAGGGCTTCGGGTGGAAATGTACTCTTCTACGACCTCTACGCCGCCACGGAGTCCAATCGACGATCCAAACTCGAACCAAGCTTGAATCAAACTTCCTCTCTCTCAAAACTTCACTTTCTCTCTCTAAAACGTGGGAGAAGAGATGGGTTTGTGATATACTAACAGATCGGATGATCCCTTTGGGTAGAAACGTTCCTCGTCGCTAGCTACGCTCCGGCGAAGACGGCTCGTCGATCCGACAAGCGGAGCTCAAGATATCGCGAAATCTTCTCTCTCTCTCTCTCTCTCTCTTCTTGCTCTCTCTAAAATCTGGGTTTGGGGATGAGAATGAGGGAGAAAATAGAGTGGGTTATGATATTAATACCATGGGTAAGTGTTTGGTCCAATCCCGGGCTTGTTTGAGCATTTTAAACCACTTAAAAACACGAAAAACCGAGAAAACATCAAAACCGGACGAACAGAGCACGCGGCTGGGCGGCCGCCCAGGCGCCCGCGCTGTCCAAAGCCCACCATTCTGCCTCTTGAGCGGCCGCCTAGGCGGCCGCGCCTCCTCCAGATTTTTCGACTTTTTCGATTTCGCTCCCGTTTGACCCCGAAGTGTCCCGGAATGATCCTAGGTTGATCCTAACATCAAATCAAGGTCAAAACACATCTAATACACACCTAAATCATCCCGCGTTGGGGCACGAATAATAACAAACACTTGTCACAAATGCACATCGAGTCAAACAACTCTCAAACTAACCCAACTTACGGGTTAACGACAAAGCGAACATGCTTGCCGTTAGCGAATGAATCTAAGCCAAGGTTAAGTCAACCAATCAAAGGGGAAATGTAATGTACACGAACGCTGAACGAAGTCGAGGATAGTCTCGAACGGATATAGGAATAAAGTGCAACTCGCCATGAGTTAAACACGCGCCGAATATGGCCCTCGATCTAACACGTCACGCTTAACAAGCATGACGCCCCACTCTCCGAGGATTTTAAGGTCAATATCAAGAGACTACGAGTGAACTCGGAATGAAGTTGGGTCGGGGTGTTACATCCTCTCCCCCTTAAAAGAATTCGGCCGCGAATTCAAGGATCAAACGTCCATGGGACGTACAAATGCTACAACAAAGCCATACTATAGCCCGCGCAATCGGACTTCTATCGATAATGAGTGAAAGTCCAACAAATAAGTCGAGTAGGTCCAAATTAGAGGTCATCAATCCTCAAGTATTGCTTACGCACTGGTTCTAACGAATAGATGAAATTTTGAGATGTAAGAAATCTCGGGGTTTCGTTACGAGACTCACTATCGTCTAGTCAAGTCCAAGTTCAAAGTACACTACAAAGTGTCATGAAAACACCTTCGAACACGTTCCAACACCACGCCGCGCTAACGAATCTCCACTTCCCGTGGTACAACTCTCAACAACTACTCACGAGAAATCCCGCGATCAATTAGGTCCGGGTTAACACAACCCTTAGGGTTGCAAGGTCATGCAGCGACATCATAAAGTCAAGGAACAAGTTCAAACAAATGGCATATCATGAAGGTCACACGAGTCATAGAACTCGTCGTGAATAACGATACTACCGGCTACACCCAAAGCCGACAAAATAAAAGGTCAACGAAATCGCAAGTCGACATGCTCGCGATGCGACTACTCATGTCAATAAGTCGTAAGGTCAACATAAATAATAATAAGAGTTTCAAACTCTAAATACATTCGACGAAACGGATCGGTATCATTGGACACCAATACCACGTACTATACATGCTATTCGAAACATAGAGTGTATCACACTCTTGATGTTACATTCTCGTGTCAACTACAAGATATAGTATTCTAACGAATGAGTACCCAATCGAGTACACGAGATAGTCCAATAACAGAAAACGAATAAATAATAGAATAAGTCACGATGAACATGACCTTCACGGTTCAATCACAAGGCCTCACCTCTTAGCCTTGACTCGCTCTGTTGGAGTCTTGGCTCGGTGCAGAGGGTTCGGTGGGGTAACTTGCTCCACTCGAGGTGTCTCACCTAGGGCCACATTCGGTTGGTCCTCCGTTCTTTCACTCTCGTAATGCGTGTCGAGTTGAAATACGGTCGGGTGCATAACCGACATCCTTGCAGCCTTCCTAGTTCGTGCCATCCTGCACAGAATACAATAGAGACATTAAATCTCTAGGGAAGTGAAACACCTTAAGTGAATCAACGAAGGCATACTTATCAACATAACGTTCTCAATTCTCAACCCAACACAATTGACATGCACGTAGGGTTCTAAAGACAACCACCTCATCATGCCAAGGGCATACACACAAGGTGACACGATCTATTCGTATCGCAAAATCGATAAGACAAGACTAAATTAATACAATGCATCCATCTACAACACGTCGCATACAATATGGCAATCTCGCCACCGCCGGGTGGCAAATTATCACTTCGATATCTCTAAGGTTAAACAAACTTATAACACACGTGACAATGTACAAGTCACAAGGGCTAATCGCATGCCCGAAATACTCATGTTCAACTAAGCACAACGGCTCACACAATATCAAATCAAATCAAACCAATACACGAGAAATGATACACAATCCAAACACGGGGTACACAACTTGTTCAAGTACACTATTCCATTTACTTGTCCATTCCGGTTGGTAATAGGGTCGACAATTTCTATCTATCATGCTATCAACTTAGTCTTGACGAATATCTCTTGACAACCAAATCAGGGGCCCTTCTGAAGTGGCTTCAAAAGCTACCGTCACTGGGCGTTAGGGACAAGTGATTACAAATATGCCCTTAGAGTCGGTCTCATGCACATAAGTATCAAATACAAGCAAATGCACCTGTGTGACACAATGTCTCTAGTATGTACAAATGTCGCATTCCATGATGTGATATGCAAGAATAAAGTGTCTAAGTTAGTACGGACTCATATACTCGCACTATCGTAACCCGACACTCCACGATAAACACTAGTGGATTCGTGACCCAAATCTCGGGTCTTCCACCTCTATTTCAAATGATCGCTAATATCAAGCCTAAGACGTTCCCTAAAACCTCTCGACTATACTTCTCAGATCAACGAGACAACCTACAATGGTCAAATCTCGCTACTAAACTCATCAAACGACTCACACTTAGTCGTCAACACTCTAGCGAGGACTTAAAGCACTCACTAATTCCACAAGGGAAATAACCGACTACAAACCGTTAATCTCCGCTCCCATGAGCGTAAGAACTTAACTAATCCAGTCCTACATGGACCATCTCTATAATTTACCAATATCCAAGGTAAACTTAACACAAAACTCGACGTTAAACGCTCAACCCAATACCCAAATCACCTAAGCCGAGGATCCTATCTGGCGGACAGCTAACTTAAGCTCGATACCAATCGTGACGACCCGAGTCCGAGATTCGATGTTGAACCCCAACTCGAGCGCCAAACCCAAGAAGAATAAATAAAGCGAGCCACAAAAGCTCGAACCAAAACCAAAGCAATGAACACTAAAAACAAGGCAAATGAATAACAAATGAACTTGAGCTTCAAGGCTCGATTAACAAAATCCCAACAACATAAATATAACCTCCACGGCTAAACAAGCGCCCGGACAACAAAGACTACAACACCGCGAGTCAACGCTCGGAAACCAATAGTAAAATACGGGCACACGACCACAACAACTAAGAAAGCCGGAATTATAAAAATAGTACAACCGGCACGACTCCACAAGTCGGCACCAAAATAAGTATATAAAATACAAGAATCTCTACCCGACATACTAAGTTTACATAACTCGCTTAACCCACGACCTCACAAGTACATGATACAAATATAAAATACTAACTAGATACAACTAGAGGATCTTCGAACTAGAGCCTCACCGCCGAAACGTATCCCGCAACTAAGGAAAACAAATATGGAAGGGATGAGTCGAATGACCCAAGAAGCTACTAATGAAACAATATGGCATGGCATTATGCACATAAGAATAGCAGATAATAAACGTAGCACATAAGACAACCAACCCTATATTCACGA
Source organism: Platycodon grandiflorus (assembly GCA_016624345.1). Taxonomy (NCBI): domain Eukaryota; kingdom Viridiplantae; phylum Streptophyta; class Magnoliopsida; order Asterales; family Campanulaceae; genus Platycodon; species Platycodon grandiflorus. The sequence goes on along the minus strand of CM028361.1, from coordinate 92,184,935 downwards.
GAGGCTCGAGCCGCCAACCGTCATGCACCGGTTGGAGACCACGACCAACATTCGTTCATATAGGAAGCACATAAAGCTCAAAGTAAACACATAAAGGTGGATACTGGATTCGAGGTACACCTCCGAAATCCCTTGAAACACTTCCGACCTTATCGCTCCATGAAGCCGTAGTAAACGATCATACCGCTCCACGTAATCTAAAGGATGCCTCTCGCTATCCAACAAGATAATAATAATAATAGATTCCGCGCTTCGCTCCATAGAACCAAATAATTAACTGTCGCGATGCTAGGCACGTTTCCCAATATCAACCGCGGACATAAATAGATAATTGCCGTCGCTGTACACAAATCACGAAGGGACCGTGCTCGTATCCCAAGAAAATATATGTACCCGATCGTCAAGCACGATCTACAAGTACCCGTTGTGGACCATTTCCTGTATCCACGTCGACGTATCGCCGATCCCCTACGACCCGAGACAATACGGCTCTAGCCACTTATAGGTATCACAAGGGACCGGTGTCCGTATCCCAATGCATACAAAACAATGTCGACAATGCACGCCGTTTATTCCGTTCAACTGGGACTAGAGAAAACCCCTACCGTGGCCAACGGTAGGGCGAGGCCTGCAGATTGGCCTTCGGCTATTACGAAGCCCCCGCTCCGCAATAACCGAGCCAATACACCTCCAATGCACATATGCCACTGGACTCGATGCAATGCACAAGTAGATGTTTACTTATGCCAAACTAATCTAAGTGTGTTCTATTGAATCACAACTTAATAAACCAAATCATGATGTGTTCTATTGAATCACAACCCAAAGAAATCAAACCATAATGTGTTCTATTGAATCACATACCAAATCAACATAATGTGCTTGTAAATACTAAACACACAATCAATCATCAAAGTAGGATGATTGTCCTATTGCTTACTAGAACAACCACACATACCCAAACCATTCTAGTCCGCACTTGCTAGACTTAACAATCATAATACATGTAAGCCTACTCGTGCTTACAATCATAATTCGATACGCTACTAACACGTACAACTTAAGACCTCTACGGTATTCCACGATCACAATACACTCCATCTCATGTATGTATATATACCATCTTATTTCCGTCGTGTGTTATACATATCACAACTCCCAACAAGCCACATAGTCCGTATTGGAACGATAACCAAGGTGTATCATTAACTACCTAGGATATAACCAACTCATCATAAACACGTCGCTCAAGGTGTAGCGACTAAGTCGTTCCCAACGTATGTCACACGTGGCCGTACACAACTCATTAGTAACCTATATGAAGTCACAAATACCTTTAATAATTAATCAAAGCTTGGGCGTATATATATATATTTAAAATCCTCCAACCCAAATCAAGTAGTCGCGTGTTCAACAACGTTGACTAAGTCAACCTAACTTAAGTTACTCGATCAAGCCTTATCGATGCATCATCCCACCTTGTAGGAGACTAAAATATTACTCGCCAACTCATTACACCACGTATAACCTTAACGTCCTATTCGACTCCATCAAGTCGCCACAACTAAAGTCTAGCCCATTCAAGGTAATATTCGATTCACCATATCCCAACGACCACACTCGGTCTTTCAAATATTCAAACATCGGGACAAGCCGTAGCGTCATCCCTACAATCACGAGACTCACTATACCAAAATCTATTACTCATAAAAATCTCACGAGTGTACTAACGATTAAAATCTCAACAAGTTATAAATACTTGATATAACTAAAACAAGTCATCGGCGACTATACGGCCGAACCCAACTATAAAACAAACCCACGAGTCTATAACTCGAAAACAACAACAACAACGACAATAATAATCACAACACAATCTCGAGGAGTCTCTACTACTCTGAGACAACAATCATCGCAATAACAACAACAACGTGTACACAATGAACTCCACAAGTCTCTAATATTCGGAGACCACCAAATTAACAACGATTCATCAATACCCATCATTTAACATGCTAGAGTATCACATTGAACAAGTATAACATGTAGGAGTTCATATGCACATAGATAGCACGTAAACATCGCGATACTACTCTACGATGCTCAAAATCTAAGAAGGAGATTAGTAACTTACTACACAACGCAAATCCTCCACGAAATCCAAGGGCTTCGGGTGGAAATGTACTCTTCTACGACCTCTACGCCGCTACGGAGTCCAATCGACGATCCAAACTCGAACCAAGCTTGAATCAAACTTCTCTCTCTCAAAACTTCACTTCTCTCTCTAAAACGTGGGAGAAGAGATGGGTTTGTGATATACTAACAGATCGGATGATCCCTTTGGGTAGAAACGTTCCTCGTCGCTAGCTACGCTCCGGCGAAGACGGCTCGTCGATCCGACAAGCGGAGCTCAAGATATCGCGAAATCTTTCTCTCTCTCTCTCTCTCTCTCTTCTTGCTCTCTCTCTAAAATCTGGGTTTGGGGATGAGAATGAGGGAGAAAATAGAGTGGGTTATGATATTAATACCATGGGTAAGTGTTTGGTCCAATCCGGGCTTGTTTGAGCATTTTAAACCACTTAAAAACACGAAAACCGAGAAAACATCAAAACCGACGAAGAGACGCGGCCGGGCGGCCGCCAGCGCCGCGCTGTCCAAAGCCCACCATTCTGTTTCTTGAGCGGCCGCCTGCGGCCGCGCCTCCTCCATTTTTCGACTTTTCCGATTTCGCTCCGTTTGACCCCGAAATGTCCCGGAATGATCCTAGGTTGATCCTAACATCAAATCAAGGTCAAAACACATCTAATACACACCTAAATCATCCCGTGGGGCACGAATAATAACAAACACTAGTCACAAATGCACATCGAGTCAAACAACTCTCAAACTAACCCAACTTACGGGTTAACGACAAAGCGAACATGCTTGCCGTTAGCGAATGAATCTAAGCCAAGGTTAAGTCAACCAATCAAAGGGGAAATGTAATGTACACGAACGCTAAACGAAGTCGAGGATAGTCTCGAACGGATATAGGAACAAAGTGCAACTCGCCATGAGTTAAACACGCGCCGAATATGGCCTCGATCTAACACGTCACGCTTAACAAGCATGACGCCCCACTCTCCGAGGGTTTTAAGGTCAATATCAAGAGACTACGAGTGAACTCGAATGAAGTTGGTCGGGGTGTTACATCCTCTCCTTAAAAGAATTCGCCGCGAATTCAAGGATCAAACGTCCATGGGACGTACAAATGCTACAACAAGGCCATACTATAGCCCGCGCAATCGGACTTCTATCGATAATGAGTGAAAGTCCAACAAATAAGTCGAGTAGGTCCAAATTAGAGGTCATCAATCTCAAGTATTGCTTACGCACCGTGTTCTAACGAATAGATGAAATTTCGAGATGTAAGAAATCTCGGGTTTCGTTACGAGACTCACTATCGTCTACCAAGTCCAAGTTCAAAGTACACTACAAAGTGTCATGAAAACACCTTCGAACACGTTCCAACACCACGCCGCGCTAACGAATCTCCACTTCCCGTGGTACAACTCTCAACAACTACTCACGAGAAATCCCGCGATCAATTAGGTCCGGTTAACACAACCCTTAGGTTTCAAGGTCACGCAGCGACATCATAAAGTCAAGGAACAAGTTCAAACAAATGGCATATCATCAAGGTCACACGAGTCATAGAACTCGTCGTGAATAACGATACTACCGGCTACACCCAAAGCCGACAAAATAAAAGGTCAACGAAATCGCAAGTCGACATGCTCGCGATGCGACTACTCATGTCAATAAGTCGCAAGGTCAACATAAATAATAATAAGAGTTTCAAACTCTAAATACATTCGACGAAACGGATCGGTATCATTGGACACCAATACCACGTACTATACATGCTATTCGAAACATAGAGTGTATCACACTCTTGATGTTACATTCTCGTGTCAACTACAAGATATAGTATTCTAACGAATGAGTACCCAATCAAAGTACACGAGATAGTCCAATAACAGAAAACGAATAAATAATAGAATAAGTCACGATGAACATGACCTTTACGGGTTCAATCACAAGGCCTCACCTCTTAGCCTTGACTCGCCTATTGGAGTCTTGGCTCGGTGCAGAGGTTCGGTGGGGTAACTTGCTCCACTCGAGGTGTCTCACCTAGGGCCACATTCGCCTGGTCCTCCAGTTCTTTCACTCGTAATGCGTGTCTGAGTTGAAATACGGCCGGTGCATAACCGACATCCTTGCAGCTTCCTAGTTCGTGCCATCCCGCTACAGAATACAATAGAGACATTAAATCTCTAGGGAAGTGAAACACCTTAAGTGAATCAACGAAGGCATACTTATCAACATAACGTTCTCAATTCTCAACCCAACACAATTAACATGCACGTAGGGTTCTAAAGACAACCACCTCATCATGCCAAGGGCATACACAAGGTGACACGATCTATTCGTATCGCAAAATCGATAAGACAAGACTAAATTAATACAATGCATCCAGCCTACAACACGTCGCATACAATATGGCAATCTCTCGCTCACCGCCGGGGTGGCAAATTATCACTTCGATATCTCTAAGGTTAAACAAACTTATAACACACGTGACAATGTACAAGTCACAAGGGCTAATCGCATGCCCGAAATACTCATGTTCAACTAAGCACAACGGCTCACACAATATCAAATCAAATCAAACCAATACACGAGAAATGATACACAATCCAAACACGGGGTACACAACTTGTTCAAGTACACTATTCCATTTACTTGTCCATTCCGGTTGGTAATAGGGTCGACAATTTCTATCTATCATGCTATCAACTTAGTCTTGACGAATATCTCTTGACAACCAAATCGGGGCCCTTCGAAGTGGCAAAAGCTACCGTCACCGGGCGTTAGGGACAAGTGATTACAAATATGCCCTTAAAGTCGGTCTCATGCACATAAGTATCAAATACAAGCAAATGCACCCGTGTGACACAATGTCTCTAGTATGTACAAATGTCGCATTCCATGATGTGATATGCAAGAATAAAGTGTCTAAGTTAGTACGGACTCATATACTCGCACTATCGTAACCCGACACTCCACGATAAACACTAGTGGATTCGTGACCCGAATCTCGGGTCTTCCACCTCTATTTCCTCGATGATCGCTAATATCAAGCCTAAGACGTTCCCTAAAACCTCTCGACTATACTTCTCAGATCAACGAGACAACCTACAATGGTCAAATCTCGCTACTAAACTCATCAAACAACTCACACTTAGTCGTCAACACTCTAGCGAGGACTTAAAGCGCACTCACTAATTCCACAAGGGAAATAACCGACTACAAACCGTTAATCTCCGCTCTCATGAGCGTAAGAACTTAACTAATCCAGTCCTACATGGACCATCTCTATAATTTACCAATATCCAAGGTAAACTTAACACAAAACTCGACGTTAAACGCTCAACCCAATACCCAAATCACCTAAGCCGAGGATCCTATCTGGCGGACGCCTAACTTAAGCTCGATACCAATGTGACGACCCGAGTCCGAGATTCGATGTTGAACCCCAACTCGGAGCGCCAAACCCAAGAAGATATGAAATAAAGCGAGCCACAAAAGCTCGAACCCAAAACCAAAGCAATGGAACACTAAAAACAAGGCAATGAATAACAAATGAACTTGAGCTTCAAGGCTCGATTAACAAAATCCCAACAACATAAATATAACCTCCACGGCTAAACAAGCGCCGAGAACAACAAAGACTACAACACCGCGAGTCAACGCTCGAAACCAATAGTAAAATGCCACGGGCACACGACCACAACAACTAAGAAAGCCGGAATTATAAAATAGTACAACCGGCACGACTCCACAAGTCGGCACCAAAAATAAGTATATAAAATACAAGAATCTCTACCCGACATACTAAGTTTACATAACTCGCTTAACCCACGACCTCACAAGTACATGATACAAATATAAAATACTAACTAGATACAACTAGAGGATCTTCGAACTAGCCTCACTGCGCCGAAACGTATCCCGCAACTAAGGAAAACAAATATGGAAGGGATGAGTCGAATGACCCAAGAAGCTACTAATGAAACAATATGGCATGGCATTATGCACATAAGAATAGCAGGATAATAAACAAAGTTGTAGCACATAAGACAACCAACCCTATATTCACGAGAGGCTCAGAGCCGCCAACCGTCATGCACCGGTTGGAGACCACGACCAACATTCGTTCATATAGGAAGCACATAAAGCTCAAAGTAAACACATAAAGGTGGATACGGTGGATTCGAGGTACACCTCCGAAATCCCTTGAAACACTTCCGACCTTATCGCTCCATGAAGCCGTAGTAAACGATCATACCGCTCCACGAATCGTAGGATGCCTCTCGCCGCTATCCAACAAATAATAATAATAATAGATTCCTGCGCTTCGCTCCATAGAACCAAAATAATTAATCGTGCCGATGCTAGGCACGTTTCCCAATATTAACCGCGACATAAATAGATAATTGGCCGGGCCGTACACAAATCACGAAGGGACCGGTGCTCGTATCCCAAGAAAATATATGTACCCGATCGTCAAGCACGATCTACAAGTACCGTTGTGGACCATTTCCTGTATCCACGTCGACGTATCGCTCGATCCCCTACGACCCGAGACAATACGGCTCTAGCCACTTATAGGTATCACAAGGGACCTGTCCGTATCCCAATGCATACAAAACAATGTCGACAATGCACACGCCGTTTATTCCGTTCAACCGTGGGACTAGAGAAAACCCCTACCGTGGCCAACGGTAGGGCGAGGCCCGGCAGTATTGGCCTCGGCTATTACGAAGCCCCCGCTTCCGCAATAACCGAGCGTCAATACACCTCCAATGCACATATGCCAGCTGGACTCGATGCAATGCACAAGTAGATGTTTACTTATGCCAAACTAATCTAAGTGTGTTCTATTGAATCACAACTTAATAAACCAAATCATGATGTGTTCTATTGAATCACAACCCAAAGAAATCAAACCATAATGTGTTCTATTGAATCACATACCAAATCAACATAATGTGCTTGTAAATACTAAACACACAATCAATCATCAAAGTAGGATGATTGTCCTATTGCTTACTAGAACAACCACACATACCCAAACCATTCTAGTCCGCACTTGCTAGACTTCACAATCATAATACATGTAAGCCTACTCGTGCTTACAATCATAATTCGATACGCTACTAACACGTACAACTTAAGACCTCTACGGTATTCCACGGTCACAATACACTCCATCTCATGTATATATATACCATCTTATTTCCGTCGTGTGTTATACATATCACAACTCCCAACAAGCCACATAGTCCGTATTGGAACGATAACCAAGGTGCGTCATTAACTACCTAGGATATAACCAACTCATCATAAACACGTCGCTCAAGGTGTAGCGACTAAGTCGTTCCCAACGTATGTCACACGTGGCCGTACACAACTCATTAGTAACCTATATGAAGTCACAAATACCTTTAATAATTAATCAAAGCTTGGGCGTAGGGTATATATATATATTTAAATCCTCCAACCCAAATCAAGTAGTCGCTGTTCAACAACGTTGACTAAGTCAACCTAACTTAAGTTACTCGATCAAGCCTTATCAATGCATCATCCCACCTTGTAGGAGACTAAAATATTACTCGCCAACTCATTACACAACGTATAACCTTAACGTCCTATTCGACTCCACCGAAGTCACACAACTAAAGTCTAGCCCATTCAAGGTAATATTCGATTCACCATATCCCAACGACCACACTCGGGTCTTTCGAATATTCAAACATCGGGACAAGCCGTAGCTTCATCCCTACAATCACGAGACTCATTATACCAAAAATCCATTACTAATAAAAATCTCACGAGTGTACTAACGATTAAAATCTCAACAAGTTATAAATACTTGATATAACTAAAACAAGTCATCGGCGACTATACGGCCGGAACCCAACTATAAAACAAACCCACGAGTCTATAACTCGGGAAAAACAACAACAACAACGACAATAATAATCACAACCCAAACTCAAGGAGTCTCTACTACTCGGAGACAACAATCATCGCAATAACAACAACAACGTGTACACAATGAACTCCACAAGTCTCTAATATTCGGAGACCACCAAATTAACAACGATTCATCAATACCCATCATTTAACATGCTAGAGTATCACATTGAACAAGTATAACATGTAGGGAGTTCATATGCACATAGATAGCACGTAAACATCGCGATACTACTCTACGATGCTCAAAATCTAAGAAGGAGATTAGTAACTTACTACACAACGCAAATCTTCCACGAAATCCAAGGGCTTCGGGTGGAAATGTACTCTTCTACGACCTCTACGCCGCTACGGAGTCCAATCGACGATCCAAACTCGAACCAAGCTTGAATCAAACTTCCTCTCTCAAAACTTCACTTTCTCTCTAAAACGTGGGAGAAGAGATGGGTTTGTGATATACTAACAGATCGGATGATCCCTTTGGGTAGAAACGTTCCTCGACGCTAGCTACGCTCCGGCGAAGACGGCTCGTCGATCCGACAAGCGGAGCTCAAGATATCGCGAAATCTTTCTCTCTCTCTCTCTCTCTCTTCTTGCTCTCTCTCTAAAATCTGGTTTGGGGATGAGAATGAGGGAGAAAATAGAGTGGGTTATGATATTAATACCATGGGTAAGTGTTTGGTCCAATCCCGGCTTGTTTGAGCATTTTAAACCACTTAAAAACACGAAAACCGAGAAAACATCAAAACCGACGAACAGCACGCGGGCGGCCGCCAGCGCCCGCGCTGTCCAAAGCCCACCATTCTAATTGAGTTGCCGCCTAGGCGGCCGCGCCTCCAGATTTTTCGACTTTTCCGATTTCGCTCCCGTTTGACCCGAAATGTCCCGAATGATCCTAGGTTGATCCTAACATCAAATCAAGGTCAAAACACATCTAATACACACCTAAATCATCCCGTTGTGGCACGAATAATAACAAACACTTGTCACAAATGCACATCGAGTCAAACAACTCTCAAACTAACCCAACTTACGGGTTAACGACAGCGAACATGCTTGCCGTTAGCGAATGAATCTAAGCCAAGGTTAAGTCAACCAATCAAAGGGGAAATGTAATGTACACGAACGCCGAACAAGTCGAGGATAGTCTCGAACGAATATAGGAATAAAGTGCAACTCGCCATGAGTTAAACACGCGCCGAATATGGCCTCGATCTAACACGTCACGCTAACAAGCATGACGCCCCACTCTCCGAGGATTTTAAGGTCAATATCAAGAGACTACGAGTGAACTTGAATGAAGTTGTATATCAATGATGATGATACATGTTTTGTTGTGGTGTATAAATGTCATTACCATGCTATTACTATTGTTGAACATTATGCCATGTCATATAGTCGTATGTAACAGCTTATTGATTAATGGTTAAGTTGCAATTGCAATTGTACCTAGACTAGTTGCATATATAGTCCTGATTTACTGCTGCATTCATACTCATAGCACCCAATAGATTATAGTATCTTACGGAGTCTTTTAGACTCACCCAACAACCTCCTCAGTTTGCAGGTTAAGTTCCAGCGCAGCGAGTATTGAAGCTTGGAGTTAGCAAGATGTATTTGTATTGTCATTTTTTACTTATTTCTTGTTTTGTGAGATCGTAAGGTTCACTAAATTATGTAAACTTAGTATATGGGTAGAAATAGTTGTATTCTTCAGATTTGTATTTTGGTGCCGACTTGTGAGGTGGTCGTGCCGGTTGTTGTACTCTATTATTTTGGGTTTCTAACTCGTGGTATTTTAGTATTATTGTATCTCCGACTCGTGTATTTAGCCGTCGAGATTTTTATTATCGGGTTTATCTTTAGTGTTATTCTCCAGCGTATGTTTTGACCGTTGAGGTTTATTTAGTTGTAATTGTTGTATGAGTTTTTAAAACTCACATTTTAACTTGTATTCCGTTGCATAATTTAAGTTTTGAGCTTTTGTGACTCGCTCTTTTTGGTTGTTCTTGCTAGTTTGGTGCACCAAGTTGGGGTTCAACATCGAACCCCGGACTCGGGTCGTCACAGTAGGTATCAGAGCTTAAGTTAGCTGTTCGCCAAGACAGGATCCTCGGCTTAGGTGATTTGGGTTTTGGGTTGAGCAATTAACGTCGAGTGTTTGTGTTTAGATGTATCTTGGATGTTGGTAAGTTATGGAGACAGTCCATGTAGGACTAGAATTGTTGAGTTCTTTCGTTCGTGGGAGCGGAGACTAATGATATGTAGTCCGTTATTTCTCTTGTGGAGAATAATGAGTGCGCTTCAAGATTTCGCTAGAATGTTGACGACTAGTGTGAGTCATTTGGAAGTTTTAGTATTGAGATTTGACCAACTTAGGTGATCTTGTTAGTTATAGAAAGGTATAGCCGAGACACTTTAAGGAACGTCTTAGGCTTGAGATTAGCCATCATTTGAAGAGATAGTTGTGTAGACCCGAGATTCTGGGTCATGAGTTCTCTAGTGGTTAATGTGACTGTCGAGTTACGTTAGTGCAAGATCTTGAGTCCGTATTAACTTAGACACTTCATTCTTGCATATCTTATCATGGAATGCGATACTTGTACATACTAGAGACATATGTTACACATATGTGCATTTGCTTGTATTTGACACTTATGTGCATGAGACCGATTCTAAAGGGCATATTTAAAATTACTTGTCCCTAACGCCCTGCAACGAAAGCTTTTGAAGCCACTTCAGAAGGGCCCTTGATTTGGTTGTCAAGAGATATTCGTCGATCACTAAGTTGATAGCATATTAGATAGAAATTGCCGAACCCTATTTCCAAACGGAATGGACAAGTAAATGAGATAGTGTACTCGAATATGTTTGTGCATCTTGTGTGGATTGTTTATCACTCCTTGTGAAATGGTTTGATATGTATCGATATTTGTATTAGCAATCATGCTCGATTGAACGTCATTAGTTATAGGCTTGTGATTAGCTATTTGTGACTTGTGTATTGTCACGTGTGTTGTATGTTTGTTCGACCTTAGAGATATAGAGTCGATATTAGCCACCTCAGTGGTGAGCATGTGATTATTAAATTGTATATGAGATGATTTAGTATGACTCTACAAGGTGTACTCTAAACTTGAACTTGACTAGAGACGGTAGTTAGTCTCGCAATAACCTAGAGATTTCTTATGTCGCGAAATCATACCTGTTTGAGGAATATTGTGTGCGAGCCTTAATGAGATCGTTGATCTCTAATTCAAAACGATTCATTTTGTCCATTAGTCTTCAACTCGCTATTGATGGCGGTTTCCTTGGTGAATATTTTGGTAAAGTCTTGTTGTAAGATATGCATTCACCGTAGATGTCCAACCTATGAATTCGCGGTCGAATTCTTTTAAGGGGGAGAGGATGTAATACCCCGATCCTACTTCTTTCCTAGTTCACTCGTATGTCGGGTCAATTCGAGTGTTGTTTCGTGTGTTTAAGTTCGGGTATGTTTGAGTCTTGAGTTCTTTGTCATTCGTGCATCAATACGGGATGATTAGGTTGAGTTTTGAGTGTGTTTTGACCGTAAGATAGAAAAAGATACACACAAAAGCATGTATGCATGCTTAAACTCGGAATTCTGTTCATCCAAATAGTTTGTAGTAATTTGGCCATAGATTTGTGTAGAAAACTCGGATTTGTGAACCGTTTGATTCTGTGTAAACTAGACTCAAAGTGCTTTCTAACCATATCTTATTTGTAATTTTTAGACTTGTAGATCGTCCTAGGCATGTATTTAAAGTTGGCTAAAAATTAGAATAGTAACAGCTTTTGACCATTTTGGTTTTTTGTTGAACCTTTGACCCTTTTGATCATTTGACCCATTCTTGTTTCTTTGACTGAGGTAAAGAACATCCATTGACTCTTTGACCAGCTATATGACCCTCCTAAACACCATTAGAGAGCCTTAAACTCAGTCATTTGTTCATCTTTAACCTTAGAACATAGAGAGAGAGAGAGAGAGAGAAAAGAGAGTTCTAGAGTGAGAAAGTGCTATAGATTACTCATTTGAAGTCCAAATCACGATCCGTCTTCGCCATTGTGGAGCTATTGACTTGAGGAACACTTTTCATGGATTTCATGCTAACTTTCATGGTTTAATTTCGGTGGAGGTAAGTAACTATGATGTTTTGTATGTTTATGAATTGAATTGGGAGAGTAAAGCATGTAGGTTGTGTTAGATGTTGATCCTTGTGTTGATTTTTTGGAGGAAAAGTGTTATTAGTTGCTTCTAATGATATTTTGTTGTCTTAAGTTACTGATTTAAGTTGTAAATGTAATGGGGAAAGACATGATGATTTTTAGAAGTCAAATGCTTAGTTCTTGAATTGAGATTGGTCACTGTTTTTAAGGCATGTTGTCGAATTTACTGGGAAAATCTGTCCATGAGAATTATCTGAATATTTTATATGCTTTACATTTATATGTTTTGTAGCATCCTGTAAATTTGCATAAACTTTAGAGGTCGGGAAGTACCTCGTTTAGGTTGCGTATTATCGATACGCAGAATGGACCGTTGCTGTAAAACACGTTTTCCTCCTTTGTGTTCACACTTGAGAACAAGGTTTTCCTTGGGGAGATTATGGCTGGAAAAACACGGTTTTAGGGAAAAAGAAGAAGTACAACACGTTTTCCCCTAGAGCTTTCACACTTCACACGTTTTTGGCTCCCCTTTCACACTTCACACATTTTTTAGTGCTTCTAAAAGGACTCCACACGGTTTTGGGCTTGAATCTTGCTCACTATCTTGGGCTCTTCAATTGATTGGCCTTGTTGTGCTTGGATATGTAAAATAAGGCTTGCCAAAACTTAATTCATCTTTTTATATATCCCTTTATCTTGTCATTGGTCCATCCTTGATCTTCAATGGGTCATTGGACTTGCTTGATGGTCCTCCATCATAGACCATGCATGCAACCTCTGCCAAATCATCATCAAGCCTTGAAACAACACCCGAGGGAGGAACTTTGTACACAAACAGAGACTATCAGCTACATCTACGAACATATTCTCCATATATATATAAAAGCACACACATTGGTTTGCCTTTTGATGAATATGGACAACCCTAAGCTCCCACTCTTTATCAAGCCACTCATTGCATTTTGAAACCATGCTATGAAGTTGACCTTATACTATTGTGTTGCTACTATTTCAAGTACATGCAAAGCAGCCAACAATTCAGCCGTGAGCAAATAGCACAATCCAAGACTCCTTGTGAACCCCTTATTTAACACCTATTTCAATAGGGAAAAAAAAAAAACTCTATCTATTTATATTTCTTCTCATTTTTCTCTCAAATTCAACTTTTGTTCAACTTTTATATCTTTCGCCTGGTGTGTCGTGACATTCTTATTTTTATTGTGCGTACTAAAATCGTTGAGAATTATTAAACTATTTGTTTAGTAGATAATATAGGAGTACATAAATTTGCTAAAGCAAGAGAGAAGGGTATTTGTTCTTAGTCTTTACATTAATAATTTTTTTTTTTTAAATTTATTAAAAAGGAATACTGATCATGTCAAAACAGATGATTTTGTCTGAGTTTCACGTGTAAAGTGTGGAAAGAGGTGATGCTAAATTGGATATCTGGCTGAGAAACCTAACCTGAGAACAATAATTATTAAGGAAGCACCATGAGTGGTAGTTGGAGAATGTCCCGACTCAAACCCTCAGTGTAAGAGTAAGGAATGTCAGTAACAAGTGCTCTTAAAATGGATTAGCTAGCTAGGACCGAAGAGATTAAACCAGGGGGACTCCGTTGGTGAGATATTTTATATATCGAAGAGAGAGACTAGGTAAATTAAGATTAGAGAGAAAGCAAGTCATGAGTAATTAGCGATAAAGAGTGTGTAGAGAGAGTTTTGTGTCTTTCCAGTCCCGAGCGTACTAGACAACCATGTTACAACTCGACTACCAGGTGGACTTATAGGAGTTCTTCTGTCGAGACCACTGAGTGAGTCGAAAAGTGGGTAGGGCGCGTCTCGTACTTCAGGACCGCTAGTAGACGTACACGGCAAAGCACGCGAGTGACCGATTAACTTAATTAATCGCAAGGAGTCAATATGATGATGAAAGCACTCTTTTTGTATCACGTAGATATGCCAGTCCGTCCCATTGAATTTGGTTCTGAAGAGAGGAGCTGAGGTGGTAGATCAGCTACCATGGGAGGTGGTCGACGATAAGAATGTGGGTCCATAATATTAATGGAAATTCCTTAGGGTCCATAAAATACTAGTAACCTAATATCCCTAGCTAAAAACTAGTCGCTTCTTTTCCTAGAGCGTCTCCCCTATATTAATCAGAACATCCCCTTCGCCCCCTTTTAACTTCTCTAGCTCTTCCACTTAAATATTCGATTCTTGCCCATTTTCTCCCTCTTGATCTCTCTCTCTCTCTCTCTCTCTCTAGATCTCTGTGCGTCTCTGTCAGAAACAGCAGCGTTGGGATGGGTGTGACATATCTAGCAATCAAGATACCGAGTGCTTTAACGATGACATTCGTGGTGGACATGATGAGCCAATTGAAATTGATGGTCCTAGGGGCACTCACCCATTTAGGTCTATTCAAACCCCCTCCGCAGGAAGAATTCGTGAGGGACAACCTCCACAGTTACGTCCTGATCGTTGACGGCTCTTCTCCATCCCTAGTCCCAACACCTGTCCACGTCGTCACGGCAGCCATCAAAATCAGAGTACCGGTATTACCGTACGGGGAATTCCTGGACAAAGTCGCGGGGGGATCTGTATGTGAAGAAAAAGTGTGTACGGTGTGCTTGGAAAGCCTGGAGAGGAGGCATGAGATCCGGGAGCTGTACAATTGCGATCACGTGTTCCACAGGGAGTGCTTGGAGACGTGGGTGGACGAAGGTCACGTGACTTGCCCCTTGTGTAGATCTTTGCTTCTTCCTCCAAAGAATATGGTCAGTCGTTTTGATCACTCTACTACTACTACTACTACTACTACTGATGGCCGGTCTTTCCTCCGTCAACGACCAATCAGTCGAGTATATTGATTTTTGATGTGATTTGATTTGATTTGATTTTTCTCACTTGAGATTATAATTGTTTGTTAGTCTTTTGGTGATGTAATTACTAATCTTGCATATTTTCTCTGTTTCTGATTTGTGTGGCCTGCGCTAGATGACAACAAAATGCTACTCCCTCCGTCTCGGATAAATATTCTTACTTTTTATTTTGGAATGTCCTAACTAATATTCTTAAAGACTAACTAATGTTCCTAAAGACTTTTGATGTACCTATTCTCTACTATTCTTCCTAATATACCCTTAAAACTTCATTTAATATAATACATTCCAAACAAACTCAATTATTTAAAGTAGTTGAACTCAATTAATGTTCATGGGTATTATGGTCAGAACACATTTTACAACACATCATTAATTATGTTTCTTAATTTTTGTGTTTTATCCACTAAAAATATTTATTTGGGACGAAGGGAGTATTAGGATTTATGAGGAGAGGAGCGGAGCGTAAATTTTTTTTTTCTCTCAATCTATAATATAAATAATCTCGAATCTGGTGGTCATTATTGATCAGATATTTTAGTACTTAATATTAAATCGCTTTCTGTCTGAATAAGGAAGAATCATGTTATGTTGTGTTGTTATTTTTTTTTAATTAATTATTAATGAGAAAGGATAGAGACATTAAAAATTTGTAGGTTCCGTATACTCTTTCATCAATCAATCCCTCCCAAATATGGGAGATGTGCACATTACATTAGAAAAATGTTGACACTTTGATTGTATTACCTTTATAAGTATCATTGATTATGGCCAAAATATGTTTGTTTGTTTGTTTTTCTTTTCTTTTTCTTAAAGTTTTCCACTCAATATCGCTTTGCCAGCTCAAATAAAAAGCGTCCCAGCTAGGTTGTTGGCGTTTCATGTGCTTTGATCATTCCTTGGCCGATCGAGATTGATAATCGAGTGAGTGAGTGAGTGACCTGAATTGAAATATGTAAAGCTATATTTGATTTGATTCAATCATGTTACTGAGGAAATAATGTTGCAATTTTGATCCATGGCAAATAGCCTATGGTTTATAAGTTTTCATGAGAGGAAGGTTAAAGGAGGTTCTTGCTTAGGCAATGAAATTAGCCAAGTTAAAACCAAATTTTAGAAGAAATATACATTAAAAAACCACACCCTAACAAACACGTTTGAAGAAAACAAACGGACTACTTTATACTAGATTTTTTCTTTTCTGATAAATCATTTTACTTCAAAAAATTAAACACAAACTTCTTCAAAATTACTCTTTAAACCCAATTTTGAAAGAGTTTGTTTAAAATTGGTGGTGGTGCGTGGTAGTGTTTGGGTGCTAGTTAGGAACAGAGGAGTCATTTGATAGTCAAGATTAAGGTAAAACTAGATTAATAAGTCGAATTAATTGTTAGATGTTTAGCATGCAAAAGGCAATTTGGACTAATACTCGGCTAACTGGATAAAGTTTTTATCCTCTAGTTAATTATACCTAGAGAGATAGTGGTATTATTAGCGCCCTTACAAAAAAACACGGAATTAACATTTTTAATCTCAAAAATACTCCCGATAGAGAAACTCAAAAACACAACCAAAAATATTCTACCCCAATTTGGAAGCAATTCACCCATCGGTGCTCTCCCGCACTACTAGGCAATAATGGATATTTTGGCAATTTCAAGTGAAAATCTACATTCTTTGGTTAGTTTGTCCATTTTTCTTCTTCTTCATCATCTTCTTTTGTTGTCTTCCTCTCTATTTGGTGGATGATTAACTCCAATTTTGTTATTTGGGTTCAATTTGGAGAATTTCGAATTTAGAGTTCATATAGGCAAGGGCTTCATACATGATTTGTTCATGTCTCTCTAGATCCAAGGTTAGATGTATAACTTACCCTAGTCTTCAATTCATTGATTGCAACTTAAGCTCAATTTCTTGCTATGTTTGTGTGTGATTTCATCTTCGTGTATTCAGTTCACGGTGAAACGTTTCCTATTTAATCAGCGCTACCAAACACCATATTGTTGTTGCGAACAAGATTATTATTCGTAAGGGCTGATAGTGAGTTCGCTAATAGTACCAGGATTAATAATACAACTTATCACTGTCGGGCTACCAAACAAGCCCGGAGGGTTTGCAAAAGTGGTTATGGGATTAGGAAGGAGTAGATAGTTTATATTTAGAACAGTAAATCAAAAAGAAAGAAAAAAATTAGAGTAGGTTATGGAGTTAAAACTAGGGATGTGCATGATCCGCCTTGTTAGGTCCTTTATTTCATAACAATAGCTCAGCAAATAAGCTAGAGGGGGAGTGAATAGTCTATCTTACCAAATTAAAAATTTCTTGCGAAACTTTAAAACTTGGTTTGTATTCAATACATGAAAACCTTGTTGGTATAAGATGCAGTAATTATCAGCACGTTTGGCGAGACGGAAGACTTTAGGATGATGAATGATGAAATTATAAATCTGCAAAACGCGAATTGAGTGATAAAGTACCATCAAATCCGCTCACCTGATTCAGATGTACATCCCTACTTACAATGAAATATATTATAGAAAAAGAAAATGTTTTGCTTTTGATAAATAAGAAATGCTTTGATTTAATGGTTTAATTTACAAAATATGTGAAAACTTAAGTAAATTTATTTTGAATCCCCACGCTAGAAGAATCAACAAAACTCCCTCCATTAAGTTATAGGGTGGTCCTTCATCTAAAAAAATTAATTTTGTTAAGAACTTTTGTATAAATTATTTTTGATGATAATATTTAGGTCAGTATTAACCCAAAATATTAGAATATTTATGTAAAAGAGTTTTAAAATTTTTAGTCAAGTGAAAAAAAAAAATTCTAAAATCAATAAACAGCTATCCACCCCAGAGGTTAGCTATTTAGCTTTTTGGTCTTCATCAGTGACGATTCAAAAAAAAAATCAAAAAAATCAAGTGATGATGCTAATGAGATTTGAACCTACATCATTTTGAACATAAATATACATGCTAAATCAACTCAACTATATATATAATATATATTTATTTAGAAAAAAATATTAAATATATTATAATTAAGTGGGGTCACATGACCCCCGGTCCAATACACATGGATCCGCCACTGGTCTTCATTCAACTTTTCAAGAGATCAAAAGTGTTCAAGCTATCTTTTTGATATTTCCTAGTCCAAGACATTGTAATAACTAATAAGTGCAAAGGAACTAGCAGTTTGAAGGGATTAAATCACTTATTCAGAGGTTATTTGTTTCATATGTTAGAAACAGATATCCTATGACATACTAGATAAACAAACAGTTATCCATAATTTTCGCCAATAAAAAGATTTGTGGATAAATGATAGAAGAACAACTCTTATCATTGGAGATGGCGATGTGTCCAAATTATAGCTAATTTTCTCTTAAAAAAATAAGGAGATAATGACAGCAAGTGGATTGCAAGTTCGACAGCAAGTTGCTCTACAAATGGGAGAAAATAGCAGTTGTGTCTTAACATCTAGTTTCTACAATTCAGCCAACAATATCTATAAATAGATCATTCTACACGGAAGAAAAGTGGGCATCATTCTAAAGGAACACAATCGTTATATTAAAAAATAAGCTTAAGAGAGATAATTGATTCTTCAAAAAATACAACAAGACCTAAAGCTTTGAGCTGCCACTTTTAACTAAGGAGATTACAATAGTGAAGAATACATCAAGAAGAGTTCATATAAAGTACTTCAAAGATCATTAAAGTTAAAGAGAAGAGTTACAAATTGATCGATAGGCAAGAATCTTCAAAGATCTTCATCAACAGCTTCCATCACACTACCTAGAATCATTCAAGGAAACACAATGAATTAATTACCTTGTGCCTAAAACAAAATTGTAAAGAGCATCCTAATTGGAGAGTCAACTAGAAGAGGAAAATAAAATTTTTATTCTACCAATAATCTATATATTTAAAAGTAAATACAGTAGATTATTCCCTCATGAGCTTAAAGTGGTCTGAGGGGGAAGAGTTGCTCCAAACCACTTTTAACCTGATTGCTTAAATATATCTCTCATTCCTTGAACTCCTTTAGATTGCTTAACTGTTTCATAATTGTTCGTATATGCTAAACAGCTAACCTACTCTTAAGCAATGCAATTACCAATTTTTTATTATAATAAGATCATATAACTTTTTGAAAGAATCTTTACATTATCAATTAACTCTTAATTTTGATATGCATAACTCTTATATTATTACTCCCTCTGCTTTAGATAAATATTTTTAGTGGATAAAATACAAAAATTAAAAAATATAATTAATGATGTCTTTGTAAAATGTGTTACATAATACTCATGAACATTACTTTTCTTTTTTTAAATTGGAATCAATAGTAGTTCCTCACTTACCCCTTAGTGACTCAAACCCACGACCTATCGGTTGTAGGTGAAGCGTCTTCCGCCGAACCGCACTTACTTGTCTCATAAACATTAATTGAGTTCAACTACTTTAAATAATTGAGTTTGTTTTGAATATGTTATATTAAATGAAGCTTTAAAGGTATATTAGGAAGAATGATGGAGAATAGGTAAATCGAAAATCTTTAGAAATATTATTTGGAATATCTTAAAATAAAAAGTAAGAACATTTATTCGGGACATAGAAAGTCTCAATTATTTAGGCTAACAGTTTGGTCAAAACAGGTAACCTACTCACAAATCTGTCTTTTATTTATATTAAGAGTTATTTATATTAGTAATTATTACTCCCTCCGTCCTTAAATTATTATCTTCTTTTTCTTTTTCGTCCCAAAATAATTATCTTGTTTGAAACTTTCCTTTTAGACATTACTTTTACTATTTTACCCTTACCTTTTCTTCCTACTTTAATTATGGGCCACATACACATGGGCATTAAAGGAAACAACACACTTTTTCAATACTATTCCAATATTAATAATCGAGTCAATTGAGTTTTCTTAATCATGTCTTAGAATCAATCAGGATAATAATTTAGGGACGGAGGGAATATAAAAATAAAAAATAAAAAAAGGACCGATCAATTGGTATTTGAGCAGGTTATTAATAGTTGTAGCCTGTAGGTGGGTCCCACATCTAGAAAAGATGCACTTGCCACACTTGTGATAGGTCACATGATGCACTTGCCACATCTAGAAAAGATGCACTTTTCACACTTGTGATAGGTCACATGATGTGTCCCGTTATCAAGTTTTATCTTCAAAAGAGTGTTACGGCCTACGAGGGGTGGGGACAAATTCTATGATGAACAATTTTTTTTTTTTTTAAGGACTAATACTCCCTCCGTTTTTAAATTATTATCTTTTTTTTAAATAATTATTTTATTTAAAAATTTTCTTTTTTAAGACTTCATTTTTAGCATTTTATTCTTACTTTTTTTCTAATTTTAATTATAGACTACATACATATGAGCATTAAAAGAAATTACATATTATACCAATATTAATAATCAAGTCAATTATTTTTTTTTAATTCGTGTGTCAGGTCAAACAAGACAATAATTAAGGAACGGAGGGAGTATATAATTTGGTCACTGAACTTTTCATTTCCTAGTGATTTGGTCCTCAATCGATAAAATTTCCTACTATAATCCTTGAACTCAACATTTGAAGCCTATATAGTCACTACAGTTGTTATCTTAAATAGTAGCATTAATTTTTTTTTTAAATACCAATTTTACCGGTCGAGCAAGCCCAACCTCAATCCATCGGGCCAAGACTTAAAATCAGACCGGTCCAAATTTGCATCGGGCCTCTAAAACTAAAGCCCAACCTCTCTGAATATTGGGTTGGGCGGGCTAACCCATGGCCGACGATTATTTCGGACTAATTTGTACTAATTTTGACATTTTTGCCAGCCGTACACAAACCCATCGGTCCGAGTCTTAAAACCGGGCCGGGCCAGACAGCCCAAAGTTGCATCGAGCCTCCAAAATTAGAGCACAGCCCGTCCTAAAGTCGGGTTAACTGGGCCAGCCCATTGGGCCGGGCCGATTTTACCGGCTCTACTTTTAATGTAGCTTCCCAACCTAACAAGGAATGGAAACCAAAATCAAGCCAAAAATTGAACCCAGTTAGCCCTGGGGTTATTAGTACACCTAATTCTAAGGACTTAGTAGCAGAAGCAGCTTAGTTGCAAATAAGTTATCGCGTACAAATATTCATAAAAATCAAAATGTGATCATAGCAGCACATATTCGAGTCTCTGAGACAGATCAATGTCAGTTAATATTTGGTAGCTTGGGTACAGAGGTCGACTCTTCTCGGAGTGGAGGGTTTTAAGCAATAGGTGGTATTGAAGAATCAAGTATTGAACCTTCAGCAAGATTGGTTTTTCATTACTCATATCAACATGCACTTTTGAAGTGAAAAATGATCTATCAATTCCTAAATCCTTCAATCCACCTAAAAACAGAGTCATTACCCCCAAATTCCAAGCTTAATGACAATTACTAATCAATGATTATTCAATCCAAAAATAGAATCGAAATTAAGAACCGATCTACAAATACAAACACCCACCTGATTCAACTTCAATCACTACATTCCAACTCACCATCATCAACTCGTTGCACAACAGTAGAAGAAGAAAAAGAAGAAGAAGAAGTCAAAGTCGACCTGACAAACCCATTGTACTTTTCTCGAAATTGAGAACAACCATCTGTTGAAGGCTGAAAACAAGTCTTGAAATGGGTCTGAAGATGATGATGCAAAAGATTTAGGGTACAATAATTGAGAGAATGGGTCTGGAAATGGGTCTAAAATTTTAAAATTTCAGTTCAGGTCATTGCTGGTGGAGGAGGGTGCTACTGTCAAACCCAACACCGCCACCGCCGCCGCCCTCTACTTATTCAAAACTGCGAATCCTCCACCACCTCCTTCTAATAACCAAATCCAGTCTCGCCGGCGCCGGAGATTCGTCTGTCATCCCTCCAAAATCAAACAATCACCCAAACCCACGCGCCACCACCACTCCGCCGACGTCCCTCACCACCCAGTTGACCCACTCACGGTCCAAGAATTCAACAAAGTTCGTACCATCATAAACTCCCACGCCCTCTTCAAAAACTCCCCTGCGCGCTACACTCCATAGCACTACGAATTTTTACATGAGGTCGATCGAAGGGCGTACGGTGCTTCTGAAGGGTGAACTCCTAAATAGAATGAAGAGAGGCAGAGAGAAAAAAAAAAAGTGAGAAGTATACGGTGAGAGAGAGAGAGAGAGAAAGTAAGTATTTTTTTTGTTGAGTGGCGCTATTAGCACCACCTTTTCTTATTAATATATCACTTCTCTTAATACACCTCCTTCACTAATTCTACACCAACCTAATTTCTAAATACACCACCCAACATTTTCTATTTTACCCCTCTCAATTAACTCATTATTTCTTTCCCAATACACCCACTCAATATCATCACACACCCCTTTTTCGAATACACCAACCTTAATTCAAACGTTCCCGCAACATCAACAATTTACGATATCTTGAGCCCTCCATTGCATGTGTTTCCAATTTCAAACAATTTGCACACCTACATTTTGCAAACTCCCCAAAAGCAACCCAGCAATTTTGGAGAAGGAAGAAGAAGAAAAGGAAGAAGACAAAGAGAAACTTTGATTTCCCAATGAGAAAAGCCCTAGGTATGAAATTCCTCTATTTTTAAGTTCAAATCATTTCAATTTGTGCATTAAATATCATTTTATTTACTGGGTTTTGTTAATTTTCGTTATATTATGTATGGGCGGCGAAGGAACACCACGGTGGTGTTCGAGGCAGTTGAAGGAACACAGTGGTGTTCGGGAAGCAGTGTTACACAACCATACCCGAACACCTCTGTAGTGTTCCATAAGTCGTTCCCAAACACCACTATGGTGTTCCATCAGTCATTCTCGAACACCACTGTGGTGTTCTATCAGTCATTCCCGAACACCATTATGGTGTTCCTTCAGACCTTCCCGAATACCACAGTGGTGTTCCTTCAGACCATCCCGAACTGTGTAGTTGATTTCTTCAATCTCTGCTGATCCATATTGTGATTATTGCAGGTAAATTAGTAAATGTATATGAAAAAAAAAGACCCACTGCTTCAAACAGAAAAGAAAGAGGTCAGCGTGAACAACAACAGCCTGAGGAGCCCCCACATGTCCCACAGGAACAAGAACAACCTCCTATACAGATGACTGATTATAATCTTGAAAGAGATACTGGTTTTGGAGAGAATAGAGAGGAAGATGTTGGAGATGAGGGAGAATAAAATGTTAGAGAGAAGACGTGAAAAATACCTATTTCTCGGTGGTCCTGTTAATCCATCTCTACTGACTACTTATGAGTCGCACGTAGCACGATTGATATGGTAGGGAGAAGAGAGAGAGCTTCTCAGGTGTAACAATTATACTGAGAAACTAGTTCAATGGAGTTTTCGTAGAGAAGTATGTGACCCTCTGTGGTTGGATGTTGTCAAAGCCTCCAAGTTGTTTCGATTAAGGTGAACATCGTACTTTGAAGTTGATAAAGTCTTGGTCAGTGCATTTGTGGAACGCTGGCACCCTGAGACCAATAGCTTTCATCTACCCTTTGATGAAATGACAATCACATTGGATGATGTATTTTGCCTTACAGGTCTTCCGATCACAGGGACTCCAGTTTTATCGAGACGGAGTTTTACACCAACCTCTACTTATGATGTTGAGCAATGGTTGAGACTTTCTTACGCAGAAGCGATAGAAGAAATGCAAGGTGCGAGGGGATTTTCTATGTGGCTAGAGTGGCTTAGGGAGAGGTTTAGTCAAGATGCTATGTCAGATGATCCGAAAAGGCGTGCATTCTCGGCTAGGGCTTATTTATTATAGACCTTAGGTTGTACAATTTCTTGATAAGAGTGGCATTCGGGCCGACATTTTACTTGGAGTTCTGGTTGATCTTGAAAGGGTTCATACATATGCATGATGAGTTGCCACTCTAGCTTATCTCTATAGGCAGTTAGGGCTACCGTCTAGAGTCACAACCAAACAGATATTTGGATATTTCACGTTATTGGAGGTAATAAATTCATATTTTTACTTATTTTCAATATATTGAAATAAATATTTATTAGATTATGAACGATTATTGTGTCTTCTTAATTATTGCATTTCATGTAAGCATGGATATACGAACGATTCCCAATGTTTAGGCCTCCACATAACGTTCAAGATAATGAAAAATCCTCTTGCAAAGAGGTGGCTACCAAAGGTGGACAAGGAGTATCTATAGAAAGATTAATGGCGATGCGTGAGGTTCTTGATTCCCTTAAACCCAGTGAAGTGAGTATTAAAGTGTTTTTATATATTTGTATACATTAAAATCTCGTGTCAAAGTTACATGTTGGAATTTTTTATTTTTTAAATTGTTACAGGTTATTTGAAAGCCCTATACGGAGACTGTGAGACAACATTTTCCATTCCACCTAGTTTCGTATTACCATGGATGCATATCAGCAAATACTATTATGGAGCCATATCATCCTGATCGAGTCCTGTGACAGTTTGGATATGTGCAGACAATTCCATACGTCCCAGGAAGAAAACCCAACAGACTGCGGCGATATGGGGGGCCCTTGTCAAGTACTTTATACAATGGGATAGTCATGTGTTATCTGACGAGAGACTTAGTAGACCTGCCCGACCAGCGAATAGTGTGAATATTCATATCTTGAATGGTATTACACACATTCACATCCCATAGTTCAAGACCACCGTCGGCCTCCTACGTCGAACGCCTCCTACTCACTGGATGCTTGGGACATTGTCAGATCTGTGGGGTTTAATGCAACTGATGGCGCAACGATTGAGATCTGGAGACCGATCTATCTCTAGAGAAAAATTTTAGTCAGTGATCCTACGAGCATATGATGCATTATGAGGTCCAGGTGACGAGGGACCACATCAGGCGGGACCTTCGCATCTTTGTCTAGTCGTAGGAGGAGTGTTGTTTGTTGAAGTTGACAATAGCAATATATTATGTGTTTCAATTTGGATATTGTTGTATTTAAATGATGATGTTATGTATTTAAAGGCAAGATGTTATGCATATTGGTAGTACTTAGTACTATTATATCTTTGGATGTTATGCATTTTCTATTAAATTTATACACAGTAGTTACATCTTGAAATGTTTGGCCAAGTCTTATGGAACATGTTCGATGACAAAATAAGCAAAAGATTAATTTACAACCAAGTCAAATGACAAAAAAGTAAAAGATTGATTTACAACACAAGTTGATTTACAAAATAAGTGAAGGATATGCTTCTACAACCAAATTGATTTATAAAAGTAACCAAAAAGATTGATTTACAACTCAAGCTAATCTAAATCTATAGTCGCAGCGCTTCGACCAAGTTGACTGGTTCCTACACTTTAACTATACAAATTAAGTTGGTCGCTATACAAATTTTTCCAGCCAGCTGCACAGTGAAGTCGATATGTATTCCATTTATCTACCACAGGTGGTAATGGACTCCCCTCACGCAAGAACACCTACAAATATACTACATATCAATATCATGGATATAGATAACATAAATAACTTCAGATAATATCCTTGATATGGTGTATACCTGAAGATAATGATCATTATTCACAAATCCAAAACATATCATCTTCGGATCACTTGGGATTGGGGTTCTTAAGGGTAAATACATCATCAAAATTTGTAAATCCAAAGACATGAGCGCAACATTGAAATTCGATGCTACCAAATGACCCATTTCTGGCAAACAAAACCAATATTCCTTAGGTGCAGGCTCCGTATAGTAGTCTAGAATCTCCAACACTTCTTCAACACGACCATGTTCAATGAAAACATTTTTGTATAACTCTTGGTTAACTGTAAACTTGTGAAGAAGTGCTCTTCTAATCCTACCCCACAATTCCTCTGTGAAGCCAAGTTGGTCTGCTACAGTACGAAATCCACAATGACCATCACTTTTAACATTTTTAGTCTCTACAATCCAATTGTGCAAGTGGGATAGTAGTTGTTGGATAAAACCACTTATAGTCGCAAGTCGAGTCCTTTGCCGAACAACCTATTTAAATAAGATGTATCAATTCTTTGTTTCATTAGCGTATAACCATATTAAATGACTGTTCAATCTTTCTATAAAAAAGGATAAAAAATACATGTTTCTTCTTTGGCTTAAGTGTCGTAGTGAGAGTAAGAGGTTGTTTAATCGATGAACCAACCTCGTAGGCAATCTCTTCACATGGTGAACAGCTATCTTCAATGGACTGGACATACCCAAATTTACTCGGATCACGTTTGGTTGACTTATCTTTTTTAGCCTTTATGGACTTAGGACGACCACGAGTAAGAATTTTCTGACCCTCGACGGGATGATTAAGTGATGTCGTTGGTGGTTGATTTATTTCGGCCAATCTCTTTAAAATTTAATAACCTCTCTGGCCCAGGTACTTGTTCCCACTTGGATGAAAGCTCAACAATTTCTAGTTTAAATCGACTATCCATTTCTTCGACTATACCAGGATCTTCTACCTTTGGAGGTATGATATCTAACTTTCTCCAAAAGGCGTCAACCTTATCAAGCGGAATTGGCATGTCCGATCTCTTATATTCGTCAATCTCATGACCACAAGGCAGCCCGCATCTCTTTCTCAGTATACACCCACACAACAGAGGGTTTACACCATGTTCTCCAATAGCGCTCAATTCATCATATATCAAGTTCAATCCATGTAACGACACCATCCCTCGCAGCTCTCTAAATACAATTGATTTGTATTTATGTTGGACAACATTTTTGCTCTTCTCAAATGACTATTTGATTGTTGTGTGTGAAGTCTCAATGAGGGTGTGAATTTGTTGCCAACACGTCTCAAAGTTACCCTGACTCGAGCCAAGCTGTCTTTTCAACAATGCATGTTGACTGTCCACCTTGAAATACAAGTTACAACCTTATTAAGTATATATCTAACAAAATATATAAAACAATAAAATAAACACTGATATTAAAAGGATAGATACCTATTTGTTGTGGTATTATTGAAATGCATGACTGTATCCGTCCAAAAAGCCACAAATCTTTCCTTGTATGGCATTAACCATTGCTTCATGACATATTTAACGGCAAGTGGATATTCTTTGAAGTCTGACTAGAGTCTTTGTAGCAAGTCATTATAATTTGACTCAGTATCTGCGAGAACCAACGTATTCCAATTCATAGAAAACAATCTCATTTATCTTTCACACGGAACAATTTCTTGCAATTTGCCAAAATATTTTTGTTAATGTGCCACCGACAAAGGAAATGTCTCGAGTTGGGAAAAATTTTCTGAATTGCATTCATTAAACCAAGTTCTTTGTTAGTAACAATCACATGGGGTAGAGGATTGGTCCACCAATCCTTTTAAGACTGTCAACGCCCACATATAGTTCTTTTCCGCTCGAACTCCAAATACGCGGTGTAATATAAAATGTCATTTGTGTCGACGTCACACCAATAATTTCTAACAAAGGTAACTTATACTTGTTTGTCTTGTATGTACAATCCATAAAGAGGACGCTCGGAAAACATTGCAAAAACTCTACGCTCGTTGGGTGAGCGAAGAAAATATTCTTGATAACTTCAGTCTTCTCGCAGCGAAAGTGATGATATAAATATCCATGTTCATTCAACTTAAACATAAGCTCGCATTTGAAATCGACCCTCACGCTCTACAACTCTATTTTGTAAACGAGCATTGTAGATAGTCCTTATTGTGGACTTATTATCTACAAATTTTTCTTTTAACCCAAACAAAATGTCCTTGGGTTTACTATTTGTGTGAGACAAATCAATGACATAGTCCTTCTCCTTCGGTGATAATTGACCAATATATGATTGGCCCTCCAAATAGTCTGCAGTTGGATGATTGTTGACACCACATTGAATATCCAATACCTAAAGTCCATCAACTGATACTTGTCTACCCCTCAAACGAAATGGACAACCACACTTTTTCGTTCCAGTTTCTCTTTTCCTCTTTGGTTTCCTCACAACGTCCTTTTCAATAGTAGCCTCTTCGTTATTTACTCCAGATAACTTTTTAACCTTCTTGAATTCACGGTAATTCCCACTACGTTCACACGAGAACTAAAGCTCTTTTTACACGGCCCACTATCTAATCTAATAATTACTATAACCATTCCATGTTCCTTTCCCGGCATGCACCCAATCAAATAATACATCACGAGATATAAACATTTCATACATCGAGAACACATTTCTGTAATCCATAACGATATCTTGAACGGGTTCAATCTCATTCATAACCGGAGCAACACTACCCTCGGTAGACAACGTGTTTGAATCCTGTTTACAAGCAAAGAATAAATTTCAACAAAAAATATCTTGAAAATTTTCTGTTCTGTAAAAGGTTATGGAACACCATAGTGGTGTTCGGGGACAAATGATGGAACAACACAGGGGTGTTCGGAAACAACTGATGGAACAGAACAGGGGTGTTCGGAACTACTGATGGAACACCACAAGGGTGTTCGAGAACCACTGATGGAACATCCCAGGTATGTTCAGCAGGTGGTCACCAAACACCACTGTGGTGTTCCATAGACCAGTCCCGAACCAATACCGTCTCTAGCATATATGAAAATTCATGAAAAAATCAAATTGAAAACTTGAGAATGGTAGAGATACTTACATTCATGGTCTGCTTCACTTCTTTAGTATACATGTCTGATTTTTGTTACAATGTGGTTGATTTATGTCGTTCGTGGGTGATGGGAGTTTGGTATGAGTTGGTAAGTTGAAGAAGTAGAAGAGTTTGGAAGTTTGGAAGTTGAGGGTTTGGTTTTGGATGTTTGGTATGAGGATTGCTATATTGAAGAAGTTGGAGAATTGAAGAAGTTGGTCTGCTGCTCCATTTGAAATTGTAAGCCTATATATCATGTTGTGTTATGCCGATGTATATATCGTGTTATGGAGGATGGTACATTGATAAATTGTTAGGTGGTGTATTTAAAGGTTTAGGAGGTGTTTTAATATAAGGGTGGGTGTATTTAGTAATGAAACGGTATTTATGTCTAACAATATAATGGCATTTTTGTAATTTAATTTGGGGGGTGTATTAATAGGAAAAGGCGGTGCTAATAGCGCCACTCTTTTTTGTTTTGTTAGAGTGAGAGAAATGAGGATGAGAGATAAATACTCAAGAGAAGGAAAAAAAATTGATACATTCCCGCCAGATCCACCTAGGCATTCCAGTCAGCATGGAGTGAGAGTAAAATTGGTATTTTAAAAAAAATTTAACGTTGTTGTTTAAGATAACGACGGTAGGGACTATACAGGTTTCAAATGTTGAGTTGAAGGACCACAGTAGGAAATTTTATCGATTGAGAACCAAATCACCAAAAAAATTAAAAGTTCAGGGACCAAATTATATATTAATCCTTTTTTTAATTGAAAGTGAAAAGTTTAACAGGAAATTGCTGGCCGGTCCCCTTTTCAAAAAGTTTAACCCCTAAAGTTCACCTTTTTTTTTCTTAACCGGAAAAAGGCATTTTGATAATTTTCTTCCTAAAATATCCCTATGCAACATAAACACTCTTTTATTTAAGAGATTCGTTAAAAAAAAATACACACACACACAAACATAAAAAACATTTAGTTACATCAAAGAAACTGAAAACTTGTAAACGATTTCATATTGTTAATATAATCTTCCCTCATGGTTGGGAATCAATTTTCATGCCTAGAACACGAATTTGATCACAATTTGATCAAATTCGAATTTTCTGAGTTCATCCCGTTTTTTATTATTTTTGGGCTGTTTTGGCCACTTTAATCTATGTTTTAAGCTTCAAATTTGTTTAAAATCAATCTCATATTGTTATCTGACTTAGTACTATATTTGTGCACAATTTTTCTACCAAAAATACTATTTTCGAGATCCAAATCGAGCATGGCGTGTCTTTGTCCAAAACAGTGAAATGTTCTTGGGTGATTTTGAGACTTTAATCAATTATTTGAGTTTTAATTCACCAATCGCAGTATGTTGGGCAACGCAACGCGATGCCTGTGTTGAAAATCAAGTCCCCTCCAACAGTTGAAATTCAAACTGCGCCTTAATTGCTCATCGCGATGCCTTGGTTTGCTTATTGCGATGCCTTGGTTACTCATCGCGATGCCTGTGTTGCTCATCGCGATGCCTTGGTTGCTCATCGCGGTGCCTGTGTTACTCATCGCGATGCCTTGGAAAATCAAGTCCCCTCCAGAAGTTGAAATTCAAACGGTGTCTTGGTTGCTCATCGCGATGCCTTGGTTCCTCATCGCGATGTCTTTGTTGCTCATCGTGATGCCTTTGGTTGCTCATCACGATGATTAACTCACGCGATGCCTTGGATTACTCATCGCGATGCCTTGGGTTACTGGTGCGCACGCGTTTTTCTTTCATTAATGGCATAATCGTCTTTTTGTCCCAAAAATATCTTTTTCCAATTTAAAAAAAAAAAGATATTAAACTGAAACGATTGCAAATATTTAAAAAAGGACCAGGCAATAATTCACCCAAAGTTGAATTGGGTAAAGTGGTACTTTGGGGTGGGGTAGCCTTGATTTGTAATGAGAGTGGCAAAAGCCCGTAACGGATATAAAGTTCAATTTGGATATTCCATTTTGTATACCCCTTTATACGCTTAATTAACATCATTTATGTGGTCATCTATAACCAAAGAAGAACAAAGCCCTCTTTGCATCAAAATAGAAAATCGTATAATCGAAGCTTTGTATAAAACTAGGAAAATCTATATAACCATATATTCCAATGATTCATATTTTTTATTTTTAGTGTCGTAAAGGAGCGTGAAAAGAGATTGAGCACAAGCCCACTCTTTGTGATTAATTTTGCACCTCTTTACACCATCTATCTGAAGTTGCACTAAACAAATACGGCATATATCCAAATTCAGGAGGCGTTCAGATTTACTTTTATACTTCATCATTTTTATATTAATGATATTTTTAAATTTTTTTAATCAAACGAACTATTTTTCTAATACAATTCTAACGTATCTTTTTTCTTTTAAATCACAAAAAACTTACATTTTCAATCAATCTTGCAATTTCAGCAATGGAAAATATTCCTCCCAATCTTGTTTTCTGCGGGTTGGTATTTGAATAGAATAATTATTATCCCAAAAGAAAAGAATAATAAATAAATAAATAAAAGAAAAGTTGATGCCAAATTGCAAGCTGAATCAACTAAGGAGAATGTATAAAAGAGAAAAACATGCACACCGCTTGCCTTTCCAACCGAAAGAAAGATAAAATAAGAACAGAAATATATTTTTAGTAGTACTATATATTCTTCTACCCAAATTGAAAAGAAAAGCTAGATTTTGACTTTTTATTAATTTAACTAATATATTTTATTTCATTCTTATGCTAGCTCGTTTTGTTAGATTGATTCTCGAATCATATCGAGCTCTGTGCAAACTTTCGTAATGACTTGAATCATATATAATATTTGCCTTATTCAAAAAAAAAAAAACTAATATATTTGATAAGGATTGACTTGTTATTTCACTTTTAGAAGGATATTCAATTTCATCTTTTCTAATTATATAAAAATATTATCAAAAAAATTGATCGAATTGAGTATAAAGATTAAAGTGTACCTCTTTAATTAGACAGTTGTACTAAAAATGAGAAAAAAATTTATTCTACCATTTTGTTTTGGATACACATTTACAATTTTGCCCTCCATTGTAGCAAACTACAGATACAACCTATAATTTTTACCCAAAAGTAATTTGAAAAAATAACGAAACTCCCACTTAAAAAATTGTAAATTCAAGAAGTTTAATGAATAATTCTTCCATCCAAAAAGTCTCAGAGTTAATATTTCTACTAACATCGTTAACTAAGCGCTCTCATTTGGACGAAAACTAAAACTTTCCTTTACATTAATGATGATTACGATAAAAATTACTTATTTCATAATAATAATAATAATAATGATTGAATTCGAACTTAGTAGTTAATTTCTCTTGTATTACGTTACGTTATTATTATTAATACTAGAAATATATATGCATTACGATCAACCCAGTTAGTTTCTCTTGTATCAAACACGAGTATTGCCTCCGATCCTCAATATTAAGTTTCTTACCGTAAGGTCCCGTTTGTATGTCGGGAAACTTATGTAAGAAAATAATTTTCAAAAAATTAATATGTAGTAAAGTAAAGTGAAAGGAAGGAAAATGTTTTCTCCCGACTCTTAATATATAACTACTGAAAATGTAAGATGCATTTTGTGGAAAAAATATTCTTGTAGAAAAGTGGTAATAGCATTTTTATTTTATTTTTTTCCCGTACAACCAAACGCAAATTAGACACGAAAAATAAAAATGAAGCAACTTGTATTTTTCTTTTCATTTCTGGACTTGCCTGTTATCCAAATTTGAAACTTGGCAGAGTCTATTATGTAAGTACAACTTACGGAGCACAAATACTTTTGTTTAATTTATTATTTTTTATTTTTTGTTTTGTTTTAATGATAATAATATCAACTAGTGACCACTCATGACATGACTAGTTACCTTCCATCAACTTGTATCCTGCCGTCCGAAGATAAATTATATATTAATAACATTGGCAAGTCACTATATATATATATATATATATATATATATATATATATATAATATGGAATTAATTTCTTTATTTTTAGAAATAACCAAGCAACATCCCCGTCAAGTTGTAAGACCATTTAGTTCCACTTTTTCCGTTTAGATACCGACTCATCAGTCAGGATTTGATCCTTAGGGGAGGCTGAGTTAACTTAACTAAAGTGTATCATCTAAAATTCAAAAAAATCAAATTATAATAAGAATAATATTGTAATTATTAGGGAGAGGCTATTTATTTACACTACAAAAATTGGTAATCCACTACATTCATTAATAATCACTTCAAATTAGTTCTTGTTAGGACAAAAAAAAAAAAACTCTTTAAAAAGCCATTCACTGGAATTATACGATATATCTTCCAAATTACTTTTACTTCTTTTTAAATAAATAAAAAAAACATTGTTATTTTTTTATTTTCATGTAAAATAACACATCATTTAATCTGATTTTTTTATTTATTTTTTATAACATAATATGATATGCCTACAAAAATCTTTTAGTTTTCATGCACTTAAGTGTTATTAATATATGTCAAGTTACAACTCAACACAATTTTTTTATTTTTTATTTTGCATATCAACAAACAAAGCATGTATTTTTATTTCTTTCCTACTAGGTACATTGAATAATCATACTTAATTATTAACACTCATAAAAAAAATGTGAAAAGACATGGCATTGTTTACAAGATTTGAAGAAGATATTTTTCAAGTATTTGGATAGAATGAAGGGTATTTTTTCAAGTATGAAATTTTATTCCTAAAAAAAAAAAAAATGCAGTACGGTATAAATTATCACAAACTAAAAGCCAGGAGCTAGTGATGGTGTTTCCAGATGAAGTAATACAGTGACAAAAAGGAAGATTAATTATTAGTACTAGCTAGGAGTAGTAGAACAGGACAAATTAAACAAAGGAAAAGGAACCTCTCTATTTGAGAGTTGTCAAAGAAAATGATTATGCTTCTTCCTTCTATCCGCTCAAGAATCATGCATATTCCAAGCTTTTAAGAGCAACCAAACCATGCACCCTTTGGTTACTCCGATCCAACAGCATATATATATATATATACACTCATCCCTTCCCTTCATCTATCTATCTATCTATCTATCTATCTATCTATCTAATCTCCTTAATTTAGTAATTAAACAGTAACTTGATTTCATATATGCATGCATGGGGTTCCCTTGTCTTAGCTTTTCAATGAGAAAACCCATAATTTCCATGATAGTTCTATTCAACATATTCCACCATATTGGAATATTCATCTCTGGCATTGTGCTCTATCATCTACGCCTACTTATTATTAATCCCCTCGACCTCCAGCAACCCTCCTCTTCCATATCACCTACTGATAGTAGCCCATCCCCTTCACATTCACTACCACTACCAACAACAACAACATCAAGCAAGAAAAGCCTTCCGTTGGTACTATATCGAGATTTTCTTGAAAGGTATCAGATAGAGATTAAGGATCATGAAGATGATACAGCGTGTGCGGTATGCTTAAATGGAGTAGAGGAGAGGCATGAGATTAGAGAGCTGTATTACTGTTCACATGTATTCCATGTGGAGTGCCTGGATCGTTGGGTGGATGAGGGTCAGGTGAGCTGCCCTTTGTGCAGAGCCCTTCTGTTTCCATCAAATTAAGATGGACATATATATATATTTATAAGGTGTAAGTGGAGATCCATATATAAATGCCAGATCGATCGATCGATCGCGAGTGACACTATTACTTGTTTGGCAAGAGTATGTAATGGAATGGGGATCAATAATATATAACCATTTATTAATGCAGAAAAAAAAAAAAAGAAAGCTGATTAATTTCTCATTCAATTAATTACCGGGCATGCATCCATGTACACGCATGCAGCTAGCCGTTCAAGCCTCAAAGGCCAAAATGGTCATTAGTCAAATCACTCAACGTTATTATGAGTACAAACCTGGAATTCAGCCTTGTTTGCACAAAGGCCAGGGCGCGGTAACCTCTAGCAAGGCTTGATTAATGAACTCGAATGCTCATGCTCCTATTGTGTACATCTTTTTCAAGGAAAGAGATCGAAAAAGAAACAGAAATTTCAGATGACCTTTGGCCTAGCTTGGTGTAAATATATCTAACTCAACTTGAAATCATTAGCCGTTGGTGCTGAATCTAGTGTGATGGCCATTACATGAAACCAACAAATATTCTTACAAGTCAGGAATTTCAAATTTTACACACATTCCCCAAACTGTCAAGAATGAAACATACATCAAAGTCTGTTTTCTCTGCTATAATAGTATCTGCAATTCGTTTTAATAGATGATATCCACCTTGAAGCCAAAATAAATAAATACTCCATGTTGGACGGGGAAGCATGGAAGCAAGAAAATTGTCACAATGCATGTCGAACCCCCTTGATAACACTTCTTGATTTGAACATTCTCTTAAAAGTTTCCAAGAGTTAATTACCCCTGCAGTATGTATTATGTAGATACACTAGGACATGACATCTGGACAACCAAGAAAGAGAACCAAAGAGTCTTGCTTGAGTGGATGGAATCGCTTGCTGTAAGTTTGTGCAGAACTACTCGTTTGCTTTGCTGTAAATTGCTAGTCATATGCATTTTGTTGGTGAGTGTCAGCACAACAATTTTGCTGTTGATGACTACTAAGACATAGTTTGTTTGCTGAAAAATTTCTTACATTTTCTTTAAGATTAGACGAATTTTTCAATATTTTACAACACTGGAAAGGCTTGATTTCCTTAAATCCTCCCTCCACCCAAAAGAAGCAATGAAACGGTACTGTGAGCAATCATCACAAAAATCTAGACAATCTTTTGCATTTAAATTTCCAAATCGTTCTACAGTAACACACAAAGAATTAGCCAGTGTTAACCAGAAACAACTAAATTCATATGTACAAATCTTTAGACTCTTACTGAGATCGGGCTTCTTACAGCATGCACGCCATCAGTCCAGGTTAGGCTTCCAAAATTATATCCCCTGCTCACCTCCTTCACTGCTGAGACTGTCACTTTGAAGGATATAATATTTTGTTGGAGTTGAAGACCAATACATTGGGCGTAACAGAAACAGTTGTACCAGTGGGAGTTGTAACTATAGATTTGTAAGCAGAATTAACGGGTCCAACGTTAATGACTGTCAGTGAGGGTGACAGTTGAATTTGGGAGAGACGGTATCGTTATTGAAGGCAGGTTCAAGTCCAGGAGCGAGGGTTTTTCTGTTGGGCAACGTATGCTTTTCTGCGCAACTCGAGAGATATCAGGAATGGTATAGCCTATAGCACAAAGGTAATATATGTAGTCGGCTTGGCCCATATCATATACCAAACCAGGGTCATCAGCTCCATTTGGATTTACGAGGCCAGCTCCCATGTCAAAGGGATCAGCAGGCTTTAAGGACGATCCCATAGCAAAGATTGGGTAGCCAAACTGATCATAGTTCCAAGCTACATATACACACACCTATCTGTGATTAGTTGGCATAGATAAATTGATAATCTAACCATTATATGAGCATATATATAGTTGAAGATACCCGTTGTCATTAATGCAGATTTGATAGCTGCAGGAGACCAATCAGGATGGGATGCTCTTAGGAGGGCGACGATGCCTGATACATGAGGAGCCGCCATGGATGTGCCACATAAAAAGCTGAAATAGTTGGGGTCAGTAGGTCCCGGTTTAACGTAGGCTGCTAATATCTTCACACCAGGTGCTGTAATATCCGGCTGAAACATTCATAATGCACGCATATATAAACAACACAAATTTTACCCGAATATTTTTCGGCATTCTTCTGCATGTAATAAAGATAAGGTGCTAATTATTCAAAGTTGTACTACATATAAATTAACAATAACCTCCATAAAAATGTTTGTTTTTCTTTGCAAGCAATGCTTCAACAGTTATAGAATTTGAGCTTATTAGTTGACATTTTGGAGTTCAAACACGAGCCTAAAGATAAATACTGTACTAATTATCTACTTTCTCATCCCGTAAATCAATGGGTTTTGATTAAAACATCGAATTATAAATTAAAGAGTTCTTTTCTATTCTGGCAGTAGAAATATTCATTCATTAAATTGAACTATAAGCTAAATAACTTTCTTCATTACAAAAATGAGGTAGTATATCAATTATCATGAGAGTCGACGTACCTTAAGGATTGCTGGTGCAAAAGAGTTAGGTCCCCTACTTGAGAAATGGGCAACTCTAGTCAAAACAGAGTCGCCAATAATAGTTTCAATGTGGCCGAACTTCACCATTGGAGATCTGTGTAACACCCAAAGAAAGAAAAAATAGAAAGAAGAAGAGGAAGCAGTTTTATTTGAGTTTAACTGGAAATGGATACAGCTAATTCTAGAAAGAGGAAGACTTTCCGTTGAGATGACACGGGTTTGAGAGTCGGTTTTGACTCTCAATGTACAGTCCCACAATGTCTCAATGTACAGTCCCACAATGCCGAACTTTCTTTAATCTTGAACCATACACTGAGATTTTCTTGGACGTACTATCTGTTTTTGTGTTTGCTCAATTTCCTGGATGCTCTACGACATTGCAACTAATCCTCCAATCTCTTTATAGAAATATCTACTTTTGAGTTAACGTTGCTTCATGTGTCACTGCTTACGATCAAGCATGCTGCTATTTAAACCATGTTTTCACCAATCTGGTCATCTTTTCATTATTTTTCAAAGTCAATCTCCTCTTCTGTATCGTTTTCATCAACCCATCCAATATTAACTAGAGGATATCTAGAAGTGGGTTTGATGATTCTAGAGCGGTAGAAAGGTATAGTTTTGCAAGATCTGATGCGCGGGACACGACAATCATTGGTTAGTGTACATTGATTCTCTACATACCGTACGTAGACGAGCTAAAACTGTAAAACAT
Organism: Platycodon grandiflorus; assembly: GCA_016624345.1. Taxonomy (NCBI): domain Eukaryota; kingdom Viridiplantae; phylum Streptophyta; class Magnoliopsida; order Asterales; family Campanulaceae; genus Platycodon; species Platycodon grandiflorus. The sequence continues at coordinate 92,147,200 of CM028361.1, read as the reverse complement.
ACCTATAGCGACTATGTACGGCGGCGGTCGGTGACTGATCAATTCCAAGCTTTGAATTTGGAAGTTGGAACGCATTCAAATTTGTTCTACTAGTTCCAAGTCCAAGTCTTGGAATTGATCTGAGTTGCTATACATACATAGTTATTAATAGTAACGAAAATTAAAAAGAAAATAAACTGTAATGATATGCATAAATAAATATTTAGTTACCCGTTAGACTGGATGTAGAAGAGTAACTTGGATCCAGCCTCGTAATCAACAAATGCACATGGAATTTCATAAGCGTCCAAGTCATAGTCATTGGGCATTTCTGCAACAATCACACCAGCAGCATTTGCACCTTCGACAACTGAGAATACATGGCTCAGATCTACCTCCATGATGGGCCTGGAAAAGCACAGTACTACCTTCCCTTCATAGCCTTCAGTTGAATTAGCCAAGAGATCTTGACATGGCCTGCAGCAAAATATATTTAATTTACACAAGTAATTAGTAATTATTCCTACTGAACTAACAAGGTATATAAATATATATATATATATATATATATTTACACGTGCTTGAGCTAATTTACTTACACATTTGCATATACCAAGCCTATGAATTCCCCAGTTAGATTTCCCAAGTACAACGAGCTACCCTACAAAGAGGGTTTCCAAATTAAAGAATAAAACCAAAAAATGTATATATATATATATATATATATATATATATATATATATATATAGTCCTACATAAAGACATACATGATCTCTATGTGTGAATGTATACCGGCAATGTTAAATTGTTTCCAAGGGTAATTGTGACTGAAAAATCTCGATCCATGGTGCTAGCCCCAACGGTTATCATCCAGGGTGAAACGTTAGTCACAGACTGAGCCTTAGGCCCATCGTTGCCTCCAGAGAGGACAGCAGGGATGCCATGGGCGACAGCATGGTATGTCCCAATACTTGCCCCAAATGTTGACTCTCGAATTTCTGATTCATTAGGCAATTCTTTGCCAATGGATATTTGTAAAACGTCTACGCCGTCATATATGGCTTGGTCACAGGCTCTTAGGATATCAGCGTCCCCGCACCTCACCTTATTATCTACATCATTCCAGCAAACCTTGTACACGGCAACTCGAGCTTTCGGGGCACCACCTCTAAGCGTACCAGAAGCAATATCAGTGCCGAGGAAGCTAGCCCCAGTAACATATGAGCCAGCAGCAATGCCTGACACGTGTGTTCCATGTCCATCTGTATCCACCGGGGAGCGAGTGTTGAATGTTTCGAATTCTGTCATGTTAAATATTGTTCCATCATTCTGGCTTTTCATAGATTCAATTGCTCCCTCCACAAAAGTACGGGCTCCTATCAATTTCTTGTTACAATGTCGTGTGGCATCAAATGTGGGGCTTGATTCACAAAATCCTTTCCACTTAGGTGGGATTGGACCGAGGCCTTTGTCATGGAAAGATCTTGACTCAGGGTTGATACCTGAGTCGATGACACCAATTATAATCCCATCACCACCGTTGACTTTCTTAAGAAGATTGCTAGGCGTATAAGAACCAAGAGAAAGACCCATATAATCGTAGCTCCTGGTTGTATGCAGCTTGTGTTGGCGATTGGGAATTACTTGAATCACACTCGGTAGCTCTGAAACACATACATATATAGGATTGAATATTATAGTTAATTAGTGCGTGTATATATATTCCCTCCGTTCTCTTGCTAGCTTGGAACGTTTCCCTTAAAATTACGTTTGGCTTCAATACCAATTTAATTTGGTCACTCTACTTTCACCCACTCAAAATTCATTAAGCTCACTCCTTTTTTCACACTTTGATCATTCGATTTCGTCGGGAGAATTTGATAAGGTCACTCAATCAATGAGCTTATTGATTGAAAAAGTCAAGTAGAGTGATTAAATTGTGAAAAAAGAAGCAAAGTGAGTTTATTGAATTTTTTGGGAAAAGTTTGAGTAACGAAATTAGTATTTAAGTCAAATTCTTGTGCAAGATAGCTAGCTATTGAAAGAAATACCAGCAATCTGTTTTGCCTGAGACTTAGTAAGCTTGGCGGCAAACCCGGAGAAGCCATGCTTGTAATTATACACCATCAATTCCGAGGCTAATTCCTTACTGCATTTTAATTAGAGGAAAAAGAAACAAAAAGTAAAATAAAAATAAAGAACATGCATGTGTAATTAATTATTCATTGATATATTCAATTCTAAGCCAGAAATTAAGTAATTAAGGGAGTGCTATATAGCTAACACATACTAGATATTGATTTATCATATATAGTTACCTTCCAACAACACTGGCGAGCATTTCATGATGAGAATCCTCGGTGTTCTTCGGATCATCATGCTGCTTCTCTCCAAGATAAACGATATAAAGCTGTTCATGCAAGAACATAATTTGGATGTTTCAATGAAATTTAAGAACATAAGTTTAAGCATATATATTTTTCTAATAATTAATATATACCAATTGATCAAATACGTTTATATATATGCCTACGTACGTACGTTCGTGTTGGCGTCCTCTTTTATTGCTAAGATGCCTTGTTGAGCATGGTTGATGACAAATACAAGGCATATTAGAAGAAAGAATGGAGCCGGATTAACATTCCTCATGATATCGTCTTCCAAGCGGGAGGCACGCAGACGGAGAGAGGGAGAGAGAGTGAAGGAGCTCTCTAGCTCCCGATGTCTGAAACACCAAAGAAACTGAAAGCTCTTCCAATGCTGATGAATGAATTGTAACTTTTACCCCTTATCATCTCATTCCCCCTTATATAGGACTGCATAGTACGAGGAAAATTTTCCACCAACACCCCGTAAAAGACACCGAAAATAGTGCTGCACCTTAGAGAAATGTAAGAACTATTCTTGGCTATCAACCCCTTATCCAATAGTTTCTTCATATTTGTAGCTAGCCAGTGTGTAAATGTTTGTGAGAAATTAATTTAGTTGCAGAAGTTAGGCTGACCACCATCCCGGCACTAGACCAGTTAGGCTCGTCTTGAGTGCAGTCATCACCGGTTGTACGTGGATCCAACAGTTGAAACGCCTTGGATCCACAAAGTATATATATATATATATATATATATATATATATATATATAAATAAGTAAATGTCAGAAATTAATCACACTAGCATGTTCGAAATCCTAAAGAACACATAGCATGATCTGCAGCGGAAGAATAGATCGACATACCTCCGACCATTGCGTAGTTATCGGAATTGAGATGAAGTCGGAGTTGCTCGAAATTGCAGAAGGGAAATTTGGAAGACTTCTAAACTCTTACTCCCTCTTTACCGATGGTGTGTATTTCTTCATGAGAATCAGTGAGTTTAGGGACCTCCAAAAGCTTTAATTTATAGTCTCTTTCCATCAAGAGAAGTTCTTGAACATGGGTAGTTTTTGACGGTTTCCACTTTCATGTAAGTGGCTAAGTGGGTGGTTACGGAGCGGTTGCCGGCGGTTGCTCCATCCACAATGTGGACCACCAATATGGAAAAAACCCAACATTCTCCCACTTGGTCCACAAACTCCATCATATATCTCCACGAGGGACAAAATGCATGAATCATGGCGATAGGTTCTCTAACTATGAGTATTATCTTCCATGTATCACAATACATTTAGTACCTCAAACACTAACCCAAATAACTTAATGAATAAACCCTATGTTTACTCAAGGTCCAAACTTAATGATATTTTCTCGAAACGAATGTGCACAACTGAATGAGAAACATCAACTGAAGTGAGAATTTCATCAAAATAACAACCGTACGTACAATGAAGATTTACATAATGGAACCAAGTCCCATTTTAACTACATGATCCTTAAAACTCTTTGGTGGCATGCCTTTAGTTAAAGGATCGACAATCATCAACTCAGTGCTAACGTGCTCAATGACCACTTTATTTTCCTTAACACGTTCTCTAATGGCTAAGTACTTAATGTCGATATGCTTACTTCGACTACCGCTTTTGTTGTTCTTAGCCATAAAAACAGCAGCTGAGTTGTCACAATACAATTTCAATGGCCTAGAAATTGAATCAATGATTCTAAGCCCATACATGAAACTCTTCAACCACACACCGTGTGAGGTAGCCTCAAAACACGACACGAACTCGGCCTCCATAGTGGAAGTAGCAGTCAAGGGCCTTCACGCTCCTCAAGATATAGCTCACGGCTAACATGAAAATATATGCGGATGTTGATTTGCGAGTCAACACGGCCAGAAAATCTGAATCGGAGTAGCCAATCACCTCCAAATTATCGGTCCGTCTATACATGAGCATGTAATCCTTCGTTCCTTGAAGGTATCTCATGACCTTCTTTGCATCTCCAGTGGTCAATTCCTGGATTACTTTGATATCTCCCAAGCATCCCAACAACAAATACAATGTCAGGTCTGGTGCAGACCTGAGCATACATAAGGCTTCCAATGGCTGAAGCATATGGAATGTCTTTCATTCGTTCCCTTTCAAGCTCATTTTTAGGGCACTGGTTCAGGCTAAACTTGTCACCTTTCACAATGGGTGCTACACTAGGTGAACAATCCTTCATCCGAAATCTCTCTAAAACTTTGTTGATATAGGTCTCTTGAGACAAACCCAATATGCCTCGAGATCTGTCTCTATGGATCTTAATGCCAATGACATAAGATGCCTCTCCCATATCCTTCATATCAAAGTTTTTCGAGAGAAATTGTTTCACATCGTATAGCAATCCTTTATCATTGGTTGCAAGCAAAATGTCATCCACATATAACACAAGGAAACAAATCTTGCTCCCACTAACCTTGAGGTATATGCATTGATCCATAACGTTCTCTTCAAACCCAAATGAAGTGATGACATTATGGAATTTTCTATACCATTGGCGGGAAGCTTGTTTCAGTCCATATATAGATTTATTAAGCTTACATACCAAATGTTCACCACTACTAGAGGAGAATCCTTCAGGTTGTTTCATATAAACCTCTTCTTCTAGATCACCATTAAGGAAAGCCGTTTTCACGTCCATTTGATGTAACTCTAAATCAAAATGGGCTACCAATGCCATAATTACTCGAAGGGAATCTTTCTTAGATACAGGGGAAAAGGTTTCCGTGTAATCGATTCCTTCTCTTTGTGAGAATCCTTTGGCAACAAGTCTTGCCTTATGTCTCTCGATGTTGCCTTGTGAGTCTTTCTTTGTTTTGAAGACCCATTTACATCCAATGGCTTTTACACCATTTGGCAATTCGACGAGATCCCAGACTTTGTTAGATGCCATATTACCATCTCATCTTTCATGGCATTGTACCACAAGCTTGAATCGTTAGAACTTATGGCTTGTGAAAACGTTTCAGGATCATTTTCGGCTCCAACATTGTAGTCACACTCTTGTAGATACACAACATAGTTACTAGGAATTGTTGACCTCCTTACCCTCATAGATCTTCTTAATGCTGGATCAACATTATCTTGCGGAGCAGGATTATGTTGTTCAACAGGTTCAACATTTTCATGTATTTGTTGAACTTTATCTACTATTGGATTAGGATCAGCTTGTGGTGCTTCTTGAACTGGTTCTTCAACACGTGTTTGCACTTGAGGAGTGTTGTTAACAATAATGACCGGTTCATAACTTGAAGTGGCCGAGCATCGAATGATCTTTCCTTTGACTAATGTCTAAGGATTGATCGCTCCCACTGATCAAGTCATTCTTAAGAAATTTTGCATTTCTTGATTCCACAAATCTAGTGCTATGGGATGGACAGTAAAATCTATATCCTTTAGACCTTTCGGCATATCCAACAAAATATCCACTTATGGTCCTCGGGTCCAACTTCTTTTCTTGTGGATTATATATTCTCACTTTAGACGGACAACCCTAAACACGTACATGTTACAAACTAGGTTTCCAACCTTTGAATATCTCAAAAGGCGTTTTTGGAACGGCCTTGGTTGGAACTCGGTTTAATATGTACGTAGCCGTCTTAAGTGCTTCGCTCCACAAGGATCGAGGAAGTTTGGAGCTTTCAATCATGCTTCGCACCATGTCCAATAATGTTCGATTTCTTCTTTCAGCTACTCCATTTTGTTGTGGAGTACCTGGCATGGTATATTCTGGAACTATACCATTCTCTCGAAGAAATCTCGCAAATGGACCAGGTGCTTGTCCATTTTCAGTATATCTAGCTACCATAGTACTCTCCACCTCTATCTGATCTCACGATCTTAATTTGCTTGCCGCATTGTTTCTCTACTTCTGCTTTAAACACCTTAAATGCATCAAGTGCTTCATTCTTATTGTTAAGCAGATAGAGATACATATATCGCGAGTAATCATCTATGAATGAGATAAAGTACTTCTCACAGTATGCATCCATGTCTGGACTACAAATATCTGTATGTATGATTTCTAATAAATCTGAGCTTCTTCTGACACCCTTTTTTGGCTTATTTGACATGTCAGTCTGCTTACCCTTAATGCGGGCTATACGTCTCAAAGTCGTAAAATCTAAAGTACTAAGTACTCTATCGTTTACCAACTTTTAATTCTATTAATGGAGATATGTCCCAATCTCGGTGCCACAACATAGAAGAATTGTCATTCATAACACATCTTTTGGTACCAATATGGACGTGCATAGATGAGTGGTCATCATCATTTTCAAATTTAAGTTAAAAAACCATTAGACAAAATACCATTTCCAATAACTTTATTTGAAAAAATTAAATTAAAAGTTAAAGGAAAATTTGAAGGAAAAATCTTGATACAAGTCTAGAAACGGAAATTAAATTCCTAGAAAACTAAGTCCAACTACTTAAAACCAACTTAAATGAAACGCACTCCTTGCACGCATGATTCCCAATAGCCGCATTTCCGATTTCTGAATCTCGCAATTCCCCAATGGTATTTGAAACGTCAGCCGTCAATATGATTGTATAGATTTAGGAATCATCCACCATTATTATTATTTACTATCAGTACCTTGAACAAACAACTCCTTTGCACTCCTTAAGCAAGAAGCAATTCACAGGAAACCCTTTGAATCCTTGCCTTCATTGTTCCATGTCCTTGTTGGGAGCTTCTTGTTCTTTCCAATTCTGTCTTAAATATTCCTCTTCTCTTTTCATAATTCAATTGCTCCCTCCCAAAAGTAGGTCATCAATTCTTGAACATGTGGTCATCAATGTCTTGATTCACCATCCGCCTAAGGTTATTGAACCGAAGACTTTGACATGGAAAGATCTTGATCAGGGTGAACCTGATCGATGAACCTATAATCCCATCACACCCTTACTTTCTTATTGAGCCTTAGGGATATAAAACCATGAGAAGACCCATTTCGTAGCTCCGATTGTATGCATTGTTTCGATTGGGAATTCTTAATCAACTCAGTCTGAAATCTAATATATAGGATGAATTTATGTTAATTAGTCGGTTTATAAATTCCTCCTCGATTAGTGGAATTCCTTAAAATTGTTTGGCTCAATTCCTTAATTTGGTCACTCTCCTTCCAATCAAAACCATTAAGCTCAGAACTCTTTTTTCACACATCATTGATTTGCAATAGTTAAGTGTCAATCTCAATTATTAATATTGAGGCTAGTAAAATATAGCATGATTAAATTGTAAAAACATGCAAATGAACCTAGTGAACATGGGAAAAGTTTAGTAATAAAATTGCTTTAATCTAAATTCTAATTCAAGATATAACTTTATGAAATACCATCAATATATTTTCCTTTAATAACATGGGTAAATTAGAAAATATAGTTTAAATTATATCCATAATTAATAATTACTTAATGAATTAAAATTGTGGGAAAAAAAACATAAAGTTTAATACAATTAAAGTTTATTCCATGTATAATCAATTATACAATTATATAATCAATTAGAGAGTCAAACTTAAATCAATTAAGATTATATAGATCACATAAACATTAGAATTTGAAAAATCATTATTGCATAAACCGTAGGCAATATTCTTATGAATTTGATTTAAATGTATAAATGTACTCTATTCACTTAAAATGGCATGAATCACTATTACTTTATACAAGCCAAACAAAGTATAAAGTTCATCAAGAACATAATTAACCATAAAAAATTATAAAAACATAAAACATATATATTTATACATACAAGTACCAATTAAATAATCCAATCCAGCATGTACGGATTAAAATATGGCAAGTGAAGGTCACCTAAAGTGTCGTCTTCAACCTTTTCGGGTCATTTACGACACGGTTAAGACATTTTGACAAATAAAATCTCATGATTAAACCAAAAATCAACATATCAATATATCAAAATGCTTAGAATTTGAATGATGATTCATAAGCATAAGTTTGAAATTATTATCATAGCAAAATTTCGAAATCACAAGATGTTGCAAAACATAGCAAAGAAATAGATAGCTTTGATACCAAATGCGAAATTAATCACACTAGCATGTTCGAAATCCTAAAGAACACATAGCATGATCTCGGCGGCAGAATAGATCGAACATACCTCCACCATTGCGCCGTAATCGAATTGAGATGAAGTAGTTGCTGCAAATTAGGGAAATTTGGAAGACTTCTAAACTCTTACCCCTTACCGATGGTTTCTTCTTCATGAGAATCAGTGAGTAAATTTTAAAGCTTTAATTTATAGTCTCTTTCCATCAAAGAGTTCTTGACATGGGTAGTTTTGAGTTTCCACTTTCATGTAAGTGGCTAAGTGGGTGGTTACGGAGCGGTTGCCGGTTGGATCCACAATGTGGACCACCAATATGGAAAAAACCCAACAGTAAATACTATTGTTAGAATAATGCATGTACGGTGATAACGGTATGTGTAATTTTACAAAATAAAAAAATGTCTAAGTCTCGTTGTGTGTTGGGGAAATAGGAATCAATGGATTTACCGGTATTTAGTTGTATCTCTAGTCTCCTTTATTGAAGTTCTCAAGCCGGTAACTGAAATGAAATGAAAAACAAAGGGGGGCGGGGAATTTCAAAGCATTCGGAAAAAACGATTAATCTCCATCAATAAACCTGCCGAAAAACTAGTTCTATAGGGGCAAGGAAGGAACCCGGCCGTTCCCCTTCCATGCCCAAATATGATGAATAACTGTGTTGAAAATATCGAGTAAATCTATCAGAATGTTCATCATTTTAGAAAGAAATGACCGTCCAAAACACCAAATAACAAACACTGAAAATATATACAAGCTTCATATTACACTCTTCATGGCGTTACCCATCTAACAAATACACTTATTTCCTCAAATCTAAACCGAACAACTGAAACACACCACCATAGTTACAATTCAAGGGACAAGAGAAACCCCTAGCAAAAACAACTGTGTGTCACCAATTAATATATAAAACAAACATCAGCAAGTATACAAACCAGCAATGAGGATTTGCTGAATAGATCTTGAACTGCCACCATTCAATTACGCTGCAACGACGTGGCTTTGTAAGCTTTCAATACTCTTCTGCAGTCAGCAAAACTCCTCGAGGGAAACGAACTCCAATCATGATACTGGAATGTGCTATTAGTCATTGATATATTGATCCACTCGAAAGACTTCAATTTGATTTCTTCCACAATCTGGCTTAGCACGGACTTTTCCCGTCAAAAATAAGGTCATTTCTCGATCTCCAAACAACACAAATGGTTGCTGCAAAAACCAACAACCATCCCCTACTACTGCCCTTGCTAACAGCTGCCCTATCCACTGACGAGCAAATTCATCAAGTTTCCGGGAATCACCAAACAATCTGCAACCAAACACAAGACTCTCAATTGCCACTCACAAGACAGCAATACATGGTTGCATTGTTTCACTTCTACACAACACCATGGACACCCTAATTAGTCATCATCACCCCCATGAATGTTCCTCTTATCAAGGAAGAGCTTTGTTGCCAGTTTTTCCTTAATAGCATCCACACCGAAACTTGCCCTTCAACCTCATTAACTTGTCTACTTCTTTCAAGAAAATCAAAGCCCCATTTTGCTACAAACTTTCCATTCTGTACCTAATTTCCCACCATACTATCTTCTTTATTGCATGCAATTCTAACTGTTTCCAGCAATTGCAATAATCTTTGGTGGTCCTTGTACGAGAACAGACTAGGGAAGAAGAGAAGAGAGGAAGAGCACGGCGTGGGGAGAGAATTTTCCGTATGTATTGATTGATTAGGTGTTAAAGTTGATAAAGAATATCAAATAGAAAGTGATTGAGATCTGTCTGCAAGGATTCTGGGAATTCAAGGGCTAAAGGAGCATATCAGAAATCTCTTATCCCTTCTTCCAGACTTCAGGGGTGTCGAGTGTGCATTCTTAAAGTTAAGTTGTTATAGCAGTTTTTAGTAAGGGCTTTGTTGTCTTTTCTCTTTTCTCTATTTTGTTTATATAACAGCAATACGATGTGTGTTGTGGCTGTAAGTTTTTCTGTAAACAATATTCAATGATTTTTCTCTGATTCTGTTATTCATTCTTGTGATCAAAGAGAATTTAGTTATTTTTTGGGTTGATTCATCCTTATAAATTCTATCATGGTAAAGCCTTCATATCCTACATGTTCCTGGGTGGATTCTGTTTGCAATCAACTCTATCATCTTTGGTAAGAATCCTCTTCTCTATTCTTGATTGATTTCGTTCATCAAGAACTGCTTCTTCTTCTTTCTTTCATGTTCTTTTGCTTTCTCTCTTTACCTCATTCTTCATGGGTGATGAAACTACAAATTCTACCCAACTGTTAATGCCACTACCGGTACGACGATTTCTATGACTTCACCGAGTCCACCTTTCAACTTCCTTTTGGCCACCTTCCTTTACAATCTATGAAATATATTGATTGTTTGTGCTCTTTAAACTTCAAGAATTATAGAACTTTCAGTTGTGATATCGTCATCTAGCTAGGCAAACAAGACACCTTTTAGCCTAAGTCAATCTCATAGTTCTTCTTCTTTTGATTTACTTCACTGTGATGTTTGGGGTCCATATACAGGCACTCCACTTATGATGCATTGCAACTCATTCCTTACCATTGTTGATGACCACACTAGATCTACTTGGACTATTCTTCTCAAATCCAAAGCCAATGTATGCAATATAATGAAAATTTTTATCACCATGATTAAGACTCAATTTAACAAAAATATAAAAGAAATAAGGTCTGACAATGGAACTGAATTTTTTAACACTTCCATGAATACTTTGCTTGACTCTTTGGGCATTATACATCAAAGCACCTGTATAGAAACTCCTCAGCAGAATGGAAGAGCTGAAAGAAAGCATAGACATCTGCTGGAACTTGCTAGAGCTCTCAAATTTCAAGCTAATTTACCTATTCAATTCTGGGGGGATTGCCTTCTCACTGCTACTTATCTTATTAACAAACTGCCCAACTCTGTACTCAATTTTAAAACTCCTTTTCAAGCCTTGTTTGGAACTTTACCCAATTACAAACATCTTAAAACTCTTGGGTGCTTATGTTATGCATCCACTTTGGCTCAGAATAGAGACAAATTTCATCCCAGATCTCAGAAGTGTGTGTTCCTTGGCTATACTACTACCGAAAAGGCCTACAAAGTTTATAATGTTGATACTCATAAAGTATTCTTCAGCAGAGATGTAGTGTTTTATGAAAATATATTTCCTTATAAACTCAACAATCAGAGTGGTATTACCAACAAAAGTCTATTCCCCTCTTCAGATTTGCCTCCTATCATAAATGAAGATATTGCTAATGAACATTTGTCTAAATTGCAAGAAACCAACTCCATTGAACAGGCCAACTTATATGAATCCAACCTCAATTCAGAACAAGGTAATACCCTCACTGAAGATAATCCTAATTTACCTGTGTATTCTAGACCTATAAGAAATAAAACCATTCCCGTTAAGTTTAAAGACTATACAGGTCTTCCTACATCCTTGCAAAAACACAATGCTGCTAATATCAAAGGTACTTCTCCTTACCTATTTGAAAAGTTTTGTAACTTCAGTCATGTTTCTGCTGCTTATAAGAATTACTCATGCAACATTTCTTCTGTGTGTGAGCCTTAAACTTATGCCCAGGCTGCCAAAGATCCATTATGGTGTAAAGCCATGGAAGATGAATTAAGAGCTCTGGAGATCAATAAGACATGGACTGTGCAATATCTTCCTGACAAGAAACACAAAGTAGGCTGCAAATGGATCTTTAGAATCAAGTTCAAACCTGATGGGAGTGTTGACAAGTACAAGGCAAGGCTTGTTGCAAAGGGATTTACTCAAGTTGAAGGGGATGATTACTTTGAGACCTTTACTCCGATAGCCAAAATGATCTCTCGTCGGGATTCTTCTCGGCATTTCGCAAAAAGAATTGGGAGATAACTCATATGGATGTATCCAATGCCTTTCTCTATGGAGATTTACATGAAGAAGTCTACATGGATTTGCCTCCTGGATATTCTCACAATCTATCAAAGGATAAAAGACCTGTTGTCTGCAAGCTACTCAAATCTTTATATGGTTTGAAGCAGGCTCCTAGACAGTGGTTTGAAAAATTCTCATCTACTCTTATCAACTTTGGCTTTAGCCAATCTCCAAATGATCATACCTTGTTCACTATGAACTCGGAGAGGACTTTATTGCGTTTTAGTTTATGTGGATGATTTTTGCGATTCTTGGATCCAGAAGGACTTGATTATAAAGGCTAAAGACTACCTTCATACTAAGTTTCCTATTAAGGATCTTAGTAAGCTCAAATACTTTCTTGGTCTTGAAGTTGCTAGAAATTCATCGGGGATATGCCTACATCAAAGGAAGTACATGTGGATATCATCTCATATTGTGGTCTATTGAATGCCAAACCAAAAGCCACTCCTATTGAAAGATCATAAATTGGCCCTCGCCTCTGGATCTCCTCTAAGTGATCCTTCTCCTTATAGAAAATTGATATGAAGGTGATCTATCTTACTATTACCAGGCCCGACATTTCCTATGGAGTACATATCTTAAGTTAGTTCATGTCTAATCCTACCTCGATCATTGGCATCTTTGGGCTAAGATTGGTCAAATATCTAAAGGGAGTCCAGGTCAGGGAGTCTTCTTCCCTGCTAATGGGTTTTTGACTCTCATAGCTTTCTGTGATTCAGACTGGGCTGCATGTCCTATTACAAGAAAATATGTTACTGGTTTTTGTATATTCTTGGGTAATGCTCTAATATCATGGAAAAGTAAAAAACAAAACACAGTGAGCAGATCTTCTTCAGAGGCAGAATACAGAAGCATGGCCAATACTTGCTGTGAATTATCTTGGATTTTGGCCATGCTCAAAGATTATCAGATTATGTCTATGGAGCCTATTCCTTTACACTGTGACAACAAATCAGCTTTATATATAACTGCAAATCCTGTGTTTCACGAAAGAACTAAGCACATCGAGATAGATTGCCATATTGTTAGAAGCATGTTGCAGAAAAATATTATCTCAACAAAATACATTGCATCTCAAGATCAAATAGCTGATCTCTTCACCAAAGCTCTCCCTTTTGGTCAATTTTCAGGTTTACTAGCCAAGTTGCAAGTTAAGAACTTGTTTTCCACTTCCAACTTGAGGGGGGATGTTAAAGTTGATAAAGAATATCAAATAGAAAATGATTGAGATCCGTCTGCAAGGTTTCTGGGAATTCAAGGGCTAAAGGAGCATATCAGAAATCTCTTATCCCTTCTTCCAGACTTCAGGGGTGTCGAGTGTGCATTCTTAAAGATAGGTTGTTATAGCAGTTTTTAGTAAGGGCTTTGTTGTTTTTCTTTTCTCTGTTTTGTTTATATAACAAAGAATGCGATGTGTTTGTGGTCGTAAGTTTTTTCTGTGAACAATATTCAATGGTTTTTTCTCTGATTCTGTTATTCTTTCTTGTGATCAAAGAGAATTCAGTTATTTTTTGGGTTGATTCATCCTTATAAATTCTGTCATTAGGTAACCCTTATATCCTGTAATACAGAGTCCTATATTAATCAAGAGTCCTACACTTTAGGCTAAATACATTCTCCTATTCACAATACAATATTGGAGGATCTATATCACTAATTACAATAATATTTGCTGCCATATTTATTTCAATACCGTGTCCCGCACACTCGGCTAATACCCACCCTCAAGCCAAACGACCGTACGGAAGTTGCGGCTTGAATGACAACGACTTAAAACGAGGCTTGGGCGGCCCTTGGTGAATAAGTCGGTCGGTGGTCATCGGAAGAGACATAATGGAGCTTCAAAAACCGCACGTAACAAGGTCACGAAGGAAATGATAATCTATTTTGATGTAACACGTACGGGCATGAAACAGGGTTAAGGGCCATGTGGAGGGCCGAAATGTTATCACAGTATAAGGACAGAGGAGAGATAGGAATATCGAGCTCACAAAAAAGTAGGCGAACCAACGAAGCTCAGCAGCCGTAGTGGCAAGTGCTCGATATTCACCGCCTTTGGACCAGAAACGAGGTTATTTCTTTATCGTCCAAGAGACGAGGTTGGGACCCACATAAATACATGTTACCGTTGTAGAACAACGATCATTAGGGTCCCCAGTGCAATCAGAATCAGAATAAGCCTTGATGGAGGTGACAGGAGAAGGATAAAAAGTGAGGCCCTGATGAAGCTTACCCTTGATGAATCGAAGGATCCGTTTAGCTACTAGAAGATGACTCGTCCGAGGTTGATGCATGAATTGACAAACCTGATTAACGAAGAATGCAATATCGGGTCTAGTCAGCGTGAGGTACTGTAAACCCCCAACCATGCTGCGGAAAAGAGTAGCATCAGGTACTAAGTCACCCTGCAAAATGCCCAATTGGGAATTTAGAGCGATAGGTGTGGACACCGGCTTACAGTCAGTCATATTAAATCTATCGAGAAAATCAAGGACATATCGAGTTTGAGACAGTCGTAGAGTGTCACCAGTACGCTTGGCTTCAATACCCAAAAAGAAACTTAAGTCCCCCAACTAACGACTTTCAAAAGTGGCACAAATAACAGTGATGATAATAGAATATCCAAAGGGGACGTGTCCATGATGATAATGTCATCCACGTAGATAAGTAGAATAGTTGTGGAAGAACTAGTGTGTCTAATGAACAAGGAGGAATCCGACCGGCTGTTAAAGAATCCATGCCCAAGGAGAAACTCATGAAGGCAATGGTACCAAGAACGTGGAGATTGTTTAAGACCATATAAGGCCTTGTCTAGTTTGCAGACATGAGAAGGGGCACAACTATCAATGAAGCCTGGAGGTTGCTTCATATATACATCCTCTTGAAGAAACCTATTTAAGAAAGCGTTCGGACATCCAATTGCTTAATATCCCAATGGCGAGCATGAGCAATAACAAGAATAGTACGAATAGTAGAAGGCTTGACCACAGGACTAAACGTCTCATCAAAATCAAGACCAGCCTATTGGCTAAATCCTTGAGTTATCAACCGAGCTTTGTAGCGCTCAATCAACCCATCAGTTTTCCACTTAGTTTTAAAAATCCATATGCAGCCCATTACGTTCATACTTGGAGTAACAGGAACCAGATGCCAAGTCTGGTTTTTATGAAGAACAGATATTTCCTCGGACATAGCATCCCACCATGCTGAATTTGGGAAGCTTGTTTAAAAGTCCATGGTTCATAGGCAATGGAATCACTGAGCATCGCAGCTAAGTCGTGGGGAAGTGAATAAGGAGAAGTATTTTGAAGGAGTTCCGAGACTGCCCTATACCGTAAAGGAGTAGAAGAGGACTCTGAAGTAGTCGAGGTGGATGCAGTGGGCATAGGAAAAGTTGGTGACAAATTTCCAGGGTCAAAACTGCCATGAGCAGAACTAGGAAGTGGTTCGGCATCCATTAGAGGGAGAGAAAACAGGGCTGGAATGTAAGAGAACTCAGGCGGGCCTGCTATGGATGGAGATGGGGTAGGCTGAGGAATCGGATGCCCCTGATTGTCAAGTTGTGCTAAGTGAGGCTGGACTGGAGTAGATGGCGTAGCCTGTGGAGATAAATGATGAAACTGTCCAACCGAATGGAGTAAAGAGGACATCCTATTGCTGACTATATTGAGCTAATTGCAGACCATATTGGGCTGATTGCAGACCGTTGACGAAGCAGGTTGAGCAGCTAGAGTCTCATGCAATTTTGGTAAGCCTGTTGTTGTGGCATGAACTTGAAGAAAAAAGTGTGTTTCATTGAATATCACGTGACGTGAGATATACACTCAACCGCTTGCAAGATACATGCACCTGTAACCTTTACAACAAGTATCATAGCCAAGAAAAATACAGTGTATAGATTTGGGCATAAGTTTATGTGAATTAGTATTGGTCGAATGTAGGGAAAGCAAGAACACCCGAAGACTTTAAGGAACCGATAGTATGGTTTCCTTAGCAACAATTTTTTATACGGAGAAAGAAACTTATGTTGACGCGTTGGAAGTCTATTGATAAGATAAACCGCAATATTAAAGGCTTTTAACCAAAAGTGAAACTGAACGTTAGCTTTAGACACGAGACACAAACCAGTTTCGACTATGTGACGGTGCTTGCGTTCAACTGCACCATTTTGCTGAGAAGTGTATGGACATGTGAGTTAATGTTTAATTCCCGATTTTGATAGAAAAGAAGTAAACATACACCCAGTAAACTCACCTCCCCCTCCCCCTATCTGTTTGAACTGTTTTAACTGTATGAACAACATATATACGAAGAGATAGTTGATTTTCAATTTGCGTTATAAAAGTGGCAAATACATTTGTAACATCTGATTTATGAAACAGGGGAAATAACCATACAAAACACGAGAAATCATCCACAATAGAAAGATAAAACCAATATCCATGAATATATTTAACTGGGAAAGGACCCCAAACGTCTAAATGTAGCATATCAAGGGGATATAATGCATTAAACGTTCGAGAAGAAAAATACAATTTACTAGATTTGCCCAAAGGACATACATGACAATTATGAATATCACTTATTTTACCACTAATAGGTAAACTAAACCGATGACACAAAACTTTAAGCACTTTACTTGAAGGATGACCTAGACGGGCGTGCCACACATCTTGATTTTAGCATTCGCCATTGAGAGGAAGAGGACTTTCTTTGGACTCGGAATTGAAAGACAATTTGTATAACCCGCCGAGTTACGCGAAATTGAGAGTCTCCCGTGTCTCGATTGTCCTTAACACGAAAACCACACGAGTCAAGTTCAAAATAATAGTTATTATCTTTAGAAAATTGACGAATAGATAATAATGGTTTGTGTAATCGAGGAACATACAAGATGTTGTTAAGACAAAAAGATCGATTATTGGCTAGAATAGAAGATTTACCAAGATGTGATATGTGTAACTTAGACCCATTTCCAAAAACAACTGTATCGTTACCTGAGTATGGCGAATAATCTTAGAATGATGATAGATCAAAAGTCGTATGGTTAGTTGCTCTGGAGTCAAGAATGTAGGGCTCGGTCGGTGCTACGTACGCTGGTTTGGGCACTATGCCCACCTTTGAAACACAATTCATAGGTTACCTGATTGTGTAAAGAGTTCGGAAACGTACCTGGGTGATACAGTGTTGGCAGAATACCATGACCTGAATTGCCTTGATTTGGTTGTCCGCGTCCTCTGCCTTGTCCTCACCCATTCCAATTCCCACGACCACCAGGATTATTGTTCCATTGACCTCTCCAATGTCCACCGTCACGACTTGAATTGTTACCACGTCCTGAACCATAGCCACCCCCACGGTTTCCACGTCCTCGGTTTCCATGTCCTGAATTGCTCCTGTTGGCAGTATAGTTTTCATGGGAGTTAGAGCTACTAGTGGTGGTTGATGAGTTGGGGTTTTCAGCTACAAGAACCACAGTTTGGTGCTTTGGAACAACAAACTTTTACTGCAATGTTTCCTCCTTTATTAGCAACTTTGTGAGATTGTCAAGGGTGAGAGTTTGACGAATACTCGACGAGGCTGTGGAAGTGAGAAATTCCTTATATTCTTGTCCAAGCCCCCAAGAATACACTGAATCAACTCTTTCTCTTCTACTAATTCACGGGCAGCAGCAAGGGCATCCGAAATACTTGTGGCTCGCAACAAGTAATCAGGAATTGGCATGTTTGATTCTTTCTTTACTCGTGCAATTAACTTTTCTTTCAAGTTCTCGATCTGCAAGGCGGATGTTGCACCAAATTTCTTGGCTAAAGCTTCCCACGCCTGAGGAGTAGTATTGCTGGAGTTAAGGAATGGTAATACGGCAGGAGTAACCGTGCCCTTAATCCAGCTACAAACAAGATATGTGGTCCACAGCTCATGTAAAGGGTTTTTCGAGACATCACCAAGGGTTTCGGACGGTGGTGTTGGATCAATGATAAACAAAATTAAGTTTGTGTGTGCGCAACATGGTTTTAAAGAGACCACTCCAATTGACGTAGTTGTCTTTGGTGAGGTAAGTATGGCCCATTATTGCATTCAGATTGTAGAAGACAGGTAGAGTGTATGGCTTGGTTGATTGAGAGCTTGTAGCATCTGTTGAGAGAGATGAGGGAGGCGTCCATGGCTCTGCATGTACGAGAACAACAGAATAGTGAAGAAGAGAAGAGAGGAAGAGCACGGGGTTGGGAGTGAATTTTCCGTATGTATTGATTGATGATTCACACACAATACAATATTGGAGGATCTATATCACTAATTACAATAATATTTGCTGCCATATATATTTACTTGAATACCCGGCTCTGGCCGGGAAACTACTCCACCCATAATCTGTACTGTACGTCTACCACCCACAAAAGCACACTGGTTATCACTCACTAATTCTGTTTGAAAGAACGCAACATTTGCCAATATTTTATAAACTAAGATGTGATCTCTCTTGATAAAATTAAACCATCAAAGTAAAAACATTAAAATTTTGGAGAGGAAACTCAACGTCATCATGGATATATTTCGCAAGATTTCTTACAACAGATTTCAATACAAAAGTGGGTAAAATCTTTGTCCTAATAATTCAGTCCAACGTAATTCATCAATAAATACTATCAATCAGGAGAATGTTCTAACCTAATTAGAGATATAGATGCACATGGATGGCATAATACAAGAGATACATACTCCTTGTGACTTGTATAAATCATACCCATTATTGGGCTTTGAAAGTGTGTTCAAACAAAGACAAATCACTGATTTTCCTCATCTAAAGAAGGCGAGAGTCGATCACCCACAATGAGAGGAAACTTCCTAGGTAAGGTCAATAAGGGCTCTTCACCAGTTGAAGAGCCCTTATAGGCCAAACCTAATGAGTACCCCAAAGCCCGCGCCACAGGAACAGCAACTGCATTCCCAACTTGAATGTATCTGCAGCATAAATAACAAGACAAAAACTTTTTCATACTCGAGTAACAGAGTAAAACAAAACAGGAATTTAAGTAGATCGAGCATACAGTATCAGCTGAATTCATTATTTACCTCTCCTTAAGAGGGCCAAGAAGTTTGTAGTAATCCGGAAAGCCTTGCAGCCTGGCATTCTCACGAATAGACAGCACTCTATTCTGAACGGGGTGGAGTATGACCTGAAAATGCATCAAGTTGTTGAGAATAACAATAACATGCATATCTAATGGATCTTAAAATTGTAAGACCACCTAAAGAAAGCAGAATCCCACAAATGTGAGGTACATAACAATCGAGCCACTGTGATGACATACAGCACTTACGATAATTTCTATCTTTTGTATTCTTTGCCTGTATTGGATTTTCCAAATTATAATTTACCTGATTGTGGGGCTCCGCCCTAGTAACAACTGTAGGTACAGTTTCATCCCACCATAGCCGACCAAATGGTCTGCACAATAATGCATTTAGTATATGAACGAAATGAAACACAAGGCATAAGAGTATGAAAAATTACTGGATCAAGTGAACTCTTACTTGGATGACCTTCCATCAATAAAAGTCATAGCATAATCAGGGACCTGCCATTAAGTAAATTATAAGTATACTAAGGAAGCAGCAAAGGAATATACACAAGGAAAAATTGGTGAATTAAACCCATACCAGAGGCTTTCCAGAAGGTAAATAAACCCTCGGCACTTCAGGATCCCAATAAACAATGTTGTTCTCTCCTACCTTCACACCAGACAAGTCCCTGAAATTCGCACCCTAAATACAAATTATAGGCAACATTATTTGAGATCTTCATAACTTGAATCAAGAAACACATGCATGTTTGAAAAGGGGATGCTGCTTTGGCAAACCTTGCGCTTAGGAATTTGACAAACGCGTTGGTGATCGTCATCGTTCAATTTAAGGGGACGATGGTCATAAAGAAGATGCATCGAGGGTTCAGACTCCAATGCTGTACAGCCAGGCATCTCTATGATTAAAACAAAAAGGGAAGAATGATCAACAAAAGAAACTATTACGCACTTCAAAGTACAAATTATGAGGACTGAAAACTACATTTGTGTAAGTATATAAATAAATAAAAGGCATGGAACCTGCACAAGAACAAGGACAGTCATCTTTGAAGAATATAAATATATAAACATGTGTGTGTGTGTGTGCACGCGCGCACGTGTGCTTGTGTTCTACTCACCATATTTTCTTAGTCTAATAAACCGCTGGAACTCTGTTTTTGGGTCCTCATGATATGGCATTTCATCACGAGCTTCATCATTCTCCACCTACATATAATGATAAAACAATATTAAAATTAAAACTTAATCAAAAGCATGATATATCATTAATTATGAAAAAAAGTAATGTTCAGTGAATCATGGTTGGCAGCCTTCAGCAACACGAATAATGATTACTTACTGGAGGAAGGTCAGATATTGCATCTTCAAGAAATAGTTTCTTCTCCAATTCAACAACACTACGATCATCATATGCAACGGTGTTTGACTGCACTCACCAAGAAAATTATCAGAAAAACCAACATAAATCAGCACCGCTATTCCCACTCCACCTTTCTACCAAGGCATACCTAGAAGCATATTATTAATACTCCTTCCATCCCAAACTGAGAGTCCATTTTTAAAATTTTCTTGTCCCTAAATGAGTGTCCATTTTTGTATAAGTTAACTAATTTCACCTTAGTTAACTAATTTCACCTGACACATATCATGTCCTAGTGTGAACTTCTACTTTTATGTGGACATTAAGCAATTTGTGTTATTGGGTCGTGTTCGTGCCACATAATCGTAATTTCATGTTATGTATCTAATTTGATCATAAATATAATAACAAATGTTATTTAACTAAATTTATAATTTCGTGCTTTCGTGTTGTGATGTGCCATGTATTATCGTGTCATTTCCCTTAGTAATTCATGTTTATAATCTTGCCGTGCTGATTCGTGCTATCATTGCCACCCCTACGTTAAGGGCATTAATGCATTGGTTAAGAAGTGGAGGATCAACAATCTATATCAAGCTTAACACTATGAAGTACAGAAAAGAAAAGGAATTTCAATTTCAAAGCATTACCAACTTCTGTTAAAAGAACCCAAATTATCCCACTATATCCACTTCTCTTTTATTCTCCATATCCACTGGTCCACACATATTTGATGGAAATTACTCCCAATTTCCCAAAAAAGTAATAATCCTTTTGTAGGACATGTAAGATGAACATCATGTAGGACTTATTTGTAGCTTAACTTTTAGAATTGAACAATTATTTTGAGGTAAATCAAAATGGAAAATAGGACTTATTTGGGGGACAGAACAAGTACTTCACAACAAAGCAAATCCTACCTCAAATTCCACTGGAGATCCTCCCGAACAACAACATCATGAGTGGGTAATGGGTATTGAGGCAACTTCTGCGCATTAAATGAATTGTCAGCTAGTTGAAGTACAAAATTAATAGGTTGAATAAGATCACCACCGCGGGGTGAGCACCCAACTGAAAATACGCATACAAAATCAAAAGCTTGAATTAAAAAGATTAATTATGATCACCTCTGTGGGTCGAGCACCCCACATGAACATACGCATACGAAACTGTGGGAGTCCATAGGCACCTGCTGCCATCAACCCTATTCGTGTTTGATAGTTCATTCCAACGAGACGGCCCAAAGCATATCTACCAAGAAAACCTTTCGCAAACTTCACAATGTCGACAACATTTTCCATCAGCACAAGCTTTGGTTTCAAGTGCTCTACCACGTCCATATAAACAATAAGCTGCTTATTCTTTTCATCATCCAGCGGCTTATCACTCTTCCTAAAGCGATTAAATCCACTTATGCCTTGGCATGGGGTCCCCACATACTACGTCAACTTGGCCCTGCAAACATTACCAACAAAAGGAACAAAAAGCAATACTAAGAGTTTGTCAGAAGCTATGAGAAATTGTTCGAAGTGGGCAAAATGATTTCCAACTTACTGGCAAGGGCAAAATCCTTGATTTGTAACCATTTACAACAAACTCCTTTATCTTCTCTGCACAGTCACTGTTAAGTGTATGTTGATTGTAAGACAACTAATTCATAGCAAGGAAAGATAAAGCACGGGATAAGCTCAAAAAGAACCAGTTGAATATATGGTCATACCTCAAACCGTCTATAGGCTCCCATGTATCTTCATCAGGCCCATAACCTTTCCAGCGTATCTTCACAACACAAGGGACAAAATTATCAAAAAGTTGGGGGTGAAGTAGGAACAATAGTAAAGGGATTCAAGCATCAAAGATATTTCCCACTTTCAAAGTCAACCTAAAGTGGATCAAAATCTCTATAACATAGACAATTACTGAAATACACCACATGAAAAAATATTAAACTACGTATGATTAAGTACCTTGAGATACAGTCCACGCTTCTTGGTTTCTTTAGGATCACCGTAGCAAATGGACAAAACCTTCTCTACCTCAAATACTTCAGAATCATCATTTCCCCATCATCTTCTTCTTCTTCTTCTTCTTCTTCTTCTTCTTCTTCTTCTTCTTCTTCCTCTTTGCAACTTACAGGATCCACTCTCTGTTGCAAATCGCTAGTTCCAATTAAAGAATAGGAGAGGCAAAGCTTCTCCCACTCCTTCAACAGCATTAGAAAATCTTCGGCAGATTCATTTCTCACCTGTAATGCAACCGAGTCAGTCCATAACAGTCAGAACAACATGCACAACAAACAGCAGCAGGGCATACCTCTGTTTCAGGATGGTTCAGTTTCAAGCTTGCACATGCATAGGGATTCAGATCGACAGCCCATTTCTGCAAACATATTTAAACTTTGAACAAGTTCTCACATGTGTAAAAGCACTGAAAATGAATGACACAATCTAAAATATACCGTAACAAGATTAACACCAGCCATGTTAGCACCAAGGCAAAGTCCTGTTGACATTGCACCACAGCCAGAGTAAAGGTCCAGAAGGGTTGTCTCTGACATTTTGTTCTCTAGAACTTCATAGCCCTTATTAGTTGTTCCAGTGGCATCAGCCTCGGAAGAAATGGTGGATTCTGATTCACAATCTCCAGCATTATCTGCAATGAGAATATTGTTTCACGCAGTTCAATAGATGTTGACTATTTCAATTATGTACTATTAACTACTGAATGGATTTTTATCAAGTAAAAGAGGAAACCAAGCGGATGATAGGGACATTAGTTAGAAAAATACCAGGTGGTAAGTTTAGAAAAGATGAATATGGCACCAAGTACAGCATATCATAGTAGTAATCACAGTCTGAAACAGCAGCAGTTTTGACAGCCGGATCAACCTAAGAAACCAACCAAAAGTTACACAATTAATGTGGAAGAGAAGATGGTTTATTGACTTTTCAATAATCCAAGGTCATGCATACATTTAAAGGCAGACGCACGATTCTGAGCTTCTCTATAAGGCAATCAAGAGGATTGTCATCTTTTATTTTGGAAAGGAAGACACGCTTACTATCAATAAGGTCGGAACAAGCTTGAATAACCTATTACAACAACAGACAAATAAATATTAGATCACTATTACATATCAACAAATGGAATAACAAAGTCAGTTGATGTCTTACAGTATCCTTGGCTCTGTAGAACCATTGAGCAGTGAAATAAGGTAACCCATCTGTTCCCTCAAACATTTCAACTAAATTACATATGAAACTTGGTTCTCCTTCACCAGCCTAGACAAAGAAAAACAGTTGCATACACCAATGTTATGAAGCTCACAAGTTAGATCTTCAAAAGCATGTGCAACAATCCAGTAAGAAGGTGAAACATCAAATGTCCACAATGACATAAACCAGGTTCACCTTCAACTGAACCATGAACAAAGAATCAAGTATAAACACAATCAACACAGGTAGTATAGACTTATTCTTCTACTTTTGCAGAAGTTCCAATACAAAAACAAACATAAGTCACTCATTACATTGAAAACAATATGATGAAAGGTCAGGTTAATATTGACATTCAAAGGAATGCCCACTAATTAATGCTAACAATAAAACATAATGATGCAGGTGCATCACAGCAGTTGTTCTGAACCAAATAGTGCCTCAAGTTACTGTTTTTATGTTTTATTTTAGTTGTCATTGAACTATTAGGGTTTTAGTTACTTTTAAGACGGTTTACATTAAAGAAAGGATATTTGTGTCTTTTATTTGGGTAAACAGTAACTTATTGTGGTCTTATAAATACTGTTGTAATTATCCATTGCAGCGGCATTTTATGATTATAATTCGAATTACCAAATAAAAAGACCTTTTGGGGCTAATAAGAGCCCTCACGTCCTATAAACAGTTTACCCTTAATTTCCTGCATCACAAACAGAAACCAGTAGAGAGCTTCCAAACGTCACACGAATTAGATGTAATCCATATTCAACGCAATGCTGAAGAAAAAGCTCAAGGAAAAACATATACAGATCTATCACACATACCAAATACACAACCATATGACATGCAACCACATAACATTGAAGTGAAAGTTTAAGAAAGTGATTTCTTGAGTAAGGGCTTCTTGAGTGAGGGCAGTTTAGTAGGACCTCAAAAAGAAATATTCTCTGTCCTACCCACGAGACAATCCCAGAAGATTTAATTGATTGAGACAAACACATGGTCATTTTGACTATTGAGTTTAATTATCAATCACGTAGCTGATGGGTTTGACTTTATTCTAATAAAGAAGATTAAACTAATAATTAGGAATATTGAACACCAAAATGAAGTTTACCTATTATTTCCAAGTATAATAGCTCACACATGTCATGTTATTCCAACAAGGATTGATTACAAGAAGTTAGTAGCATATAAAAATAAAAAGGGTAAGCTATCTGTTCGATCATGCCTACCAAAGATATTAAATTTGCTTTTGTAACCTTAGACTCATCAGAAAACTCAATTGAAGTGCATAGGTGAAGTTCACCAAAGCTCAACAATCATCATCCCAATTGATTCATGTGAGCATGTTAAGCATAACAAGACACTGTATATGTTTAAGGCAACAGGCATCAATGAAAGCTGTCCAAGTAGGCTGATTCTTCCTGGGGATTGGGAGGCAGTGTACATGTCAGACTCATGTATCAACAACCACATGTGACTTGGGTTGACAAGAAAAGAAGTAGGATTTCGCTTGATGGAAGGCCTATTAGTGTACTAAAATCCCTCAAAAGTTTTGGTCATTTATATCAAAACAAGATATGTTTAGAAAATATGGTAGGAGAGTAATACTAAGGCTTTTACAAGATGTCTCATATATCTTTTCAGAAGCAATGATTTGGAGAGCACGACAAATAGCATAGCATAACCGTATCAGACATGTTCTAGGACACAGAGTGTTGATTATGGAATGCCATTAATTTACAAAATTCACAAAAAAGTACTGGATATTTAAATCATAAGAAGATAAGTGAAAAAATGTGGTGAGACAATAATTAAATTGGAGCTTTTAGAAAGCACATACAATCATCTATGTTTTATACTCCCTCTGTCCTGGATAAATGTTCCTACTTTCTATTTTGGGATGTCCCAACTAATGTTCCTAAAGACTTTTGATTTACCTATTCTTTACCATTCTTCCTAATATATCCTTAAAACTTCATTTAATATAACACATCCCAGAGAAACTCAATTATTTAAAATAGTTGAACTCAATTAATATTGATGGGTATTATGGTCAAAACACATTTTAAAGCACATCATTAATTATGTTTCTTAATTCCTATGTTTTATCCACTAGGAACATTTATCCAAGACGGAGGGAGTATATCTATTTAGATGTGTGGTTGCATGTCTGTGCAGTTGTGTCCTCATGCCTTGGATTTTGAAGATTGTTGCATCCAAAACCATGTGCATGCGTGAACGTTTGTGTTATTCAATGCAATGACTTTTTATTTAATCTTACTCTTTAATCTTTATCCATTTCCCTTTTGCTTCACGCAGCTGCTCTTAATTGTTTTGATATCATTTCCTACTGTCCCTTCAGTTTTGATTGAAAATCACAAAATAATATCAAATACTTGATGAAAGAATGCATCTATGTCACTTAACTTCTCATCCGCTGCTGCATCAAAGATTATGTTATGTGACTATGTCTCATGCCTAGTCAACAGAATTAAACAGCAAACAATTGTAATCATTAGGTATGAAAATTACACATTAGGTATAAAAAGATCTTATCCCCAACAAAATTTATCTTTCGATCTTCTTTTTTCTTTTAAGATATGCAAGTTTAACCGCAATAGCAAAATTATATCTGCTCGCAGAACTTTGAAAGTTTTCTTATATACCTATTTCCAGGTCCACCATATTACTGAGTAAGATTAATATGCAGATTACAATTTACAACTTATATTTTAGAGTGGCTCTAGTCAAACTTAGCTTTATTAGAAAGATTAAGATAAATGTGCACTTCCTAAGATTAATAAGCTTGAGAAGCATAATTCATTAAAGGAAAATAATTAAGAAGAACGTGAGCAACTCGGAGCAGTATATTTCACCATAACATGACCATCATCTCCAAGGTTGAAAAGTATCCTCCCATCAACCTCAGCTTGCATGAAATGTCGCCTAGCTTGGGTTGTCAAGTTTTCTTCCTCTGTCCTGTTCGTTCAAATCACAAAATACAATCAAAACTGATATCTAATAATTCATAAAGAACAAAAATAGTAAAACCTAAAAAAATTTAAAATTTAAAATCGGAAGGACTTACCCTTTTAAGGCTTCTGAGATTGCCTCTATCCCTTTCTTCTATTGTACAGAACAAGTAAAATCATGTTAGTATTTATATATGCACACAATTGCATTACAATGTTATAACTTGACAATTATAAATCAAATATGGCCTTGAAAATTGATATATGCACAAAAATTACAGAAATATAGACCAATAAAGCATTGTATACTACCCAAACAATGTATTGATGGTTGTACTGCACAGCAATTTACAATTCAATTCATTTTCTGTCGTTACGAAATTTATAATTCCAATGAGTTCACAATAAAAGCAGTACATTATACAGTTACAGTTGCAATTGCTTAAAGATGAACATTTCTACATGTATTTGACCATATCAGTACGTAAAACAAATTTCAGGCAACTGTACATTTTACAATCAGAGTGGGGCATTCACTGGATGAATATCGATTAAATAGTAAGGCAAGGTGATTTTGGGAAAAATCAAAAAGAAAATAACTTTTCTTTGGTGTAGACGATTAATAGATTTTACAGTTGCTAAGGTCTATAGAGTTAAGCTTATATAAATGGCAATATAGTAAAATGTATAGAAAAAGATGAATGATCAGGGACGAACATTGTCTAGGTAACGATGAGGCCAACGCCGACGAGCTTCATCGGCCGGAACTGGCTCACCGATCAATCGACTCTCTTCATCATCAGATTTAGGCTCAAGCTGTCGCTTCGGCTGCTTTCTTGCAGAACTGGATGTGCGTGAGCTGCTAACTAGCGACGGATCCTCATTCATCTCTTCATCTTCGACCTTGATCTCGCTATTATCCATTTCGAAAACTTCTTCTACTCTTTCCTCGGCCTTCTGTTCAGTAGTTTGTCCTTTTTTTATCCTCTTAGAGGAACGAGACGACGACGAAGTAGATGTAGACTTTACCTTCCGTTTGCCAGCCATTGCAGCAATCAGCAAAACGAACGACGAATCGGGACGGAGAGAAATAGGGAAGACAGAGAGGAGTGCGGCGCGGATATAGATAGGACTTTGAGCGTACAGAGAGAGAGGGTTGGGAGGGTTTTTATTTAGAGAGAGGAGAGAGAATGTGGGGTGCATAAATTTTGAAAGTTGGGAGGGAGTGTCGTGTGGGCGGGAAAGGCGAAAATTATAGGGGAAATTGATTGAAGTGGAATTGAATGATGGCTTGAAATCCGGGCGATGGGAACGTTGGGGACTTTTGGTTTTGGGAAAAGGGGGTGTTTGGTTCTACTTACTAAGGGAAATTTGGTTAAGAGCAGTGTTATTCCCGCACCCCATTTTGCTGAGTATACTTCCTTACCATTATTACAAAATTATCACAATTTTAAAAGATTATATTACTCTTAAAAATTTTAAAAATCCTAAGATACTGTGCAGCACCCCCGGCCGCACGACCTAAAGTATCGCCGCACGCCCTAAGGTATGTGCGGCGGACCAGTGTCGCACATTCCTTAGGATGTGCGGCCGGGGAGTGCCGCACACTTAGTCTCCGTTAACGTCTCCATCTACCATTAAATCCTCCAGTAACAACGTCAGAAATCTACCTAGGCCCAGAAACAGTTTCCAACAATTTGGGCCCACAAAGAGAAACCCAGAACTTGTTAGCTCTACTTCTAAGAACCTGCATCTATCTTCTTCTTATTCACCAAAATTACTAACTGCAACAAATTTGGTTCAGAAGTCTGTTGTTCCTTTGGCTGTTTCCATAGCTATTCTTCTTTGTTCAAGTCGTGGTAATCTTCTTTTCTCCTCTCTTATTTTTCTTGTTTGCTTTTACCTTTCGTTTTTTTTTTTTCTTTTCTTTGATCCCAATCCCAATCCAAAAAAAAAAGGAGAAAAGAGATGGGTTGAAGTTGAATTGGAAAAAAATAGGTTGTTAAAGGGTAAAATAGGAAAAAAAAATGGGGGTATACTTAGTAATATAGGTCGTATAATGTTTGAAGGGGGGGTGAACTAAGTAAATAGGTATACTTAGCATTTTTGGGGGTTGGAATAGCAATTCCCTTTGGTTAAAGGTGAATAATAGCCGATTTGGGTTTGGGGTAGGTTTATCAAAGAAATCGCTTCTACTAATAATCAAAGGGAAAATTATCAAAATAACCAACGTACAATCATTTAGTAACTAATTTTACCACATACTTTCAATATCTTAAAATTAATCAGTGTACTCACTAATTGAGTCCAATGTAGTCTCTCTCATTAACTTTTCATCCAATTTTCTAACGAGACTGCTAACGTGGTTAACAGAGCTAATTTATGAGGGGTATTTTTGTCTTTTTATTCCAAATCTCACCACCCCACCCACACCCACATACACTGGAGCGGTGAGATTTGGAAGGAAAGGACAAAAATACCCCTAATAAATTAGTTCTGTTAACCACGTCATTAGCTCCGTTAGAAAATTAGATGGAAAGTTAACGGAAGAGATCACATTGGACTCAATTAGTGAGTAAACTGGCCAATTTTAAGATATTGGGAGTAGGGGGTAAAATCGATTATTAAATAATAGTACGTCGGTCATTTTGATATTTTTTCCCAATAATCAAATAGGGAGCAGTACTTCAAGCGATACACAAATATACTCCTAATGTTTTTGTTGGATGCGAAAATAATGGAGTATTAGAATACCATTTCGAACGCAAGTTTGATTTTCAAAATGAAAATTTTCGAGTGAAATATATGTAAGAAAGGAAATATTACGAATTTTTTCAGATGTGTTGTTTTAGACTTGATTCTGCATAGTTTTTTAATGAAATTATACTTCGTATGTTTTAGAAAAAGAGTCATGATTGACCTAACACACAAATTAATAATATTAATTGACTTTATTATAATTAGATATTGTATATTTTTCAGTGATATACAGTTAATTAAAATAATAAACAAATCAATGGTAATAATAAAAATACTTTTTAAAAAAAGAAAGATATTTTTTAGAAACAACAAGAGTATGAATTTGTTCGGACGTATCATTTACTCCCTCCGTCCCTAAATTATTGTCTTCCTTTCTTTTTTCGTCCGTCCCAAAATAATTGTCTTGTTTGAAACTTTCCTTTTTAGAACATCATTTTTACTATTTTACCCTTACTTTTTCTTCCTACTTTAATTATGGGCCACATACACATGTACATTAAAGGAAACAATACACTTTTTCAATAGTATTCCAATATTAATAATCAAGTCAATTGAGTTTTCTTAATCTGTGTGTTGGGTCAACCCAGATAATAATTTAGGGACAGAGGGAGTACAACTTTATTTGACTTATCTGAGAGTGACTAGGTGTTAGGGCGTCCACAGTGGGAGCCCTCCCACCATCCCCTAAAAATAATTTTAGAGATTTTTATCCTCCCTTGATTCTACAGCGATCCCTCTAGTCCACCCTCTATCTCTAAAACCAATTAAATCACCCTCTAAAAATAAAGGGAGTTTTAACATAAATAGTGACTCAAATCCTCTATATTTTCTTCACTTTATTTGAGCACAATATACTTTTGTTTAATATTTTAGAATGAAAATTATTAAAATATACTCTCTCCGTCCCTAAATTAAATTTTTTTTGTTCGTTCCTAAATAATTGTCTTGTTTAAAACTTTCTTTTTTAGGAGATTATTTTTACCATTTTACCCTTACTTTTCTCTCTATTTTAATTATGTGCCATATACACATGGGCATTAAAAGAAACTACACATTATACCAATATTAATAATCAAGTGAATTATTTTTTGTTAATCCGTGTGCCGAGTCAAACAAAACAATAATTTAGGGATGGAGAGAGTACAGTATATTTTTCATAGTATATAAAATTTAAAATATTTTATTTTAATTGTGGTGGAAAAATATAAATAAAAGAGAAAAAATATAATGGTTTGTTAGTTGAGATGAGAGATATTTAATTTTTAGAGGGTTATATAGAGAGTGCTTGTTGGAGTGAATTTATTTTTAGATTGTTGAAAAAGTGAAACTTGAACAGAAAACGAGGTATTTAAAATGTAATATAGGGAGGTATTATTGTGGTTGCTCTTAGAGCGGATGTGTTCGGATGCTCCGCTTAAGCTTATTTTGGGCTTGTTTTGCATTTTTTCATAAGTGCAAGAATAGGAGGCATTTGCCAACAACAATTCAATCCAATTTTATGTTTTGATTCTCATTTTGTTGTATTTGGTATTGTCAGGTCCGTTCCTAGCATTTTATAGGCCCAAGGCAAAGTTAAAAAATTGGCTCTAATTTAATTAACAAATATTGATCTCATATATTTTTTTCAATTTAATTTCTTAGAGAAATAAAAATAATTTTTGCTATCAGTACAATTTCAATAACGGATTCCTATTAAACTGAAATTAAATTTGGGGAAACATTATTATCTAGAAAATTGAACAAATTCTTACCGAATTCTAGTCTCGTAAAAAAAAAAAAAAAACTCAATTACTCAAATCAACAATCATCGTAAGAATAATTTGGGATTCTTGTTGCTTCGCACTTCTATTCCATGGTTCTCTTATCAATCAAAGCTATGATCTCAAATTAGTAATTAATTAAATTAAAAATTCAATGTAAGTATGTAAGATGTGAATAAAATATCAAACTCAAAAGTCTCAATAAACAATTGAACAAACATAATTCAAAACTTAACAAATAAACAAAGTCAATGTCACTTTTAATTTTTAAACACACAAAAATATTGTAAAAAGAAAAATAATAATTTATAATGTAACAAAATTTAACAAATAAACAAAGTCTTAACAAATAATTGAACAAACATAATTCAAAATAACAAGAAAAGCTTTGAGGTTGGGCCTCAGTTCAAAAAATTTGGATACTATTTTTAGTTTACATGTATATTAATACTACAACAGTAAAAAAAAAATAATTGGAGCCCTTATTAATTTGGGCCCTGAGCAGGTGCCCAACCTGCCCTGGGTATCATGATTAATTTTAATTTTTTGGTTCTTTTGTAATGATTAAAGAAAAAAAAAGGGATAGAGAAAAAAGCTGGTGAGACAAAAAGGATAAAAAGTTCAAAACCATAAAACCTAAGTCAATAAATCGCCAATGAGAACCGACTTTATTAGACTTAAATAATTTCGTGGTCCTTCCTAGTTAACGAATCTATTCATTTGGTCCCACCGTTCCAAAACATATTCATTTGGTATCTCATTCGTATTTCTTGGTTAGTTCCATTGACTTGTCGTTATCGTTCGAATTTTCGTCTAATATTTTGTTTAAAATGGCCAAAGTACTACCCTTATAAGAGTTCCTTATGGGTTGACTTTTTAAAATGTCCAAAATCCAGAGGGTCAATCTGCCAATTTAAAAATGATGTCATCTTATACGACAAACTATCGAACCCTAAATTCTAAAAGTTCTTTATCTTCTCGTAACAGAGTTTCTTCATCGACTACCACCATTCATGCCATTAGTTGATCTCAAATTTCCCCATCCTAAAACCCATAATTCTAAGCCCAATTCACCCCCTTTTATTCTGTTATGAATTTCTTATACAAAACAAATAATCCTCAATTGAATCAAACTCATCAAATTTCAACCAATACTCTTACCTAGGTCTAGCCCCAATCCCCCCAAACCTTCAATATTGACCATTTCTGAGAGAGTTTCAATTGGTAGCTCATATGGGAGGTGGGTTACTTCCTACAATTCATTATCGTTTCTCGAATTACCTTGCTTTTCGTTTTGAGACCATCTCCAATGGCCTCTCCGATGACCACCTTCGTGCCGACAACCAGGTAGCGGTAGAGGTTGGTGGTAGCGATAGAACTCGGTGGTGGCAATAGGTGTTGGTTGGGTAAAAAGTTTGGTTTCGTGTTGACTTTAACTTGATGTGGATCTAGGGTTCATTGCACATAGTAGAGAGAGAAATTGAAAAGAGAGGTGGATCAATGAAAATAGTAGTCTCTCATTGAGACCTGTAAAAAAAATATATAGTTCATTCAGATCCTCAATATAATTTTCAATTAAATATTTGGGCCAAATTCGGGCCGGTACATTTTACACAATTTTCAACTGCTTTAGTCCACCATAATTGTATCAAATCGAAAAAGGACACTTTTATTGCGAAATATTGTATATGCCCTTAAAAAACACGGAACAGGCATACTATCCATCGCAAAACCAAAAACCAGATGCATCGTGTATGCCCTTCCTTCTAACATGTACGCGATGCATCGGCTTCTTACTTCAACAAAAGAACCCTATTGAATGCTTAACATAAGAACACTCACACACATGAGGCGATTTCAAAGCAAGCAATATCGGGAGATTTCAAAGCAAGCAACATCTGGCGATTTCAAAAAGCAAGCAACATCGGGCAATTTCAAAAAGCAAGCAAAAATGTCTTCGAAACTAGAACATAGTAACAGAACAAGGAAAACACAAAAACACAATTAAAGTTGTAGAAGTTTCAGGTATGCAATACATTTTATAGATATACTTTTTGTTTACAACTTCCTGAATAGAATGAAATTTGTATACATTTGCATAAAAAAATTGTTTTTGATGCATCGCGATGCATTATTTGAAAAAAATAGTATTATTGGCAAAAATTGTTGCATCGCGTTCACTAAAATATGAACAACGTTTGTAGGGTTTAAAATTTTGAGTATCGCGATGCATCAATTTTGTGCATCGCGATGCATCAATGTGTGCATCAAGATGCATGACTTTGATGCATCGTGATACACAATTGATTCAACATGTTTTACTTCTTTCTTGTACTTCTTCAATTATGTGACTGTAACCGCAATATACATGTTATGCAACTGCGATGACTAAAAATCTTGCCAAGTTTTGTGCACAATTAATACAACCTGTTTTACCTCTTTCTTGTGCATCGCGATGCAAGTTTTGTGCATCGTCTGTATAAATAGTTGCATCGTGTGAATTTTCTGCAATCTCATCTCCATGATTCCTTTCGTTATTAATCCCGTAAATCAAACCATTATCAGTTTCAAACACATCAACATGATGATGAAAACTGATAAAATTTTGGCTAATGACACCATATTTTTGAAATCTTATTCGTTGGTTAAACAACAATTGTTGTGTGATCCTACAGTGTACTTCAAAGTACAATTATCTGATTGAAAATTTGAATATTCACCTCTAATGCATTCGATTAACTCAAACAAACCAAAATTTTCTGAAACTTTCGAAAAATGGTATCTCCTCTGAATTTCAACAATAACATGACAATATTTTTCATTGAATCCATTGCTTTCGATTTCATAATGAAATCGATCTTCTACTTATTGGAATTCATTTTTAAAGTTTTTTCAAGTTGATATGAAATAACTACGGGGTTTAAAGGAGTAAATCAAGGCAAATGCAGCTTAAAAAACGTGATAGGTTGTTACGGGGGCAGTTTGAAAACAATTGATCAATTTATCACTTAAAATGAACTTAAAAGATTGAAAACAATTATTGTGGACTAAAGCAGTTAAAAATCTATGAAAGTGGACCGGCACGCAATTTTTTCTAAATATTTTTCAATTCATTTATAAGGCCCATTTGATATTCTCTCCTTTTGTTCGATGTAAAAGGCCAAATAGTTTTCTAAGAAACGATTAAAACCCAAGTCTCAATTATTGAAAATGGGTGTCATGCTCGTAAAGATATAAATATTCGACTTGGCATTCAAACTCGACTTATTTTTAATGAATTCAAAAGGTATCATTTTTCTAGTCATATTTGACTTGATTATTGGTGAATGTGTAATCAAGTCAAAGTCAAAGTCAAAGTCAAATTTGACAGTAAAAATGGTATTTTTGAGATGTTCGATTCGAATTGGTATTCAAATAAAATGTATTATTGAATTCGGTGAACCATTACTCAACTCGACTGGACTCATTAACAACTCGAAAGAAATGACGAAGTATCACCCTACACTCAATATATTTATGGGCAGAGAGAGGGAGAGACTAATGTTAGGTTCATGAGGAAAAAAAACATGGATAGCCATAACGAAATTATTTTAATGAAATTAGGGTAAACATAAGGAAAATTATACTATAATAGAATATAAGAGAGATAATTGATACAATGATATAAAAGGAAAATGAAGATAAAAAGGAAGGTGTTGACCTCTCCATTTGAAAAAGCGCTCTCCCCAAGGCGATTATCGGTGAGAATGCGATTGCAGCATGCAAAAAAAAAAAAAACATTTTTCGTGGTAAATCAAATTAGGTTATCATGTTGCTTGGAGCTAATAAAATCCTTTATTTTTCACTCCAATCACCAAGAAATCTGTTTTGGTCAAATTTCAACAAGGGTTACAAATGACAAGAAAGATGACAAAAATGGTTTGAATCAGGGTACAATGATTATGAGATATTATAGAAATGAACTCAAAGAATTTTGTTAACTAGGGAAAGCCCTTGAACAACTTGTTCGCCGGCATAAAACCCCGGGAGGTTTAGGAACCTGCCTTAACCAAAAGGTATATTAATCAAGTTGGGATACAAAACTAAGAGCGTATGCAAGGGAGCTTAAGCTAGTGAGAATGTGTGTGTAAAATACATGTGTTCCTCCCTTTTTATACCTCGAATACAAAGAAACAATAAGCCTAGAATATAGGAAATTAGTTATAGTTGTTGAGGTATTCTCGCCACAATGTTGTTTGAAGAGATAGGGATCCTTTGCTGGACTTGTTTGATGAGAAAACGTTTGTTGACTCAGTCTCCTTTATCTGTTGACATATTTCCCGAAAAATAGGTTGTAACGTAACAGTAATTTAACCTGCAAAAAATGTCAAGATGCAGTAGGAGAACTCAAGTTGTTAGTATCAAGATGATATACGTAAGTTGTAAACAAGTTGACTTAAAATGTTTGCCCAACAATTGCCCCCAAACTTTTTAAATTTTCAAAAGAATATAAAGAGACAAAAAATTTAAAAAGTTTGCCAAAAAAGCAACTGACAACGTACGGCGGTTATAAATGCAAAAGGTAACGATGGGACGGTTTTTGCGTGTTTTCAAGGCGAAAAAAGGTCATACTGGTGTTTTGAAATTGTACAACTGCTCCCAACTTCTTTCGTGGATAGACCAGAACCTTCTCCAACTCTTTCTCTCTCAGTCTTGCTTACCAAAAGGGTTTCCTTCCGGAGAAAAACCAGTGAAGACCGTGTGAAGAAGAAAAATCAAGTAACAACTCCGGTGAGTTTCTCGTCTTCTTCTCAATTCCTTGTTTGCTATTTTTCTCAAGTTAAAAAAAAGATGGGAAAAAAGAAGATATGCATAATCGAAAGCGAAGAGGTTTTACCAGAGGGTTTTTCAACCCAGAATCTATTAAAAGAACCCGAGAAAGAAAAATGTTCAATTTCTGAAGCAGATCTGGAAGTTGTTAAGAAAAACCATGCCTTGCCCCTTGAAGCCGTTCTATTCACCCATCCTTCCCTTACCTCCGAATGCTACTCCCCTGAGTGGGTATGTCTTCCCGAATACCCTTTCACTATCGGCCTTAAATTCCCCTTCCCTGTCATAATCACCAGGTTTTTTGCTTCTACGAAGTTAAATTATGCCCAACTCATGCCACAGGGTTGGCGATGCCTTCAAACCCTAGTTAGACTACGGGATGAAATAGGTTTGGTTGTAGACTTAGAGGAATTTGCTTACACTACTGAGATAAGAGGTTTTGGCCTGGGAAGATTTTGCTTTAGGGTAAAAAGTGGGGGTGAGCCCATCTTGATCTCCAACAATGACCCTGCTGATCGGGGGTGGAGAAATCGTTTCTTCTTTGTTAGAAAAGACAGCCTGAGTCAAGAGGCTGGTGTAATTCAAAAATGGAGGTCTCAAGGTAGAGGGAATTTTTCCTCTGATTTTACTCAATTACAAAAAGTCTTTTATACATCTTAATCCTTAACACCTTGAATTTTCTTTGTAGAAGTTGCCAAACTAAGTGTCCTATTTCCGGAACAAGTAGATACTGAGGCTAATGTGAAGAGGATATTTGAATTAGACCCTGCCATCAGGTCTTTCAAGGCATTCCCTGTTTTGTTCTCCCCGGAAAAGATTGAAGAAGAGCCTCCAGTTAAGCCTGTCAAGATGTCCACAGGTTTGGTCCAAGTTCTTGCCCATCTGCAATCTGTTCTTGTTTCTCCAAGTTTTCCTAACTTCTTGTCTTCTATTACAACAACTACTCGTTCTAAAGCACTCGTCAGCACTGCTGACTTGCTTGCTGGGGCAAAGGCACGAAGGTCCTCACGGAAAGACAATAAGCTCCCCCCTCCAGTATCTATGGCTTCCAGTTCTGTCTCAAAGAACAAAGATGAATCGAAGAAAAGGAAGCTAGCGGAGTCTGAAGATACTGATGCAAGCGATATTCTGGATGGCGAAAAAACAAGGGAGAAGTTTGTTGTTGTGATGAAGGGCTTTGCAGATAAGGTAATAATGTGTACATCTTGAACTACGTACCAAAGGATTTTATAAAGTACTAATACTCTCTCTTACACAGCTCTCGGATATAATGACTCCTATCATGGATCAAGTTGCCATTTTGAAAATCAAGGTGGCTAGGAGCAGTGTCGAGGCCGAAGAGGCACGAAAGGAGGTGAAGGTGAGTGCTGGAGAGATAAACAGGTTGAAGAAGGAAGTTAAAATGCAGAGTAATGAAATAGTGAAGTTAAGGAAGGAATTGGCGGATGCTTGTGCTGAGAGGTTGAAGGAGAACGAGGCTCACGTCAAGGAGCTTGAAGCTGCTCGAGAAGATTTCAAATTTAATGCCACCAAGGCGCCGCTCGAGACCGGATTCGATGATGGAGGAAATGAAGAGTGGACACGCTGTTTGGGACCTTGAGGAAGAAAGAAAGACCTTGGAGGATTTCATCAGTGAACCAGTGGATGCGGAGGAGGTAAATTCTCCAGCCTTGGAGGAGTTGATTGAGGATGCCAACAAAGTACTGAGCAGCATGGTGGGGAAACAAGTTGAAGGCGACAATCAAGAAAAGGAGACAGACGTAACACCGACGGCAGTAGGCCATAATGTTGAGAAAGTTTGAATATTTTAGGGGATTTGGAGGATAACACAAACAATTTATGCTTTTTATTCGTTTGGTCATGTAATCTGCTCATAAGAGCGCAAACAATCTATTTAGGGGTACTAGGTTGGTCTAGTACTCCATGCTTTTCATAGGTTGATAGGATTTGTTGGCTTAACCAACTCATCCACTAATCTTGGGAATATTCTGAACCTTTACTGAAGTAATCCAGGTTTCTTTTAGGAACACTTGCTTGTGTTAGTAGATAAGAATGTTTACTGATTTAAGCAACAGGTAACATGTTAATGTTACAACCAATAGTCACATCTTGAATAGATGTGAAATCGTGCGCACGGGCGAAGGTGTAAAAACCTTAACTCTTTAGAAAAGATGTAAATCTTTTAACCAAAATGTACCTTTGATTAGAGGTAAGTCGTTTGAAGAGATAGAACAAGTATCAGCCGTCCTGGCGTGTCAACATGTTCCATCCCTCTCCAGCTAAAGTCACAACATGTTGGAGCCGTACTGGCGTGTTCACATGTTGGACTTCTTCGACTCAGGTTTGAACATGTTGGAGCCGTACTGGCGTGTTAACATGTTCAACCTGCTTCGTTTTAGGTCTCAACATGTCGGAGCGGTACTGGCGTGTTAACATGTTGAGCCTACTCCACTTGCATACCTTGCAAAACAAATCCATGTCAGGGTAGGGTGTTAGCATAGCCAACACCCCTCCGATGCTTAAGTCAGTAAGGGTTTCCAATGAATTTAAGAATTGAAATACATAAATGAGTCTTGACATAAATTAACTCATACCTGATAAGTCTAGTTGTTAACTACTAGACTTACATAAAATAGAGTTTTAAATGAATGGCATTCCAACTCCTAGGGATCCTGTCTCCACTTGGAGTTGACAACCGTATGCACCTTTGCCGGCAGCATCAATGAGATATGGTCCCTCCCACTGGGGGCCAACTTACTGCATTCGTTCTCTCGGTATTTTGAAATACTTTTCTTAAAACTAAATCACCAACCTGGAACCTTCTTATTCGACATTCTTGTTGTAGGATCTAGCAATCCGTTGTTGATAGTGCCATCCTTATCTTGGCTAAATCCCGATCTCATCAATTGTATCTAGATCTTGGGTTAATAAGAGGTTATTTTCATCTTGAGTTAACAAACCATACCTCGTTGGGATTGTTACCTCGTGGAATTACGACTTCGCTCCAAACACCAAAGAATATGGAGTTCTACTGTGGCTCCTTTTGTAGTTGTTCATGCGCCCAAAGTACAAGTGGTAATTCTTCAACCCACTTTCCTTTCTTTTGATCTAGGCGTTTCTTCAAGTTGTTGACAATCAACTTGTTGCTTGACTCAGCTTGACCATTGGCTTGAGGATGGATGGTGTGGATGTGATCGCTTGATGCCCCAACGAGCACAAAAATCTCCAGTCTTTTTACTTATGAATTGGGATCCATTATCACATATGATCTCTGATGGTACACCGAACCTGCTAATAATATTCTTCTTTAAAAATGAAACTACCTCTTTGTCTCTTACTTGCACATAGGCCTCTGCCTCGATCCATTTTGATAAATAGTCGGTCATTGCTAACATGAACACTTTGCCTCCAGGAGCCTTAGGCAACTTGCCCACAATATCCATGCCCCATTTCATGAAGGGCCAAGACGAAACAATAGAATGTAGAGGCTCGAGGTTGATGCAAGATGTTCGTGCCTTTGGCGGCGTCACATTTGTACGTAGCTCATGGCATCTTGACGCATTGTTGGCCAGTAATAACCAGTCCTGAGAGCCTTGGATGCCAATGCTTTCCCACCGGAATGATTTCCACATGTTCCTTCATGGATCTCTCTTAGTACGATCTCAACTTGTTCATTGTCAATACATCTCAAATAGTGTCCTGCGAAAGATTTCTTGAACAAGACATTATCTATTAAAACAAAAGTTGAAGTACGCATTTTAAAGGATCTAGCATTCTTAATATCAGGTGGAATGGTTCCAAGTTGAAGGAACTCAATTATAGGTTGGGTCCAAGATGGACTGGTATCTTGTGCCCTATTGGACTGAGTCACTTCTTGAGTTTCTTCCACTTGGTCTATTACCGGGTACTTAACATAAATAATGGGGATATTAGTATGCAACATAGATTTGCAAGTTGATCCCAAGTTGGCCGGTGCATCGCTTCGTATTCTCTTCTCTAGGGACTGCTCCAATGAGAATGACAGAAATTTTGAAGCCAAAGCTTTAACATGTTGAAGATATAGAGTCATTTTGGAATGCTTAGCCATGTAGCTGCCATTGAAATGGTTAGCGATCAATTGAGAATCAACATATACATTTATATGAGTAATATTTAGACTTAAAGCAGTAGTTAAACCCATGATTAAAGCCTCATACTCAGCTTCATTATTCGTCGCATTGAATTCACAGGATACAGCTTGAGGTATGATATCACCTTGAGGGGACTTCAGAACAATTCCCAAGCCAATTCCTTTGGAATTTGAAGCTCCATCTGTATAAAGTGTCCAAAATCTAGGAATTGTTTTACCTTCAAGCTGTTGTACCTCTTGTTCTACCTCGGGTTGCGAGACTTGGACTAAAATCTCGCTACAAAATCGGCTAGAGCTTGAGATTTGATAGTGTTCAGGCTCATATGAAATGTCATATGTGCTCAACTTGACCGACCACTTGGCTAATCTTCGACATTTCGGAGTTCTCAACACACTTCTTATAGGATAATTAGTTCTAACATAATGGAATGTGTTTCAAAATAATGACGCAATTTTGTAGCGGCAGTAGTTAAAGCTAAAATTAACTTTTCAAGATGAGAGTACCTTGTTTCAGCATCTAGTAGAGACTTACTTACATAATACACAGGATGCTATTCACTTTGAATTTCTTTCACTAACACCGCACTAACTGCATTCTCAGATACGGCTAAATACAAGTAGAGGCGCTCACCACGTTCTGGTTTGGCAAGTAGAGGTGACGTCATCAAGTATTCCTTAAGTTGTTTGAAGGCTGCCTCATGTTGATCAGTCCATTGGAATAGTTTATTCTTTCTTAACACTTCATAGAATAACCTGCACTTATCGATGATTTAGATATAAATCTATTTAAGGCAGCTACTCTAGGTTAACCTTTGGACGTCTTTAATATTCTTGGGAGATTCCAAGTTGAGAATAGCTTTGATTTGTTCAGATGGCTTCAATTCCTCTCTTAGTTACCATATGGCCCAAGAACTTCCTGCTTTAACACCGAAGTTGCACTTGCTGGATTGAGCTTCATGTTGAAAGCTTTCAAGATGTTGAATGCCTCAGCAAGATGCTCCACGTGATCTTCAATATGCTTGGACTTTACTACCATATCATCTATGTAGACTTCCATCGTCTTGCCAAGTTGATCTTTGAACATCTTGTTTACCAGTCTTTGATAAGTTGCCCCTGCATTTTTAAGACCAAATGGCATAGCAATATAACAATATATACCTTCAGGAGTCATAAAGGCCGTATCTTCTTGGTCTGAGGGTTCCATTTGAATTTCTTTGAAATCCGAGGATGCATCCATGAACGTCAAGATATCATGGCCCTGTCTCATCGACTAGAGAATCAATATGAGGAAGAGGAAATGGATCTTTTGGGCAGGCCTTGTTCAAGTCCGTGAAGTCCACGCATACTCGCCACTTGCCATTCTTCTTCTCTACCACCACAACATTGGCCAGCCATCTTGGATATTGAACTTCCTTGATCATCTTGGCTCTCAAAAGTCTTTCAACTTCATCCTTTATAATCTGGTTCCGTTCATGGGCAAACTTTCTCCTTTTCTGGTGGACAGGACGAATAGTTGGATCAATATTTAACTTGTGAGTAATGACGTCCTTGCTTATTCCTGTCATATCTTCATGCTTCCATGCAAAACAGCATTTCTGACTTTTCAAAAACTCGATCAGCTCTTCCTCAATTTCGGTTGGAAGATCTGTTCCAACTTGTACTTGGGCCTCAGGATTTGATTCATCAACGGAAACACTCTTCGTATCGTGCTCCACTGCTTCAATAACATCCTGGGCCTTTTTCTTTAATTGCTATGCAGGACGAGGACCGAACTTGCCTTCATATTGACCTTGTAGCACTCTTTAGAAAGCTGCGATTGCCCTTCAACTTGGCTACCCCCAAGGTGTTGGGAACTTGACACACTGGGTGATAAGTTGACGGCACGGCTTTCATGTTGTGGATCCACGGCCTACCTAAAATGACATTGTACGAAGAAGAACATTCGATTACACAGAACCTTTCCATAGAATTCATACCTTCCAGATAGAGAGGCAACTTGATTTCTCCAACTGTCTGTTTTATTTCGCCACTGAACCCCACTAGTACGGACGAATTCCTCACAACTTCGATAAAGGAATGCCCATCTCTTGCGAGCGTGGGTAAAGATTATATTAACAGAGCTACCACCATCAATCAGGATTCTCTTGACCATACAATTAGCGATCTGCACTTGGACAACTAGACCATCATGATGGGGGTCCAGCGTGTTATCCTTATCCTCATCTTCGAAGGAGATAACTTGACCATCTGTGAAGTCGCGGCATCTTGAGGGCGTTCGGCGATCCTCCTTAGAGCTCTTGGCATGACGCTTGGCTGAGAATAAGTTGTACCACAAATATGGGATCCACCGAAATAACATTTACTACCTTGGTGGTGGAGGAGGTACAACTTTCTGTCTGGTGCTCCACGAATCGGGTTCTTTGGATTCATTTCGACCCTCTTCTTACCCAACAGATCCTTGAGGAGTCCCTTTGACAATAGATGAGCAATCTCCTTCCTCAAGGCGAAACAATTTTCGATAGTATGCCCGAATTCCTCATGAAATGCACACCACTTGGACTTATCCTTCCAAGTTGTGGGCTTGTCATTTTCTTAGGCCATCTTGCTTTATCTCCAAGATTCTCCATGGCGCAAATGACTCTGCAATATCCACGAAAAGCAATAGTCGAAATTCTAGGATAGTCATTATCATCTCCATCTTGATCATCGTCTACAAAATGAACTTTAGAAGATTCGATTTAACGGGGGTTTGCCCTGCTAGACTTATAATGGTGGGAATCGATTTTACGTCCGATGGCTCAAATAGAGGGTCCTTCCAATTGACTTTTCCATTGCTAGACTGTCCTCCTCCAATCTAATGAATCGTAAGGCTCGGTTCTTATTTCTTCAAGTTGTTTGGCGGGTGTCATCACCACTCATTATAAAATAGAGTTCTTTTTCGGCCAATACGGAATGCTTTCGTAGCTGTGGACATATCCAGATTGGGTATGGTCACGCTTCTTTATTAAACCTGTGCAAATATTCCTTAAGACTCTCATTAGGGTTGCACACCAGTAAGGTCATTTGGTCAACTTGTCGAATGCCTGTTGCATGAAAATTGATTAGTGAACATGCGACAAGTTGAGCATAGGAAGAAATAGAGTTTAGAGGAAGTCTGTTAGCCATTTTAAAGTGGTCCCGATAGAGTTGAGCCAAAGCCCCTGCAAAACATGCTTTTTGAAAACAGGGGAATACTTATAATATCCATTGATTCTGGTACAAAGAACACATGCTCTTGGATCGGTGCTCCCATCATACTTCTTCATATGAGGGATGAAAATTTCTTTGGGATTTCCACATTAGCTATGGCCGGAACAAAACGGGATTCGTTGTAGCAAGTTGGGAAACTTGGTGATGAGGCAAGTTGACTCCGGCACACCTCGAAGCGGTTCTTTTATGGTTTGCATTTCCCTAATAAGTTGACTTTCTGCGAAAAGAGAATTATTATTAAATTGGGATGCGAAGTATCAAAAGTATTAAAGAAACTCCCTGTTTGCCCCATCGAGGGTGCGGCATAGGTATAGCAAGACGTCAACACGGGTTGGCTAGTTGTAAGGTTGAACCGTGGCCGCGAGGTTGGAATTGACGTCATGATTGTACTTTCTGGCGGTAAGGTACTAGACATAGGGATATCTCCAACATGGCTTGGTCCCGTACTGCACCAAAC
Organism: Platycodon grandiflorus; assembly: GCA_016624345.1. Lineage (NCBI taxonomy): Eukaryota > Viridiplantae > Streptophyta > Magnoliopsida > Asterales > Campanulaceae > Platycodon > Platycodon grandiflorus. The sequence continues at coordinate 92,102,970 of CM028361.1, read as the reverse complement.
AAAGATCTAGGATGCAAAGGTGAAAATGGAGTAGATGTTTGAGTTTCGGTTGCTTTCCTTTACGCATGGAATGAATGGCATTGAGTATCATAGTGTTCGTATGCTCTTGAGCATCCAAGCGGTCGATCACTTTTTCAATATCGTGACCATGTTAGACATTAGCTCCATATTGGCAGCTTCCGGATTTGAAGACGGATTGCCTGAGATACCAGAACTAGGAAGCGGCTGGTTCCTCTCACCAAGACTACCAGACGATGGATTGACCATTTCTATATAAATAATCAAAGGGTCCCACGGATGGCGCCAAATTGTTTTGGTCAAATTTCAACAAGGGTTACAAATGACAAGAAAGATGACAAAAATGGTTTGAATCAGGGTACAATGATTATGAGATATTATAGAAATGAACTCAAAGAATTTTGTTAACTAGGGAAAGCCCTTGAACAACTTGTTCGCCGGCATAAAACCCCGGGAGGTTTAGGAACCTGCCTTAACCAAAAGGTATATTAATCAAGTTGGGATACAAAACTAAGAGCGTATGCAAGGGAGCTTAAGCTAGTGAGAATGTGTGTGTAAAATACATGTGTTCCTCCCTTTTTATACCTCGAATACAAAGAAACAATAAGCCTAGAATATAGGAAATTAGTTATAGTTGTTGAGGTATTCTCGCCACAATGTTGTTTGAAGAGATAGGGATCCTTTGCTGGACTTGTTTGATGAGAAAACGTTTGTTGACTCAGTCTCCTTTATCTGTTGACATATTTCCCAAAAAATAGGTTGTAACGTAACAGTAATTTAACCTGCAAAAAATGTCAAGATGCAGTAGGAGAACTCAAGTTGTTAGTATCAAGATGATATACGTAAGTTGTAAACAAGTTGACTTAAAATGTAGGCCCAACAAAATCTTATGCCTTCCTCCCTCTGTTCAGTATCATAATAGCTTCCTTTAAGTTTTGGCCGGCGACAGTTTTGATTGTCGTAAAAGGAATTCTGAATTACTTTTAAGTGAACCTCGTGTCTCAGCCCTCTTCCTATATATTTTTCTGTTATTTCCTTTCCTAGATTTCCGACTCGTCATTTGATCTATCTCGGTCAGGAATTTTTTACACAGACAACCGTGAGAAGCCCGGTAATGTTCTCTCCATCTAATAAAATCATGATATTCCTTCCTCCTAAATTTCTCTGAGTCATCCTCTTCTCGCTCGCTCCAGATATGATCTCAAGCGAGTTTCTGGCTAGAGTTCCCGACTGGATTTTGCTCTTATTCTCGTTATTCAGATTTGTTAGGGCATTTGTATAGATCAACGTTTTGATGATGCTAATTAGGTTAGATTTATCCCCAAGATTAGTAGATTTTTCGTATAAATAGTTTTTCTTTTTACAATAAGATTTGATTATAGCTATTAATTGTTTCATTTCATTAAAATAACTATACTCATCAGAAACTATTAACTGTTTACAAAACAGAAACAATTAGATAAATAAAATATTGGAACAAAACGATCCATCAAACCATGAACCGACTCACAACTAGATTAAGAATGAGAGGAAGATGAAGACGGAAGCGTGTACCTTGTGATTCCATGATTGTTCTTAGTCTTATTCTTGATAAAGTATGAAGATAGTCTTCAAAGAAGGGAGGGGTAGATCTTCTAAATGATGAGTGTCCTTATTCTCTTTAGTCTTCAAGTACTTAGGAAGATTTTGGACTTAACGAGAATGTAATCACTAGTGAATTCATATGCTTGATGGATAGGCCTTTATATAGGAATCCAAGGGATACTTCATTTAGGGACTACACCTATTGATATATAAGATATTACCATTATGCCCATCATTTAATGGTAGTCTTATATTATGGAATTCTACACATTATATTATATCCTATACTTTATAATAAACATTATAATATTGATCACTATTTTATCAAGTACTTTCACTAATAATATATGTTATACAATCCATGTTCTAACATAAAAATCTTTTAGCAGCAAGATGACAAGTGGACTTCAAGTTTGACAACTAAGTGGACTAACAAATGTACAAGTTGTTTCTACAAGTTACAATCCAAAGTGGCATTTAATAACCGTTATATATCTAATAGCTAATTTTCTCATTCAGAGTCTATATAAAAAGGATCAATCTCTCATAAAAAATAAGAGTAATATATACGATACACATCATAGAATATATATGATCCTTTTGATAAAATAAAGGTAAAACACATAATCGGGCCACTATATTTTCAAAAATATTATAATTTGGTCACTGATTGTTTAAAAATGTTTTGGCCATTGTTGAAGTAAATGCTATATCAGCAAATCTCCATGTTTCTATCCCCATCCATGTATATTTAGAGATCCTTGCTTTTGGTGGTCCTTTTTGTTGCGTGGAATTCAAAGTGAGAGGTTTACGTCTATAATTCTTTCTACTTATCCCGTCTCCACCCTTTGTGAGCTCCCCAAAAATATGTAATCTCTCAGTTATCGATTAAATTTTATCAATCCTACAAAAAATTAAAACTAATTGAACACATTAATGTCCTCAAAGTATTTTTAATGGTGTCAAATCAATAATTTTCTAATTTTTACATCTTACAATTAATAAAAATATTATAATTAATTCGCTTAATATTTTTATAAAAAAATAATAATTTTATAACATCTCAAAATAAAATAAAAAACACGTATTTTATTTTAGGACGAACGGAGCAAATATGGAATTCGTTTAAAGTTGAAGGGGGGCGAAGAGTACCGTTGTGTAACTTGTACCCCAGGTTCCAGCAAGACTAAAGTATAAAAAGAAAGGTGGGGGACCACAACTGTGATTAGAATTTAGAATCAGAACCTCCGTGAGTACTGAGTAGGAGAGGAGGAGGTAAAAAAAGATGGTGGGTCTACTTGATTTCGTCCCGTCCCGTCCCCTAATTTCAAATTTCTCTCTCTCCTAATTTGTACTTTTTGTACTAAGTACATTTATAGTTAGTTAATGTCCCACTTCAATTTACAAAACTGACCTCAGTGTAGCTCATATTTTTCCTCTATTACCCGAGACCTCTTCTATTGTTTCAACACTCTTGGGCAGTTAAATAAAAACCAGATTCACTTAAGTTCGAGCTACCTTAAGGCTTAAGATATTGTTTGAGATTACTTTTTGCCACATTTATTTATCTTTTAAAGTAATAAAATTTTAATTATTAATACAATACTATGACATACTAAAAATAACAATTCTTAAAATTTAAATTTTTAGTTAATCTTTGATCAAAATTTAATTAAGTTGACCAAGAAAAATCAAAGCGAAATATTTTTTCTATTTTTTTTAAGACAAATGGAGTATATTTTGAAATTAATTTTTCTTTGCTTGACTCAAGCTCAACTTGATAAATTCAACTAAGCTCGAGTTAAAGCATATCGAAATTGAATCGAATCGTTAACAACGGCTTGATAGTAGCTCGTGAACCAACTTGAGCAAGTTGAACTAGATTAATTGACAGACTCGTTCGAACTTGAATTACACTCGAACCGCGTTAAAACTTGACTTGACTTAGTTCGATTAGACCGTAAACTTGTATAATTTTTCTGTCGAAACCGTGACCTTAGTTCTTCTCCTCATGATTCAAAGGGCACATTTGGCTTGTGGAAGTTTTTAAAGTTTTAGAATTGTTTTAATCATTGAAGAAAAAGTAAAAAATGAATAAATAGAAAGATATATGGTGGACTAATTAAATAGAAAGTTTAAAATCTATATATATATATATATATATATTTAAAGTTGGTGAGGATGCCTAAAGATGTGACACCTCACCCCCTTTGGTTAAAGATGCATTCTCATGGCTTGACTTTTGGAATTCTAGGGAGGGTATCATTAGCTAATAGTCTTAGCTAAGTACTATAGATATGATATTGTGGTATATACCATTCTTCAAATACATTAATAGAGGAACTTTAGCTATTGGCAAGGAAATGAAAAGCTAGAAAATAAAACAATGTTGTTAGTGAGATTTGAACACACTCCCTTTTGAATTAAAACATACACCTTAGACCAACTCAACCATTTATATTTTATGTATTTATTTAAAATGCTACATATATCATGGGGAAGAAGATTCTCACATGAAGAGGTTTTATAACCGATATTGGCTACTTAAAAGATATCCAGGTTCATTCAAATACTTGCCTCTTCGTGTATCTATATATAAATCATCTTCATTTTGGTATCAAAAAAAAAATCTCTATTATAATTACTAATGGAGTAGTATAATATCTATGATATCAAAGTAATAATATCTATTATAATTACTAATAGTATAATAGCTATGATACGATAGTTATAATCCCTTTTATAAGTACTAATAGTATAATAGTTATGATACGAAAGTAATAATCCCTATTAAAATTATTACTGAGGGTAATCCCTATTATTATTATTAATAGTATATCCTTAGCTAATAATTATACCTAATAATAATAGGTTTAACATATAGTATTTATACCTTATTAGATATTTAATAATATTAATCTTATAGGTATTATTATTATGTAGTATATAACTACGACATAATAGTATTAGGTATTACTATTATATATTCAATAATATTAATCTTATAAGTATTATTAATAGCTATTAATAGTATTAGGTATTACTATTATATATTCAATAATATTAATTTTATAAGTATTCATATTAGCTATTACTATTATCCTTATGACAATACTCGCTCAAAACCTTTTTTTAAGTGATTAATAACACATTTAATTCTTCTAAAAAAACACATTTAATTATTTTTTAAAAGAAATTCATTTCAAATGAACCATAGTTATATCTACTTCGTAACCACCATATTTAATTTCATTTTCTCTCTAAAATCGTAAGTTGGGTTTATATATATATATATATATATATATATATATAGAGAGAGAGAGAGAGAGATTTGTAACTCCCTTCTTGCTAATTACTTTTTCATTAAGTACTCCATTATTTGTAACTCCCACATATTTGTAATGAAATTAATTATTTTTCACAATGGTTCCTACCACTCTATATTCCAAACGGTTTGATCTTCAATTTTTTGAGATATCTCCATTGGTATTGTAAAACTTATAAAGCATGTGCCCATCACTCCCTTCGTTCGGTTGCAAGATAACTTTTCCCTTTTGTAGACAATAAGTAAGGTGAAACATCATTTGTCTGAAGGAATGATGGTTTCTCTCTCTCCTTCGGATCATGGTGTATTGGATTCGCTTTACTTATATAGCTCATGATATTTTATTTTAGCTTCCATTTTAAATTTGGGTCTGATTTATGTTTTTGGATTTCGTTGTAGTTGAATTGTTCAATTTCAATTTTAAATTTTTTTCTTTTTATTTGGCACATCTTTATTGTTTTTATTATCTCGATCTTTCACTTTTTGGTATTTTGGTTTTTGTTAGGCGATGTTTTTGGGGTTGATATTGCTCTTGATTTATGGTTTTACGTATTGATTTCTATTTTGATTTTGGTACATAATTTATACTAAAATTTTTGTTTTATTTCTGCTCTTGATTTTTTTTATTTTATTGATTTTCCCTTGAAAATTTCGTTTTGATTTTCGATTAAATAATGTATATCACTTTTTCTCTCGGTTATGTTTATAATATAAACCAACCAATTTCTATTTCCATACATGTTAATCTAGACTATAAATCATGCATATATAACAATGTAAATATTTTATTTTCTATTTTATAAAAAATCTCAAGTATATGTCTAAAATATCTTTATTAAGGGCGAGATGAAAAATAATTCAACAATTTGATATCATTGAAAGATACTTTAGGAATAAAAAATAAATAGAAATAACGATTTACTCATACCCACAAATCGATAACAAATATTTATTCTAAAATGAAAGTATTATACTAAAAATGATCATCAATTTGCGTATATTGACAAAACCTAACTTTTTTAAAACATTAAGTCAACAAATGCCTATATCAATTATAATTTTATTTTTATAAAAGTACTCCTAAAATATATCGATTAATCTCAATGTTAAATTGCACCCGTGCATAGCACGGGTTCTATAACTAGTAATAACAATAAAATAGAAAGGCTAAATACTAATGGAAACACGGCCGAAATTATCTGAAAATTGATACTCTTACTGTCTTACATAACGGTTGGTCTTTCAGTGTGGATGTGACGCCCCGATCCAGATTTTCAAACAAAATCTCAGATTGTCAAAACAACATAACAAGACTTAGCATAAAATGTAAACACCTGATTAAACAATAATAACCAAGTCTTCGGCGATACTACTACCAAAACACCAACTAATAACAACCTTGAGTCTATAATTTGGGAGAAGAAATTACAACAATTTTAACATCATCGGCCACAACATACCGGAACAACAAAATAAACCATGAGCCACCACATACTCAGAAACCCGACTGGAGTAATAACCAACTGTGCACAAGTGCGACAACCATGTCGGCTACCAAAAGAATAATACAAAACCAAGTATGATTCTACCCAAAGGTAAAGTCTATATAACTTTACATAACCATCGTATCTCACTAAAAGAAAATGCTACAACAACTGTATAACCACGAAGACAACCTGCTATCTAGTCGCGTCCTCACCGACCTCACCAAGAGCTGCCTGGCTGGTTCGGATCTAAGGAAAACATTAAACACAACGGGGTGAGTCGAAACCCAATAAGTTACTAAATGCAGCTATATGTCATGGCATAATGCTCAATTGTAATCGTAACAAAGTGATATCATCTTTACACATCACAACACAACATGAAATATCATCCATGATATACAACTCATGTTAAACACATAGCACTTTGATTTTCACATAAGTGCTTGTAAGTAAATCATATAATAAATGATATCTTTCTCTTTATCTGTCTTTGCGCTGCTCTTGCAGTACACAAAATAACCAACGTGTATCGATACTCGTCTATGATATATCGACATCCCCGAACCTACCGGGTCTCCCCGATAATTTATCGGATCTTAGCAACCAAAGTCACATGTATTGCAGTGACAGTGGGGCTACCTCCCACCTGTGGCCAACAGATGTAGCTAACTCTTTTTTCTAAAAAAGGAAGGTTACTTAGAAATCGCTCTTTGTTAGGGCCTTTGCCTACCAAAGGAATGGGACTCCTTATAGCGATTACAAACATTGATTTGTCAAGGCTATATGTCGTTCCACCTTGACTCGTTAACAAATGTCAGCTGGACTCAATGCAATGCACAAAATGGTATTTACTCATCTTATGCAAATTAACCCCAAGTTCAAAAGTAGTGAACTTGGTAAATGTCAAGTAATTCATATTACTCAATAACATGTCACAACAACAAGCACATATTTGCTCAAGTTTTCACATCCACATAGAGCTAATTAAGTCTATATATCACACATAATAACCATTCACTTAACCAACTTGTTTGAGAGTTCATAATCCTACTTAAACTAACTCAAATTCTCGTAGGGATTTAACATAATGTTTAATGCATATTGTTAATCCAAAATTCTACTTTAAGAATTCATTCAACGTAATTGTTCACTTTGGGTATAGTTGCTATTTGCGACTCCTTTCCCAACTATAGTCTTTATTCTCTCCTTAGTAAAATTCTAAGTTCAACAATTGAGTAATTATTCCAACCAAACCATCTTATACCAAGAAATCATCATACACAAGATTCTCACACATCCATGTAACAATTAGACATGTGAACAACATCTTCAACAAGGCTAGCAAATTCATTATGTAACTAGCTGCTTTGAAGCTTTAAGTATACAAAGGGGAATTAGTAACTTACCTTAAATAGGAAAATCAAGCCACAAAACACACAATCAAAGCTTTGCAAATGAATCTCCTAGTCTTTAGCTACACAAATCTGGTCTTGCATGCAAAGTTGGATGGTTGGATTTTGAGAATATACAAAACACACAGCAATTCACCTTGACAACACACACATACACACACACACACACACTTCTCTTTGAGTTCTTGAGTGATAATATGGAATGGGAGTAATGTTTTGTCTCTCTCAGGGGCTAAGGGGTGAAAGAGAGGTTGATTTTACTCCTCCAAGATGTGTCCCCTTTTTAAGCCAAAAGTCTAACATGTAAAATTATAATATTAAAACACATACAACAAACCTATAGTCAGGGCGATCGCCCTCACTCGAGGCAAAGCGATCGCTTTAACCTCTGCCTACGAGGCAATCGCTTTGGGGTAAGCCAAGGCGATCGCTTTGTCCCTAGATCTCAAATGACAACTTTCTGTCCACAGAGCGATCGCTTTGGGGTAAGCCAAGGCGATCGCTTTGTCCCTAGATCTCAAATGACAACTTTCTGTCCATAGAGCGATCGCTTTGGCCCTAGCCAAGGCGATCGCTTTGTATCTAGTATATTCAAATGCTAAATACAAAGTTCTAAAATGAAACCAAAGCCATCCCAAATGCTTCTTAAGCAAACTTGACAATTTTACTAAGCCAAAACACTCAACGAGGATTTCCAACAAGTCTAAGAACTTTGCTAGAAACATAACACATGGATTACATAATTGTTACACAACTAATACATGTCAACTACACAATGTATATCATCATAATTCACATCACTACAATGGCATTCTATCATTACCATGCTATGCAAATATTTCCATCATGTATATTTAACATAATAACAAGGCATACAAGTGCAATTAACACATAGGAGAGCTAGGGTATTACAGTGGAGGCCATCAAACCAAGCAATAAAGGATTTATTAGGGGTAAATTGCTGCCTTTTTGGTGCAACGCAATGTAAATATGATCTAATGTTACGCCATCACCATGACATGCATTAAGAGTAATAACGACTTTTAAGTACTAAATACCTCCCCCTTATATTAAATAAATTTAAATAATTTTTTGGTCTCTCGACTTTGACCAATTTTTTTGTTTGGTCCTGTAATTTTAAAACATATTCATATGATCCAACATCTTGTATTTTCTTGTTAGAGTCCTCCCTCCCCCGTTAACATTAGAATCTCTGTCTATTATGTTTCAAAATGCCTAAAGTACCCTTACCCAAATACGCTTTCCCATGATCCAATTTCATTTCTCTCCTCTGCAACCGAACCCTCTCACCTTCTTTCTCAAAATTCCAACCGCAACTTCATCCATCTCCGGTCAAGGTTCTTGCAGATCTGGGGGAATGTTATAAATTTAGTTGGTCTGGCCCAATGTTTATTGTGGCAACCCTTTTATAATAGCCCAAACCCCGAGCCCATCTTCTTGGCGGCCCATACAACAGCTGTCGCTTATACGGAAGCTGGCTTCTAGGTCCTTACTTTGTACGCTCCTGGCTCCTGCCTTCAACCGTCATATTTATGCCCCCTGTTCTCCCTCCTTGCGTTAGTGTGCTGCAAAGAAATCTAGGGTTTAGATTTTGGGGATTCAGCCGCACCTCATCTCTCTATCTACCGTGACTAGTCCTTGTGGGTTTCTCTTTTGTCTTTCTTCTATATTGTGAGTGTGTGAGAGTGTGTGTGAGAGCAAACACTTGGGTTTGGGCTCTTGAAGGTTGGTACTTTTGGTGAACTAGTTTCTTGGCGATTTCTTTGTGGTTTCGGGTCTGCTGGGTTTAGAGAGAGGGGTTGCTGGTCAATCAAGGGGGGATGGTTTCGGGTCTGTGTTTCCGGCTGATCTTCGTGGGCCACTGGAGTGAGAGCTTGGTCTGGTTTGGGTAGTGCCTTGGGTTGTTGTTGGGTTTAAGATCGGTAGACTTGTTTGGTAGACTGGTTCGAGAAGGGTTACTGAGCCGGATAGTTCTTTAGCCAAGGTGCTAGCCACCTGTGACGGCGAGTCGGTGACTTATACACCGGCGTGGTTAATCTTCCAAGATAGCTCGTTGTTCCTTGTCTTATCTCTGTTTATCACAAATTGTTGGTACTAATTTTTGTTTTGTAGATTTCGGCAAACGAGTGGAGCTGTGTAGATCTACTGATTATTCTCATAGCATAGATTCTATGTTACCCCAACCCCCATTGTAATCTCGAGTATCCCAGTGAGGATCACCCTAGTTTGGATTGTATTAGGCCATTATTATTATTCTGTAATAGTTTGCCACGCCTCGATTCTGTACGCAGCTGCGGTCCGAATTCACAGTAATGGTATCAGAGCTTCGGGTTGTGCGTGCGGTGGATCGTACGCGGTAAGGGCTTCCTTCAATCCAAAATAAAAACCATAGTCGAGAGTTTCTAGGTGAGCTTCCTATTTCCTTTTTTGCTCAGTTTCATTTTTCTGTGGTTTGCTTTTGATCTGCTGAGGTTTGCATGCTAGATCTGTTAGATATTCTGAGTTCTTAGATATTCTGATATGTTGGGTTATTCCGTTGCATGCTGGTTACTTGATTTATTCTGTTGTGGTGTTTGCTTGTGTTAATTTGTGTTTTAAAATGACTAGCTCTTCAACGTATAGTTTAGAACCTTTTAATGGGAAAACTGATTTTTCGATTTGGCAACAGAAAATGAGAGGTGTTTTAATCAAAGAAAAAGTTTTCAAAGCCATAACATTAAAGTTTGCTAAAATTGATACGAAGGAAAATAGAGTTGAAATTTTTCGCATATTCATCCATCATTTTAAATATGTCCGACTCTGTTTTGAAAAAAGTTGGTAAGTTAGAATCTGCGAAAGCTCTTTGGGATATACTAAAAGAACTCTATTTTGAAACTTCATTACCTAACAAATTATATCTTCTGAAAAGTTCTTTCATTTTAAACTTGACCTAAGCAAGGATATGGATGACGATATTAATGTTTTTACTAAACTCGTACAAGACATTAAACAGACTAGAAACAAACACATTGACGAGTATACCCCTATAGTGCTTCTTAATGCCATTCCCGAGTCTTAAGTGGATGTTAAATCTGCAAACAAGTATGGTAGGGATGCGTTGACTCTTGACACGATGATAAACGGGCTAAAGAGTAAGGAATTAAAATTAAGGTCTAATAAGGGTAAATCGTCAACATCCGATTAGATTAGTCTGGTAAGAGGAAGACAACTTGATACGAGTAATAGGCAGCATGGTCAAAATCAAAATTTTAAAAATGAAAAGGGAAGGAGCAAGAGTCGGTCCAGGTATAGACCGACGCAGCGACATAGAAATTGTTACAGTTGTGGTGAATCTGGGCATTTTAAAAGGGATTGCATAAACCCTAAAAACAAGAGTCAAAATCATAATCATGATGAGCGAAATGATTGTAATTTAGCCTCCGGTAGTGAAGATGATGGTAATGTTTTTATGGTGATGAAAACTTGTGAAACCGTAGTGAATTCTGTGCACTCTATTTCTGCATGTATGAATGAGTGACTTAATGATTTCGTGTGTGTGTTTCACATGACACCTTTTAAAAACCGTTTTTCTTCAAAATGAAAATTGGAACTGTTTTCTTGGCTAGTGAAAAAAATGTCAAATTGTTGGAATTGGCGATGTTTGCTTGAAATTTGATTATGGATATATTTTGACTTTGAAAAATGTTAGATATGTGCCTGATTTGTGTAACAATTTGATCTCGTATACATCATTAGAAGAAGATGGGTTAGAGGGTAAATGGGGAATGCGTTTGATGAAAATTTTAAAAGGAAACTTGGTAATTTTTAAAGTTGAAAAATAAAGAAATTTGTATGTTTGCAATGCTGTGCCTGCGTCTTTTATTGAACATCGAACAAATATTGTTAAGGAAGAAAAAACAATGTTGTGGCATAAATTCGGCTTTCGGCTTCTTCTCCTCCAAATCTAAACCCCAAGTTGAAGCCACTTTAACAGCCGACGGGCATCCAGAAAACCCTTCCATCGGGTGACAATCGTGTGAGGCAGACCCAAAGCAGCTACCGTGGGCGTCCCAATCACATTCCTGATAGAGCACAAGGTTGTCAATCGAGCAACGGAAGAAAACTAGCTCGGAGCCGTAATTGTCGCAGATCTGGGAGCGATCGTGCTTCTGGGAGAGCGCGTTGGCGGCGTGAACGTGATGTGATGTTCTCTTGTAATGGAGCTGTAATGGAGGATTTGAAGAGAGAGATTTACCTGGGTTTCTAGAGGTTAAAGGCAACCTAATATTTGAATTGACAAATTGACCCCTGTATTTTGTATTTTTAAAAAAGTCAGTCCTTAAGGAACTTGTTAGTAAGGGTAATTTGGGGATATTTATATGGTAATAGACAGAGATTCTAACATTAACGGGGGAGGGGGAATCTAACAAAAAAATGCAAGATGTAGGACCATATGAATAGGTTTTAAAATGGCAGGACCAAACAAAAAATTTGGTCAAAGTCGAGGGGCCAAAAAATTATTTAAATCTATTAAATACCCTTTTCTTTTTTGTGCAAAACTACTAAACTGTTCATTAAGCCTTTAAGACGTAATTGTACACTCAAACCTCACATATTTTTCATTCACTTATTTTTGCTAGAAAAAGTTGTATTTTTGATTTTTTTTTGTAATACTCATTTTTTTCTTAATTATTGTTGTATGATTATATTAGTTTTTTTTTATGATTGTTTTTTTTTTTTGTCAAAATTATGAGTGCCACCAGTAGGGGTGACACATAAGTTTTACCATAATTCATCTAAAACACAATCACCTTTTTTTTTTTCTTCTTAGTAGCGTTTTAAAATCTGTATTTTAAAAAAAAGCTAAAAATTTTAGCGTTTTAAAACGCAGCCGCATTATTACTCTAAAACACAATCGCCTTTTTATGTGTGGGTAGATTCATAAGTGCCGCCTATCGAGACTACAATTGTTTTTAATAAGTTTATAATACGACATAATATTGGTATCCCGTCAAGTTAGATTAGATTGTGGAATTTAGTACAACCACTACTTCAAGTTGAACAATTTCAATAAGGAAAAGAACTTGAGTTGAGCCTGTTTACTTCAACTAAATGGTCTACCTAAATACTTAATGGAGACCAAATATAGGATTGTATACTGGGTAGCGCTATTAACACTTTTTTTCTTATTAATACACCACTTCTTCTAATACATTTCTACACTAATTAACCTAATTTCTAAATGGGTAATGATACATATAGTAAAAAATTGATCATGAATTTTAAAGCCCACACATGTGGAACAAGGAGATCCACTCTCCTCTCCCTCTCTCTTTCTCTCTCTAACCAAAACACTTGGATCTCCTTGTGCCATATGTGTGGGCTTTAAAATTCATGATCAATTTTTCACTATGTGTATCATTACCCTTTCTAAATACATCACCCCCATATTTTCTATTTTACTATTCTCAATTAATTCACTCTAAACCTAACACACTCCACCCCCCACACAACAGAAACCCCCTCACCCCAAAACTCATGGCTCCCTTATCTCCCTCACCTCCTGCAGCCTCCCCTCTCTCCCTCATTTTTTTCTTCTTCTCATATCCACCCTCTCTCTCCATCAATCTATGTTCCCTCCCTCATTCTCTTTTTTTTCCCTTCTCCTTCCTCCTCTTTGAAATTACCTTAAAAAAATTTGAAAAAGGGAAGAAGGAGTGAAGGGAGAGGAGAGGGGAAGAAGGGAAGAAGGAAAGAAAGGAAAAAAAAGGGGGGATAGAACTGAGGCTGTGAGGCAGCAGAGGGAGAGGAGAGAAGGGAGAGGGGAAGGGAACTGGAAAAGAAATGGGGATGGATGGGAGGGCGGGCGGTCGTAGCTGCGAAGGGGAAGGGAAGGGAAGAAGATGAATTGTAAAAAAAAAAAGAAGGAAAAAAAGTATTAAAATATTTTTTAACAGTGACATTTTTATAATTAATTTTTTTTAGAAGGGTGGGGTGAGGGTGTATTTAGAGGACGGTAGTGTGTTAAGTGTTAACAGCCCTCCCCTTACATATACCACGTGTTATGCTACCAACTAGCAAGCACTTGTATCTACCCCATGCATTACATACACCAAAAAGGCTAAGGTTAGGTATTAATTTAACAAATTATATGGTTTAGTAAGTGATTTTCTTTGTGTGTGTGTGTTTATTTTGTAATGATCAAAGTAACATGAAAGAGAAAAAATGTAATAAGATTAACGAATGAAAAGCAAGAATAGAAAGAATAATCATAATATATATATATATATATATATATTATCCAAACGCACTTTTAATTTCATTAAAATAGATAATTCAGCCAAAACATACAGTCCCACCACCATAATGCTATTAAATCAGCTTACATTATTACAAATCCAAATCGGATAACTAAATAACAAATGACATCTCTAATAATATTGAATGGGGCCAAGCCACACAATTAGAAGATATATCAAAATAATTTTTTATAATAATCCAATATACTTTTATTATATTCCTTACCCTAATAAAAAATTATCACGTTTGAAAGAATATTCTAAAATGAGTATTGTATTGGAGAACGTTTAAAGCATCTCTAATGTTATTATCTAGTTTTTCTTACGTTACATGCATAAACAAGAAGACATCTTTCATAAATAAAAACTGACGGTAAATGACATGGATTAAAAACATCCTTTAGGTGACCCTTTAGAAGTAGATGATCAAGAGGATGTCTTTCCAATTAAATTCCAACTCATCCCCACCTCAGCATAAGATGTTTGTATTGGAGAAGTTTTTTTTTAAAAAATTTTTATCTATCCCATGTGTTTAACATTTTTTACTAGATAGATGATTGCATTGGAAAAGCTCTAAAGTTTCTTTTAGAGTATCTCCAATGCTATCATCTAGTTTTTCTATGTGACATTTTTAAACAAGAAGACCTCTTTCATATGTGACAAAAAATTTAAAAGATAGAGAGTCCTCTTTCTAAACGTACTCCAATGCAAGACTTCTTTTAAAACATTATTTCAGACGTGACATTATTTTATAATTATTTATAAAACACCTACTGTAACTTATTGACGGTAAAAAAAAAAAAAAAGAAAGTAAATGAGGTGGATGAAAAGACATACTTTAGGTGACCCTTTAGAAGTAGATGATCTCTTTCCAACTAAATGCTACATCATTTCCATCTCAGCATTAGAGGTTTGCATTGGAGAAGATTTTTTAAAAAAAATCTATCTTTTTACGTGTCTAACAATTTTTACTAGATAGACGATTGAATTGAAGAAGATTTTAAGGACTATAATTTTGAAGTTTAAGCACATGCAACACATAAAGACACTTTAATCACTTGTTAAATTGGAAAATTCTCATATTCAGCAGGTCAGACTGTGAATTAGCCTGTCAGGTGAGGGCAAAGTAGTAACTTCTCGCACATAATGACACTTTTGTTAGAGAAAGCTGTCTTGACTGTTGTCTTTCCATTATTAATGAATTTTCAAAAGAAAAGACAAAAAGTCTTACATAATTACGATTAGCCCATCCACCCCCTCCACTACACTAATTCTGGATCAATTCAATTTTGCATCCCCCATTTTTGTACAAGTACAATCCACACTGTTACAAACATCATATTCTTACCACTCACTGTATCACAATCGATAAGTGGTTTGTTCTTACGAGCTAAACCTCAACTTTAATCCATGTTTTGACTTTCCTTTGACTCACTCTGTTTTCAAAGAGAAAAGCAACTCTTTTTGCTCGTGTTTTCTGGGTGTAATCAAGAAAATGGGGTTGATGCTTGGGAGCCGACACCCACACAAGGCGGCTGGCTCCGGCGTCGGCGTCTCCACCAGATGGGTTTCTTTACTCTGCATTGCTAGTTTCTGTTTGGGTGTCATCTTCATTAACAGGTAGGTACTCCCATTATTATCAAAGCTCTAATCTTTAATAGTAATGCTCTACATATAATACGGCAACCATCCCATCCACAGAATAACTTTGTATAAATCGAGCTTATAGATTTGCTAATATAGTTTGCTTTTCAAGTTTTAAGTGCTTAATTGTGCTTATCCACAGAATAAGTTTTTAGTTCTGATCTTTTAATTTGTTGATCCTATACATTGTGCATTTTTAATATTCTGTCTTGGGTACAGAGCTGGATGTGAAATGGTGCTTCAATGTATTCTTTTAATTTCTTGGTTTGAGGTTCTCACTATCTTGGTAGCATATAGTTTTCAAGATTGGGATTTCTGCAATTCTCTGTTAGTTGAACTACTTTACTTTCTACTTTCATTTTTAGGTGATTTTTAGTTGTGGGTGGAGGCGTAACTTATAAACCCCTCTTCTTCTTTGCTATTTAAATGCCCTCTGATCATATTTGATATTTCTTATATACTGGTTTTTATGGGTTTGATTTAATTAGAATGGTTGTAAAATTGGAAATGTGCCTCATGAGGTGTATCTGGGTTGTGATTACACTAGCTAATAGATAAAATCAGTTTCAAAATTAAATAACACAGGTCGTGATGATAAAACTTTTAATTTTGTTCTTCTGCTAAGAAAGTTTCAAAACTCTAGTCCATGTTGCTTGCTTGCCAACTTACTATTCGTATTTGAGCTTGGAATGCTTAAGTTATTCTAGTGCTGATGATTGGTTGATCTATTAGCTTACAATAGAAACAGATTAGATGAGGGTAAATCATTTTTAAAATCCTAACCCTATGAATAAACTTACTGAGTTGAATAATTAGATGAGCTCATGAGCCAAGTAATAGATTGTTTAGTTTGGCTTGGATAAACTGAACAAGGTCATGAATCAACTTAAAATCTAATATATCTTGCTCCTGGTGTGTTAGTTGGTTCAACAAAGAAGGCTCTGGTGTTGGCCACATGTTGATCTTGTTGGTTTTATCTTTCAATTTGGAAAGTTAAATACAGAAAGCTCATTTGACATGTTAAGTCAGATGTCTAATTGGTATATATTGCATTCAACAATTCGTAGATTTTGGACATGGGATAAATGTTGAACAATCTTAATATTGAAAAAAAATGATCACGAGTTTGAAGAAATCTTGTGGTTGTTAACTGCAGAAAGATTTTCTAGGTGGAAAAAAAGCTTGAAAGTTACATGTTTACTTCTACAGATATATCTTCAAAAAATGAGTTCTGCTAAGCAAGCCTAGCTCGCCCTTATTTTACATTTCATAAGCCCAAGAAACTATACTTGAGTGCGGTTTACCCTAGAAAGAATTCTAACATATTGAGTTTGGTTGTGGGAGGATGCATTTGGGAAATTTAATTGGTTTGACTAAGGCTGATACCTGAACCGTTTTTTTAGAATACTAGGAAGAGAAAACAAAATAAATAATTCAGATCAACTCATTTTCTTCCATGTGCTTGAGGTGTTTACTTATTAGCTTTTGATACATGAGTTGACACAGGTGAGTATATGATGGGAATTTTTACAATTTTGCGTCCATCTGGTTTTAAACATGGTTAACAAAACCGGGCTGAACTGGCTGGTTCAACCCGACCCTTGAACCAAACCTGAGGCCTGTCTAGTTTCTCATTTATACCAATTCTGCAACTGAACTGGATAATTTTCCTTTATACCAGTTCTGTAACTGAACTGAACTGAATTGAGCCGTCGCTAAAGCACCTGTTTTAAGAAAAAACAAGCACGTTTGCTGGTTTGATGTCTGGTTGAGTTCTGATAACTATGGTTTTATATAGTTTGTAGTAGATTAGAGCTCATCAATATCACAATATTCTGCCATTAATGGAAGAAGGTGCAAATGCACATTATTTGCTTGCAGGAAAGGACATAATTGTCTTAAATTGGTAGTAATTGATGATTTAGAACATCTATCTTGACACTGGTTTAACTCGAAGGGATCAGGGATTAGCATTTGTTGTTACATGTGGTTTTCAAAGAACCTTGGCCTAAACTAATAGTCTTAGCTTATGTCTCCAGTCTCATAAACATAGTCGACTTACATTACTCCTTGAGCTTGACGTATTTCGTGTATTATACCCTTTGATTTATGAATATTAGTTGGCTTCTCACTGTTTGAGGTCACTGATGCCACATATCCAGCTATATATTGAGATTATCTCCACTTTCCATGTGAAATTAGTTAAGCATTCAGGTATCTAATTTTACGTAACTCTGTTGTACATGAATGTGATACGTCTTTACTGTTTGATGCCTTATAGATTTTGGACTAGTCCAGATCCAATCAAAATGGACGAGGCAGCTTCAACTGTGGATAAACATAAATTAGGAGAGGTTCAGCCTGTCATTAAGTGTGAGAAGAAGGCAAGTCATTAGAAAGATTTTGTCTCAGGCCCTGTTGCCTCATCTGCTAAGTATAAATTTAATTTTTATTTCGTTACAGGAGGTTTCTGTTGAGGCTGGGGACGTTCTTTCTCAAGTTTCACGTACACATGATGTGATCATGTAACTCTCTGCATCCAATTCAAATTCTGTTTTTAAAGTCATTCGATCTTAAATACTTTCTTACTTATTTCTTTCTTTATCCATTTACTTATAAAGCGATTCATAATTCAATTGTCTGAAGTCTGCCCCATGGCGCAAAATTTTCAGGACTCTAGACAAAACCATATCTACCTTGGAAATGCAGCTTGCATCAGCTAGGTCTGCCAAAGCTGGTCATGACGAAGGATCTGCAGTGGCTGAAAAACCTGGATTTGAGCAACCAACTGAGCGCCAGAAGGTTTTCTTTGTCATGGGTATTATGACTGCATTCAGCAGCCGGAAGCGCAGGGACTCCATCAGAGATACATGGATGCCTCAAGGTTCAATTTTGTTTACTTTTGGTATTTCTAGTTTTCTATACATAATCTCGTTTCTTATGTTTTCTAAGCTATGATTGCTATTAGGAAATGTTTTGAGGAAGCTGGAGAAAGAGAAGGGAATTATATTACGCTTTGTCATAGGGCACAGGTCAGTTTACTTCTAAACTACAAATATTTTTGGATCATGGTTTTTCCAAATTATTGATGGGTTGG
Organism: Platycodon grandiflorus; assembly: GCA_016624345.1. Taxonomy (NCBI): domain Eukaryota; kingdom Viridiplantae; phylum Streptophyta; class Magnoliopsida; order Asterales; family Campanulaceae; genus Platycodon; species Platycodon grandiflorus. Next base: position 92,084,104 of record CM028361.1, on the reverse strand, counting down.
TTGGTGTTGTACAGTGCAACACCGGGTGGGGTTTTGGATCGTGCCATTGATGCTGAAGAGGGACAGCATGGGGATTTTTTTCGACTGGTATTTTTCTGTTTCAACTGACTATTGTATAAGGTAGCTAAAGTCTTGCACCATTGCATGATTTTAACAGTGTCTGTTATTGCAGAATCACATAGAGGGGTATCATGAATTGTCCTCTAAAACAAAAATCTACTTTTCAACAGCTGCTGCAAAGTGGGATGCTGATTTCTATATTAAAGTCGATGATGATGTTCATGTCAATCTTGGTTAGCATGACCTTACTCTAACTCAAATCCTGTATCTTTAATTGAAAAGCATGAAATGGTGGGACACAGTATTAGGCTAACTGAGTTAATTTGATGATTTTGAACAGGTATGGTTGGTTCTACATTGGCCCGCCACCGCTCAAAACCTCGTGTTTATATCGGTTGTATGAAGTCTGGACCTGTTTTAGCAGATAAGTAAGACTTAGGTCTTCTGCAATTACTTTTCATGGCCAAAATTATGTATGATTGAGTTATAAATTATAACTACTACTACTTCACGTGCAGAGGGGTCAAGTACCATGAACCGGAATACTGGAAGTTCGGAGAAGAAGGAAACAAGTACTTTAGGCATGCAACAGGACAATTATATGCAATCTCCAAAGATTTGGCGACATATATTTCAGTTAATCGGTTAGTGCCTCTTGAGAATGCCAGACTTTTTTGTTTTAACTTTAGAAATTTTACTGATGTGTCTCAACTCTCCTATCCAGTCACATACTTCATCGGTTTGCAAATGAAGATGTCTCCCTAGGTTCTTGGTTTATTGGTCTTGATGTTGAGCATATTGATGAGAGAAGCCTCTGCTGTGGTACACCCCCTGGTAAGTTTCTTGTTAATAACTACTATAGTATCTACTACAGTTTTGAAAGTCCCTCATACACACACATGCACACGTACTCTGAAACATGGCTACGATTTGAGATTCACTTGTTTCTTTTGTTTGCAAAAATAGACTGTGAGTGGAAGGCCCAAGCAGGGAACACATGTGCAGCATCCTTTGATTGGAGCTGCAGTGGAATATGCAAGTCGGTGGAGAGAATGGAGGAGGTTCACCAACGCTGTGGGGAGGGAAATGAAGGCATCTGGGAAACCAGTTTCTGAAACCCCTGTTCTGGTCTTCTACTAGATTGGAGAATCACCATTCGCCAGTTTTTTGGTTATTAGTTGTACATCATTAATTAACATACTACTGCACATATGAACTCCGTAGAAAAGGAATAGGAATGGAAATCCCTAGTTCAGTGCTCAATGCTCAAATTCTTTTTAAGAATGACAATCGTCTCTCCCTCCCTGTGAGTCCCTGACATTCAGCTTGTAAATTTGAGGGGAAGATTCACATATATATATACCAGCTACTAGCTACATTTTGAATATTTAATCAACAACTTCATTAGTTCGTTCTAACCTTTTTACATTTTTGAATGTCAGTAGAGTTATCGTTATCCAGCTCGGTGAACCATTTAATTAATTTGCATGATCAGAAATCAATTCACAACTGTATATTGCCGGTGACACCTTATAATCGGATTTCCACCTTGATGATGATGAGCTCACCGGCCACACAGATTTACCCAAATTTAGAAAAGTGAGCTAGCTAATCTTTGAAGTAACTATAGTGATAGTCGGTGATTGCAGCTGCCTGCCGTAGAAGACATGATGGATTCTCAAGCTCAACCAGATAGATAAATCTTTGAGAATCAATCAATCAATCAATCATTGAACATGCTCGTGATCGTGACAGCCGGGTGGGCCGGGGGATCTCTTAATTAATAAATATATATATATTTGGACATGACTTTGTTTCTATATAGTCCTATATATTATGTTTTTGATTGATTGATATATGAATGATGTATGTACTTACAAACTAGCTAGGCTAGGCTTGTAACGTAGCCCGATCATCGACCCACCCCACATGGCACACATAATTAGTTTGGTACTCCAATAAACGTTGAAAACATGAAGAAAACCAATTTATTTAATCTTCTTCAATAGCCACTACGTACGTAGCTTAATTTCCTATCAACACTACTTTGCGTTCCTACTTGAAATGAAACGGCACACACACAAAACGCACTGTTCCAAAGTGTTTTTTCTTTAGTATGTAAAGTTAGGGTGAAAGTGAATTCATTCATTCATTCATTCAATAAACACTTTTTTTTTTTTTTAAATTTATTTATTTGAGGCTTATATTGGGCTTCTTGGCATTGTCGTTGTCACCGGCCATGAATTTGCATGAAAGTCCCACTGTCGTTGTCACCGGCCATGAAATTAAGTATGGGTTAGGCCAGGCCGGAGAAGAAAAACTAACTGAAATTAACCAAAGGACCACAACTACATTCAGTAGACATTAAACATGCATGACTACTTAATGTAAGAATTAATAATATTTATGAATAATGACATAGCTTTTCCATTGATTTGATTTGAGTACAGGGTTACAATACTTGGGGGTTATAAGTTAACCTAATACAATAAGAACTTGTAGAAGAATTACAATACAATAATAACATGGGGGTTACAAGTTAACCTAATACAATAAGAACTTGTAGAAGAATTATAATACAATAATAACAAGTAAGTAATAGAGAGAATATACCAAATATAATCACACTTGAATACAATAATACATGGAGTAAATATTATTCTCTTAATTATACTTAAAACATGCATGCATGCATGCATGCGTTCTTTCTTTCTTTCTTGGATCTCTATTTTTGCTCTTTAAGAAAATCGAAGAAAAGCGCGCAACAAATTAAACAAATCAAATATATGCGTGTGATCATTAGTTTATGGAGTAGTAAATTAAACTAATGCTGTGGCCTAGCTAGGCACCCATGCAACTGTCTGTCATTAATGTGAGAATTTCGGCAGGTATCATTCATTGGAGCACTGATCAATTTAATTATTCTTAAAAAATAAATCTAACCAGTCTTAATTAGTTTATTATAAATCAAACAGCGCCTTATTCTTTTTCTAATTTGAACGTCGAGTATATAATATATGAGCTTAATTTCATTTTGACTTGAAATTAATTAAGCCTCCCCAGCCGAGTTAACAAACGTTTGGTCAATTACTTTCCGAGTCATGGCCGTCCCTGTCCCTGTCCGTGGTCTAAGACTCTAATTAAGCAATCAAACTTTTGGTAATTTTAGTTAGTTACTTTTCGCCATCCACCGTTGTGCATGGCCCCCACCCCGCAGTCAGTCAGCAACCCCATCAATTTCACTTCATGATTTCTTGGAGATCTTCTTCCCCACATATATATATATATTTTTGAAGAATAATTTAGGGTTTAATTGGTTTCGTGTAAAGTTTTTTTTCTCTAAATAGCTCCACCAACTTCTCTCTATTTTCCTCTTCGATCAGTTATTATAAAACAAAAATTCAAAACCTAAAAACTAATTTAAAAATTCTCATGCAAAACACACCCTTAACGTTTTTGAGACAAATATATAAAAGAGAAAAGTGAAACTTTTTCTTGAGAGACAAGTGAGTATCTGTTCACATAACTCTGTCACACATTTGACCAAAAAAACTAATAACCCTAAAGTCACATATCTGACCTTGGGAAAAATTATCCAATATTGCAAATTCATGTTTTGTGAAAATCTTTGTAAAAGAGAAGAAGCATAGGGTGATCAAAGAGTACTGATGAAAAGATTATCAATTTTTTTTTCAGAAATGAGGGGCTAGAAAAAATCTTATGAAATTTGGATCTTGAAAGATTATCATTGCCAAAATGTCACATGTTATCGATGGCTAATTAACAAGAAGGATTTTCAATGAATTTTATCCAACTTTAGATTTTTTTTTTTTTAAGTCATGAGCAGCCAATGAATGAAGTTGCTTCTCCGTCCAGAATTGAGTGTTATTTTTTAGGTCTGTATGGAAATAAAAATACTAGTCAAAATATAAATATATATATATATTTATCACATGATGACTTTATGAACCAATTTACATGTGAGTCACTAGCTAATGGTTTAGAGAGGCATGTAACATATATTAGTAACTTTAGCTATGTAAATGGTTGAGTTTTTGAAAAATGATGGCCCTCATTTAGCTAGGGAGGAAATATATAGTAAAAAATTATCTATAATTTATTGCAAGTAACACGGTGAGCAATTGCATTGCAAGTCACGACAAAATGTTATATACTCCCTCCGTCCCTAAATTATTGTCTTCCTTTTATTTTTTATCATTTTACTCTTACTGTTTTTCTTAATTTAATTATGAGCTGCATACACATAGACATTAAAAAAAATTACATATTATATCTGAAGAGCCAGGCCCGGAGAGCCGACCCTAGTCCCAAGCCCAAGTCATAAAGTGGGCCAAGACCCATCACATAGTTAGCAGGCCAGCATCACACCCACGACCAAGACAACCCATTAGAGGGGACGAGCAGAATTCATTCGGGACGGTCAGAGAAGAACGAGCAGGCTGATTTTTCTCGTCAAGACCCCAAGGTGAAGTTAAGACGTGACCACGTGGAATAACGTCATTTGATGGACGTGCCCGACTGTTACGCCCACCATGCCAGCATTTATGCCCACTAAGCTGGCATTCATTATCGCGATTGGCCGTTACGACCGTTACCATTCCCACCATGATGAGGTATCAATACCGCTCCTATAAAAGCCCTGGATCAACTCCAAGGAAAGGTACATGAACTCTTACTAGCAATTACACTCTGCCAATTTGTGATCCTAGCTGAATACTTACACTTACACCGGAGTGTTCTTGCGGGGCTAGTCCCTGCATTCACCTAGTGTTTCTCACTTTTTGGCAGGTCACAGCATAGTCCAGATATCCGAAGTTGGACCCGGCGCAGCCCATCACATTTCTGTGTAGCATCAGATTGGTTCCATTGCCGGGAACGATTTGACTATTCATATTTGCTCACATATCAAACATTCTCGTTACAAATGGCTGGAAATGGAAAGGAGGTGGAGAGCCCTGCTGTTGGGGCTACTGGGGGTTCATCTGTGCCGCCCCTAACTCCGGGCACAAATGTCCGGGTAACGCAATCAAGGTCGGCACGGGCTACCTCCTCGGCGTCGATGCAGGGGGATGGATCACCTAAGGGTAATAACCAAGCTGGCAAGCGGGTGGAGCTTCGTGATGCTAAGAAGGCGCAGGCCAGTACACAGGATGTTACGCAGCTCACAGAAGCTGCCCGTTCGGCTGCTTAGGCTAATCAGGCTTTGTACCTTAGCCAGATGTACACTCTGAATCAGCAGCTGCTCGCTCTGGGACACACTCCGATGCCTGTAGAGACTCAGCTTATCCCGGGAATGCCTTTAACGGGAGCTCAGGGCGAGCGCCCACACGTTCCCAGGGCAACCATTGCCTGAGGCCGGAGGAGATCATCAATTTGGGCAGTACGGGGACTGTGAAAGCTCGTCGGGAGGCTGAGAGGGATGCCCGTGGGAAGGAGTTGGTAGGTCCGGAGCCGTCACGGGCAAAGAGTGTCCATAGCCGTTTAGTCTATTCTACCAGACAAGGGCGAGGCCATCCAAAGGGTTCACGGCGAAGGGATAGAGCTCGGAGCGAGGAGGCAGAATCAAGCCCGAGGCATGCCCGCAGAGAGGCTCGTGATAGGTCACACCGTGCCCGACGCACACCATCGCCAAGGCGCAGGTCGCCCGGGCGAAGATCGGAGCACCATTCTGTCATGCCGGCACCTAGCCACCGGCCAGCGCCTTCCGTGCCAGGCCCGGAGGCGGCTATGAAGGAGATGCAATTGAGGTTGGAAGCTCTGGAAGCTGGTCGAGTTGGGCCAGGGTATGTGGTGCTAGGCGAGGAGAAGGATCCACTGGCTGAATGGATAGTCACCTGCCCGACTAATCCCGATATGCCCTTGTTATGTTTGATAAATATTCGGGGAAAACAAATGCTCGTGACCATTTGCAGGGGTTTGAGAATCAGGTCAACATGGTCACGAAGGATCAGGCGACCAAGTGCAAGGCCTTTGTCAGCACTTTCCAGGGCAAGGCAGTCACCTGGTACAGAAAATTGCCGAGGGTGTCGATCACGGGGTGGTCAGATTTGCAGAGTAAATTTCTGGTTGAATTTGCCATGGTTGGGGTGACACCAAAGGCCAGGATGAATTTATGCAACATCAGGCAGAAAGATGGGGAGACAGTTGGCAAATATATGGACAGGTTCCAAAAAATGCTTGAGAAAGTGGATGACCTGACCGATCGTGAAGTTACCATGTGTTTCATGGGCGGCATGAACAAGAATGGGTTGAAGGCTGATTTCGGCATGCGGGAGCCTTTGAATCGAGCAGAAATGTTTGCCCGGGCTCAGAGTTGGAGTGTGACCTGGGAAGAGGACACAGAGGACTCCAAGAGGAAGGATAAGAAGGACTTGGTGGGAGAAAAGAGGGTTGACTCCACGAGTAAGGCTGGGCAGTCTTCGAGCAGAGGATGGAGAAGAAACCGATCTCAGGCCACTGATCGCATCGACTTTGACCCTCTCAATACAACCAGGGAAGCAATAATGAATGAGATCCGGGCAGAGTTGCCCCTCGCGCAGCCCTTGGATCCCTTGTTCTACAAGAGCAGGGATATGAGTAAGCATTGCGCCTACCACAATGAGCGGGGGCATGGCATGGAGGAATGTGTGCAGCTGAAGAGAGAGATTCAAAGGCTGCTTAACCTGGGAAAGCTTGATCGATTTCGTTTGCGGGGAGATGACAGGGACCGCAGAGAGAACAGGGAGCCTAGAGAGGAGCACCCTAAGAGAGGTCATCCTAACCACAGAGGCAGAGTGAATGTGATTCTGGAGGAGGAGCCCAGCCTGCACCAGCTAAAGACACAAATCTACACGCTCAACAAACTGCCCACAGTACCTACGGTGATAGGTGCCAGTGCCAAGGAGGAAACAATTCAGTTTACCAAGAGCGAGCTGGCGACAACTAAGTTGGCAGCCGAGCAGTCTTTGGTCGTTGAGGCTTGTATTGATTGCTGGGATGTGTTATATTACAAGTGTCTTAAGAAGTTGGGGTATGATGATGCAGACTTGAAGCCATACCGAGGTCATCTCGAGGGGTTCACCAACCACAAGGTCGCGGTTAAAGGGACAATCGAGCTGGAGGTGATACTCGGTGAGGGGGATAGGTCGCGGCTGGAGATGGTCACTTTCCTTGTGATTGACCTGAAGTCTCACTTCAACGCCATCCTGGGAGTGCCAGCCATGGTAAAGTTTTAGATGGTAGCCTCAATTCCCCATCAGCGTGTGAAATTCCTGACCGCCGGAGGTGTTGGCGAGTTGAGAAGCCGGTCACAGGAAGTCCTAAATTTTTTGGAGAAAACTCACAAGTCATCGGGCAAATTAACGATCAGTACCCCAAACCGTGAGGTCACTCTGAAGGAAAAAGAGATAGTCACCACCAGCACGCCTATACAACTCGGCATGATCCTCGAGGTTGAATGGGAGGAGGAAAGGTCTCAGCTGATAGCGCAGGATGAGCCGGTACCCGCAACGCTTGGTCCGGTAGAGGTTGAAACATTGCAAGTTCGAGAGACACCTGAAATCCAGCCCCACGGTGAGCTGGAGGAGGTGCTGATTAATCCTGCCTACCCTGAACAAAAAATAAAAGTGGGCCGGGGAACTACCCCAGTGGAGCGAGAAAGGCTGATCGCATACCTCAGACAGAGCTTGGATGTGTTCGCATGGACAGTGGAGGATATGTGTGGTGTGAGCGAGGAGATAGCACTGCATAAGTTAAATGTTGGTATGGGATTCCGGCCAGTACAACAGCGGGCAAGGCAGTTTTCACCTGAGAAAGAGCAAGCGATCAAGGTGGAGGTAGAGAATTGCTCGCAGCCGACATAATTGAAGAAATTCACTATCCAACTTGGCTGGCCAATGTAGTTATGGTCAAGAAGGCAAACGGCAAGTGGAGAATGTGCGTGGATTTCACCGACTTGAGCAAAGCCTGCCCAAAGAATTGCTATCCGCTGCCCAGAATTGATAGGTTGGTGGATGCTATAGCCGGTTTTGAGATGTTGAGTTTCATGGACGCATATTCAGGCTACCACCAGGTGAAGATGGATGAGAAGGATAAACCACTGATCGCATTCTGAGCTGCGGGAGGACTGAATTGTTACAAAATGATGCCCTTTGGGCTAAAGAATGCTGGGGCTACTTATCAGAGAATGGTAAACAAGGTGTTTGCACCCCAGCTGGGTAGAAACATGGAGGCCTACGTCGACGATATGGTGGTCAAAACCAAGGGTCGTGACCACATTGCTGACCTAGAAGAAACTTTTGCCAACCTTCGTAAGCATGATATGAAGTTAAATCCCAGCAAGTGTGTGTTCGGAGTACAAGTTGGCAAGTTCCTCGGCTTCATGGTGAATGAGAGGGGTATAGAGGCCAACCCCGAGAAGATCAAGGCTCTGCTCGAGATGAAAGAGCCCACTTGTGTCAAGGAGGTCTAGAGGCTGAATGGTAGAATAATTGCCCTTGGTCGCTTCATATCCCGCTCAGTAGAGAAATGCCTTCCGTTCTTCAAAGTGTTGCGCGGTAACAAGGGCTTCGAGTGGACAGTAAAATTTTCCAGGGCCTTTAGTCAGCTAAAAGATTACCTGGGGCATCCACCCCTCTTGAGCAGTCCAGTGGTAGGAGAAAATTTATATGTATATCTGGCGGCCACCCAGGCTGTGGCCGCAGTACCGCCGTACTTGTTAGGGAGGAAGCTGGTAGCCAAAAGCCTGTATACTATGTATCAAAGGCCTTAACTTCGGTTGAGGCCCGTTATTTTAATACAGAAAAATTGGCTTACTCGCTTGTTGTCTCTGCTAAAAAATTACAGGCTTATTTTTCTGCTCATATAATCATTGTGTACTCTGATTACCCTCTTCGAAGGATTTTGCACAAACCAGACTCCTCGGGCAGGCTTCTCACTTGGTCGATTGAGCTAACTGAGTTCCACATTGAATATCAGCCGCGACGGGCGATCAAGGCTCAGGCATTAGCAGATTTCTTGGTTAAGGCGAGTTTTACTGGCCAAGATAAAGCACTAGTTAAGGATATACCTACAACTAGTGCTCCCCCTCCCACCAAGCGACCAGACGATTGTTGGCAATTGTTTGTTGATGGTGCCTCGAGTAAAGAGGGCAGTGGTGCAGGGATCTTGCTCGTCTCACCATTTACCGAGGAGGAGTTCGAGATGGCCCTGCGATTTAAGTTCCAGGCTTCCAACAAACAGGCCGAGTATGAGGCTTTGGTCGCTGGGTTAGAGTTGGCTTTGAATATTGGGGTCTCAGCTCTAAGAGTACATAGTGATTCACAACTTGTTGTTAACCAGGTTCGGGGGGAGTATGGGGTGAATAACCCCACTTTGAGCAAATATTGCGAGCTGGTTAAAGGATTGTTAGATCAATTGTCATTTTGGGAGCTTGTCCAAATAAGCCGAGCAGATAATATATGGGCAGATTATTTGTCTAAGATGGACATGGAGGACATTCAAGTGTTAAGCCCAGCCGTAATGGTTGAGTACCTAGCTGGTCTGGCCATAGAAAGGGAGCAGGTTATGGATATCGAGATGACGGAAAGGTGTTGGATCGATGAAATTCAGGAGTACATCGAGCAGGGACTGCTGCTTGAGGACAAGGACCGTGCAAGGATCATCCAGAAGCGCTCAGCCCGGTACACAGTGATTGGTGGAGTCCTATATCGGAGGTCCTTCTCGAAACCTCTTTTGAGATGTGTGAGGCCTGAAATGACAGAGAAGTTGTTAGCAGAGGTTCACGAAGGGGTGTGCGGTGGTCACTCGGGGGCAAGGACACTGGTCGACAAGGTCCTGACTTTGGGGGATTATTGGATGACGTTAAGAAAGGATGCCGACACCTATGTGAAAAAATGCTACAAGTGTCAGCGGTTTGCGGACATCCCACGGTTGCCCTCGACCGAGCAGACTCCTGTGGTCGCGCCCGGGCCATTTGATATGTGGGGAATAGACTTGATTGGCCCATTCCCGATTACGAGAGGAAACTGCAAACACGCGATTGTGGCCATCGACTACTTCACTAAGTGGGTGGACCTTTGGCAAACATTATCGAGGAAAATGCCATCAATTTTGTTCACGACTACATATGGTGTCGTTTTGGAATCCCCCGGGCCATTGTCTCGGATCATGGTACTCAGTTTTTCGATTGATTTACGGAGGCCTGCTCGAATCTGCACATTAAACATTGGAAGTCTTCAATAGCGTATCCTCAGGGAAATGGGCAGGCAGAGGCTGCGAACAAGCGAGTGTTGCATGCTCTAAATAAAAACCTAGAAGGGCGAGCAGGAAGATGGCTAGATGAGCTGCAGGCTGCATTGTGGGCGGTCAGAACGACAGTCAGGGGGCCTACTGAGAGACCCCGTTCGCTTTAACCTACGGTTCGGAGGCTATAGCACCAGTGGAAATGGCTTTGCCCAGTTTGCGAGTAGCGCATTACGACGAGTAGAGTAACATGTCAGCTCGTCAGGGTGATCTGGACTTGCTCGGGGAGAAACGAATAGAGGCAAGGATGAGGATGGTAAATTATAAACAGCGGGCTAAAATCCATCATGACAAGAAGATGCATAAGCGGTCATTCCAAATTGGTGATTGGGTCCTAAGAAAGGTTGAGGCAACCGGTCAGCGGACAGATAGAGAGAAATTGTCACCCAATTGGGAGGGCCCTTACCAGGTGACTTAGGTATTAAAGCATCCTTGGCACGCAGACCATCTCAAAAAGTATTACCATTAGGAGAATAGGATTTTTTAGGTTTTCATTTGTAAAAAAACAGATTTGAAATATATGAAATCGAAAGTCAATGTTGATGGTACAAGCTAGTGGTGTGTGTGCAGACGATGGATCAAGCTGAGCCCTGAATAAACATCTTTGATCGTTTGAATGTTTGTTTCGGCTGATGCCTTAGTTGAGTATTTTATTCATTAATTGCTCGCAGGTCGAGCTCGTGAACTCCTAAGGTCGGAAGCTATGCTCCCAGGTCGAGTGGATCCTTTAATTAACAATTGAGGTTGTTTGATTGCTTGCGGATCGGGCTCATGACTTAGTTAGTTGAAGGGTCTTTAACATAATGCTCCCTGAATGAGCGAATCCTTTGGTTAATGTTTGAGGTCGTTTGTTCACTTGCGACTTAGTTAATCTCGGGGTTGGAGGAATTTCATTTCAAAAAAGAGCTGACACTTGTTTAAACGATCAAAGGTTAGTGGATTGCTCGCAGGATGAGCTCGGGGCTCAAACAGTTTAAGAGTTTGGCATTTATCATTGCGGCAATGAGGAAATGAGTGCATCATGAAAAAATTACTTTGTATTAACAGGAAAATAAACAAAGTACAGGGTAGAAAAAAAAAGGTGGCGCGCAGGCCGAAATGAAATAGCTAGGCGCAGCGAGCTAAAGACTACAGTTTCTACGCAGGGGGAGCCTCCTCATCACCAGCCTCAGCATTGGCCTCTCCAGCCTCCTCTTCACCCCGTCTAGCGGCATCCTCGGCTAACTGCTTTTCCTTGAGAGCTGCGAGAGCAATCTTCACGTTCACTTCAAGTGCAGTAGGGGGCAACCATTCTTCTCGGCCTTTCTCCTGGTCGCCCTCCTTGATTAATTCAAGCTCATCAGTAGTATAGGGCACCCAGGAGTGGCCACGACGAGCCTCCATGCCATAGTGCTTGGCCGCCCCCCACTCGGCTAACAGCTCTACGGTCAGGCCTGGATGATCGCTTCCCGCAGCCATACGGAGGGTGTGCTCAAGCCCCTGCACATAATACGGGCGCATCTCCTAGCCCAACTCACGCGCATAATCCTCAGAGGCCAAGAAGTTTTGTATAATCTCTTCTCTCTTCACGCCTGACTTGGGCACTCTGGGATTTCAGTTGCTCATTCTCCTCCACTAGCCCGATTTTTTCCTTTTCAGCCTCAGCCAGCTGTTTCTCTAGTTGGGCAACGTGGGAATGGAGGGATTGCTCGTTGACCTTTGAGGTCTCAAGTTGGCTCACAAGAATCTTCTTCTCGCATTCCAACTTGGACAGGTCGCCGGTTTTGTCGAGCACCTCTTTGTCTTTGGCCAGGAGCTCCGCATTTTTCTCCTCGATGATCTCATTGGCCGTTTTGAGATCATCGCTGAGGCTGGCAGCAGTCTTTGCTCCATCACTAGCCCGGTTGGCCAGGGTAAAGAATTTGGAGGCGAGCTAAAATAAAGAGAGGATGTGAGTAGAAGGAGAGAGATATTGCTTTGGAAAGGAAAAAGTAGAGTACACACATACCTCGCAGAAGGCCATGCCCCCATCTCCGAGCAAGACGCTGGTTGAATCATCGTAATCCCTGTATAGATCAGAATGCAAGATCCTCTTCAAAACCCTTTGGCCCACCATGGCCGAAGGGTGTCCCCTAGCCCGAACATCAATGCCGGCTATGCGGGGGACGCTCGCCAGCTCGTTCAAACCCTTATGGTCGGTGGGCATGACAAAACCTTCCTGCCTCCATGAAGGGATAGGAGGAGCAGGAGTTGAGCTGGAGCGAGCTTGGCTACTACCGGCCTCGCCTCCGCGGGGGCGTACGGAGCGGATGGCAGAGGAGTCATCAGTGGGGGCCCTCTTATGGCCCGAGATCACCGCTAATTCAGTGGATGGAGTCGCATCAGCACGGGCAGCTCTGTCAGTTCGGGAGCCTCTCTCTATCGGGACGGCGGGACCCTTGGAGGGGGTAGTTTATTTCCCCTTGTCAGCGGCAGAAGAGGAACCCCTTCCCCGTTGCTCGACAGGGGCCAGCCTGCTGAGCTCGCGTTGGCGATCAGTAGCATCAGCCTTCCTCTGGCTCCGATAAGCCCCGACGTTGTCGATATCCATCAACCCTGCAAAAAGAGGAGGTTAGACATAAAGGATGAATAAAGTCAAAATGAAAAAGAGCTGGGGGGAAAGTGAAACCGTCATAGGGGGGAACGCAACTCGAACCCAGCCTCCTACACGCTAAGCATTCGCTGGGGAAACTACCATCTAGATGATGGCCCCAGGCAGGATGAGGCCACTCTTCGGCCATGGTAACACGGGGCACGGCCCCCTCCACGTCTGTTCGGAGCGTCCCGGCCAACCTCAGGAAGTGGTCTTCGGTGACCAGCGGCTTCTAGTCGAAGAACCACTCTTGGTCGCGGTCTTGGGCACCCAGCGCTCCCTTCAACGCATCCATTAGTCGGCTCTCACCAGAAGTGAAGGCATCCCGGTTATAGGTGGGGACCTTGATATGCGTAGGGGGGAACGACTAGTCCACCCGGGATTCAACCAACAGGGGCTTAGAGTCCCATTTGCCAGTCTTGTTGGGGAAGGGGGAGAACAGCTTCAGGGCTCCCGGCTTGCTGCGACCAGAAATTCTGCCCGAACTCTTATCGGCGGAGAACTGATAGAGCTTCCTCAGCGCAGCAGGCAGGGTTCGTAGCCGAGCCGCAGGTGACAGTGAAGGATACGAGGATCCTGACCGTATTAAGCATTAAATCACAGGGGGCTGCCTGGGCCAAGGTCAGGAATTCGATGATGAAGGGATCGAGGGAAAGACGCATCCCGACTGTAAAGTAGTCGTAGAAGAACACCATACGCTCTCCCTATTTTCGGTAGTCACTGGGGGTCGACCTCGGGATCTATTACGGTCACTCGGTAATTATCAGCACTAATCCCTAGGGAAGTGAACCACCTTTGAACCTTGTCATCGAAATTGAAGGTTTTTCAGTGGTCAGGAGAGGCAGCTCGGCGGGGAGCTGGGCGGATAGCAGCTGACCGGGTTCGAGCAGGCTTAGGCGAGCTGGGGCATTGGATATCACTCTGGTAATAATGAGGTCATCATCACCAGAGGAGTCTGTGCTGGTAGAAGAGGAGACGGTCGCTGGGTTGGAGCCACTTCTGGCTACTTGGCCGCGGTCATACTCATAAGCTTCTAAGGAGTTGGTGGCCTCGGAGTTAGAACCTACAAGGATCGAGGATAGACGGGTCACTATTTGGAGGACAGTATAAGAAAGACAGAAAACCCTAAAGGACAAAAGCCCTAGGCTGATGTTCATGAAAAAGGGCAAAATACTCGAGCAAGAAAATGCCCAGATTCCTCGATCCAGATTCTAATGGAAGGTTTTATCTATTAATTGTGCGTAAAATAGGTAGAGCTGGCAATGGGCTGTGCTGGGCCAGCCCAGCCCAGAAATTACATCAGGCCTCAAACCTCTAGCCCAGCCCAACCCAGTTATAAGTCATCGGGCTTTCGGGCCAAATCGGCCCAAATTTCTACCAAAACATATTTTCTACAAAATTTACAAGTTATCACATAAAAAAAATTCACAACTCATTACAAGTCTACAATTTATCAAATAAAATCTCTAAATAATAAGTCGTATCTTGATGATTAAAATACAACTATATAAATTGTTTGTAGACAGGAGGAGTGTAAAATACATTAAAAACATAAGAAACAATTGACTGAAAATTTGCATTAACCTCAATCAAACATTTTTCTAACTATTTTTAAAAGCATTGCACATAAACATAAGAGATATTTTCATATTAATTAAAAAAAATAATTTACACTCCTGTCCGTTCCCTTTATTAATCTTGGAAACATTGAACATAAACTTCGTGACTTCAAATAACCAAGTCTTGGACTTCGAAGATACACTCCTGTCCGTTCCAAATAATTTACACTCCTGTCCATTCCCTTTATTTACACTCCTGTCCGTTCCCTTTATTTTTAAAAGCATTGCACATAAACTTATTTTGTACACAGCATGTACAACACTAAAAGATCACTTAAAGCAAAAAATTGTTTGATTGAAAACTTAATAAAAGTGTATCGGGTTGGTGGCCCGAAAAATCGGGCTTTTGGCCCGAGCCCAATTAGCCCACGGGCCTATTGGACCGGGCCAAAAATGCCTAAATTTTTTCGGGCCTTATAAATTGAAGCCCAAGCCCCCCATAATATCGGGTTGGTTGGGTCGGTCCATTGGGCTGGGCTAATTTTGCCGGCTCTAAAAATAGGGCACAAGGGAGCAGGACATAAACAGAAATCTGAGAATTATGCAAAAGAAACTTACTGCGAGACATGGCGGAATACAGACTGGAAGACTTTGAATCTGGGAGGATGAACAGTTTGGGATTACTTCGCGGTGGTAGAAGCAACGGCGAAATTGGCAAGCGAAGCAGTTGACCGCGATTCTGGGAACGACGAGGGCCTTTGAGAGGTTTTTCGTAAGAAAAGAGTATTTGAAATGTTTGTGAATAGTGTGAGAAAAGCTTAGACGCCAGGGATTTATACCCCAGGCAGTGACATCAGCATAAGCAAGGGGCTGCAGACCTATCGCGTAGCCCACGGGCCTACGCTCATAGCCATCATAACGCCTTGGGAATACGCGAAGCATACAAAGCGACGGAGCTCGAGATAGCCCAACCGCCTGTCACCCACGGATCATACACCTTCCCTCTTCGACATCCTCTCGAAAGGAGTGCACAAGAGCGCCGGTCGCTCGCAAGGTGGTTGACAAAGCGCAGTGTGACAAGAATGGAGCATGAGCAGATGCTTCCTGCTGCGAGCATGAATACTCCCGAGCAGGAAGCAGGGGGCCACTGAAGAGCCAGGCCCGGAGAGCCGACCCTAGTCCCAAGCCCAAGTCATAAAGTGGGCCAAGACCCATCACATAGTTAGCAGGCCAGAATCACATCCACGACCCAAGACAACCCATTAGAGGGCAGACGAGCAGAATTCATTCGGGACGGTCAGGTAACAACGAGTAGGCTGGTTCTCCTCGTCAAGACCCCAAGGTGAAGTTAAGACGTGAAATAACGTCATTTGATGGACTTGCCCGACGGTTACGCCCACCATGCCAGCATTTATGCCCACTAAGCTGGCATTCATTACCGCGATTGGCCGTTACGACCGTTACCATTCCCACCATGATGAGGTATCAATACCGCTCCTATAAAAGCCCGGATCAACTCCAAGGAAAGGTACATGAACTCTTACTAGCAATTACACTCTGCCAATTTGTAATCCGGGCTGAATACTTACACTCACACCGGAGTATTCTTGCGGGGCTAATCCCTGCATTCACCTGGTGTTTCTCACTTTTTGGCAGGTCACAGCATAGTCCAGATATCCGAAGTTGGACGGCGCAGCCCATCACATTTCTATGTAGCATCAATATCAATATTAATAATCATATCAATTTTTTTTTTAATCTATGTACCGGGTCAAACAAAACAATAATTAAGGAACGGAGGGAGTATTAAATAGACGTGTCCGACTGAAAAGTTTACAGTCTTGTAGGTTGATCATGTTGTCAATCTTCTAGTATATATATTTTTCTGCATTTATTTATGCCACAGCAAAATCTCAGAATTAAACACTTGTTGACGGAGACAACTTAAACTCATTTTGTAGCCAATCTTATCTTAATTTGCATGTTTATTAATTAATTATATGACGAATAAGTACAAAAATCTCTAATTAAACAGTTGTTAAGTTATTAGGTAGTTAGACGTACGACAGTCATATACTTTTATATATATATATATATATATATATATAGTTTAAAAGTTTTTATCTTTGATATATATATATATATATATATATATATATATCTTCAATTCCTTACCATGCATGCAAATTTACAAATAAGAGTACTGTTGTAATGTAGCTTAAACTGAACATGGTTTAATTAAGCATCTCAATCGGTACTTAGTCCATAATAAATTTTAAATACATACATGTGTTGACACACGTACGATTGTTGAAAGCTCAAACGTAATTAATTAATTGGATCATATAACCTTTTTTTTTTTTATCTTTCCTTGTCATGAAAATTAATTTTCAAGGAACAATTTATTGAACACCGTTATTGATCAACAATAGTTAAAGGTAGTGCATATTTGAGTGCTAAAGAGTTACCACATGTACGTATCAACTGCAGTATAATAGACCTACAGTATATTCCGTTTGTTCTACTCAAATAGTACATGTTTAAAAAATTTACTAATTACAAAATATATAAGTGTCATTAAATTTGGTCATAATTATAAAAATATTTGAATAAAGTCAAGATACTTATATTACATGTAGAGAGTAAAGTTAAAAGTTTTTGGAGATTGTATGCATAATTTTTTAAAGTGGACTTTTTAAGTGAAACATCCCAAAATAGAATAGTGTACTCTTTGCATAGAACGGAGAGAGTATATATTAAGCATTTTCCTAAATACTCCATCTGTTGCACCCAAAGAGTCCACTATATTATTTTAAGATATTTTACACTCAAAGAGTCCACTTTAAAATATTATGCTTACAATCTCCATAAAATTTTTAACTATACCCTCAATATGTAGTACAAATATATTAACTATATTAATTTTTTTTAACTATAATAAATTTCAATACTATTTATATATTTTTTAATTATTAGACTTTTTAAACGTGTGAACTATTTAGGTGGAACGGGAGAGAGTAATAATTACCCAATCTTATCTTTTTCTTTCTTACGCCACATGTCAAATAAACTCAAAGGAGAATTACTTTTTGTACAATTGTCCATGATGCATATATCCCTTTTATCAGTGACATACTCAAGTCTAATGATTTGATTAAAGCAGCATTTCTTGTTATTAAACTGATTTCCAAAAGGGATAAGACTTTACTTTGATTTGAACTGAGATTTCCAATTCTTACCTAAACTCTTCCTTTTCTTGAGGTAGTCTTTGTTATCTCTAATTCTTGTTCATAAATTAACATTAGCAAAAGACCGTTTTCACTATATTTTTTTGCTTATTCATTACATTATTACATTTTATTTTAAATTAAATTATATTTGAACAAATTCATCCCTTAGTTACTTACCTTATTAAGTTGACTAATATAATTACTTTCTAATATTATTTTCTAGTTCAAAACATCAATAAACAATATAATTTTATTATTATTATTTTCAATTTAAAAGATATGTTTAATTAATTAAGTTTATGACCGAAGTCATGTTGAATAATAAAAAAATTAATAAAATAGGATGTTTTTTGTCTACCAAACATTGAGAAAATATGTGATCTTTGGTTATTAAAATAAAAAATTATCAGTTAAACGTAAAAGATATAATTGTAAAAATTTATTCCAATTGTAAAACTAAAGTGTGGTATAGTATCGTAAGACTTTAGTACCTTTTGTTTACCTATACAATTAATTTAAATTTTATTATTGAGTTGATTGAAACAAATAATCAATTTAATACCTACCATATTGCTATTATTGAATTGATTTATTGAAATAATATTATTTAAATTAAATTAATTTTTTATTTTATTTTTAGTAAAATCAACATTTTTTAAAATTTTGGTAAATACCTTAATATATATATTTTTTGATAATGGAACACGAGGTGCGAGTTATAAGCATACTTGACTAAATATATTTATTTCTAAAAAATAAAAATAGAAAAAAATAACTATCTTATTTGTTAATGTGTTGAAAATTAAAAAGTAATTTAGAAATAAAACATTACTCCACTTCAAATGACAAGTATGTAAGGGGTAATTATGTCCAAACTTGAATTAGTTTAAAGTAAAAAGTAATAATGTAGTGGATAAGTAAAAAATGTAGTGAAAATAGCCTTCCTTAACATTATCATATACACCATCCATCCCTAAATTATTGTCTTGCTTT
Organism: Platycodon grandiflorus; assembly: GCA_016624345.1. Lineage (NCBI taxonomy): Eukaryota > Viridiplantae > Streptophyta > Magnoliopsida > Asterales > Campanulaceae > Platycodon > Platycodon grandiflorus. The sequence goes on along the minus strand of CM028361.1, from coordinate 92,065,349 downwards.
TCTTTTTTATCCGTCCCAAAATAATTATCTTGTTTGAAAGTTTCATTTTAGGACGACGACACTTTGATCATTTTACCCTTGTTTTTTCTTTCTACTTTAATTATGGACCACATGCACATGAGCATTAAAAGAATCTACACACTATATCAATATTAATAATCAAGTCAATTATTTTTTCGTAATCTATGTACCGTGTCAAACAAAACAATAATTTTGGGACGAAGGGAGTATAATGTTATTTTCTTTCAAAATACATATATAGAACATAGAGAATACTACTCCTTCCGTTCTTAAAACAAGTTTATATTTTCTCTTTAGGCTGCTCCAAAAAAATGTTTACTTTCTATTTTTTTTAAAGTTAATTATCTTTATCATTTTTATTGTTGATTTGAATATCACTTTAGTTGATTGGCCAAGTCTCACATGGGTATCCTTAAAAAAACACCCATTATTCTAGAATTTACAAGAAAAATGCGTTTACAAAATTTATTTACATACTACCCATCCTACAGATGAAGAAATTCAAAAATTATGCATTTCATTTTTAGCATAATCACATAAATTCATATATATCTAAAAATTTGAAAAAAAAAGGTTAACGCATATTTGTTTCAAATTGAGATATTGTCAATCCATTGTACATATTGTTTGTTTAGAGAAATATATGCAGTATATTTAAGCAAATACATATATTTTTATTTAAATTAATTAACATATATGTCAGTCCTAAATACATAGACAAAGTGTGGGAGTTGTGCCATTGAACTTGTCTAGAGAGATGAATTAAGTTGAGAAAAACATAAATTGACACCGAATAAGTCATTTTCCTGACTAAATAAAGAAAATAATACTCCCTCCGTTCCAGGCAAAGAGTTAACTATTTTATTTTTGGATGATTTACATAAAGAGTCCACTTTAAAAAATTATGCTTATAATCTTCATAATTTTATAAGTTTACGGTCCACATGTTTAATAATACTTACATATCTTAATTATTAGGAAAAAATATTACAAATTCAGGATACAGTTAAAGTCAAAACAGTAATTATAAAAAAAATACAGATAAAAAAAAAAGATTTTACAAATTTAGGACAATGTTAAAGTAATTAATTAAAAAAGTTACATATCTAAACCTAATTAGAAAAAAGTTACAAATAAAAAAAAAGGTTTTACATATTTAAGATACAGTTAAAGTCTAAATAGTAATTAAAAAAAAAGAAGGTAAAAACAGATTTTGCAGACTTGAGATAAGGTTAAAGTTAATTAGAAAAGTTATAGACATAAACTTGGTTGTTGTGCGGAAAAGTTTTTTTACTGTAAAGCAATCGTGGGGCCGGGGAGGGAACAAATTATAGGTAAACAAAATATTTTACAGATTTATGATAAAGTTAAAGTTAATTATAAAAGTTATAGAGATAAACCTGGTGATTGGGGGCGGGAAAGTTTTGTTTTGTTTTTGTTTTTACGTAAATGAGCCAAGTGGGCGGGAACAAATTAAATAGGTAAATCTGGTTGTTGAGTAGAAAAAGTTTTTTTTTTTTTTTTTTTCCTAAAAACATATTAGACTAGGTGGAAAATTGTAAATCACAAACACCCCGCCATGTGGGCAGGGGTGAGGGAAATTTTTTTAACAGCGGTTTCTATTTTGATTATTATTAATAGATAGATAGATTTCATTTACATCCAATTTTAAACTATGGTACTCTAATTGAAAAGTAGGACATTTAAAATTAGATATAAATAAAATCTGTAAACGTAGTAGTATTATATATATATATATACATATATATGAAAGAAAATAGTCATGAGATAGTAGTACCCAATATATGTATATATATATATATAATTAATTAAATCTCCAATCCAACTACTAAGTGGTAGACAAAAAAAAATCAAAGTGAACGTGAAAAATGAGAACGCGGTGGCGACCACACACAGACCACTCAAAAATTAAAAAAGGTAGTTAAAGTAGTACCACAAAACATTTATTATTCCATTATTAAGTAGTAGTAGTAGTAGTAGTAGTAGTAGGAGTATATTCATTCATACCTACCTATATATATATAAGCTGCTTAATTAGCTCAACCCTCCCTCCCTCCCTCCCGGTCCAGCCTCCATATCATATCACCATTTCTCCCAGCTCCTTAATTATCATTTTCTGCTCTGCTCCAAAAAGATACTCCATCATACTCCTCCTACCATTTCCCATTTCGATACTTTCTTGTTCGTTCGGCCAACACCTAACCTCTCTAAGCCAAGAAATAATTCCTTTTTTTTTTTTTAATATTTTATTATTCCGTTGAAATATCTCAACTTAATTTATATATATATTGAATTATAAATATCCTACAGTAGTCAGTATTTTCGACCGGAGAAGGAAGGGAAGCCGTACGTGTGAATTGGGGCCTACGGCAATCGAACGAACACCACGTCTGCCTACCATTTAATCTACATCTCTCTCTCTCTCTCTCTCTCTCTTACATCCTTATCCCCTTCTTCCCTTAATCTTTTCTCAGCTTTCAACGCCGTTTTGTCTCCCTCCCTCCCTCCCTCCCTCTCTCTTTTCTTTGTTTCTTTCAGTTTCATCCTTATCCTTTCACAAACACTCTCCCCCTATTTCTATTTTTAGCTTTCCTCTTATCTCGCTTTCTCTCATTTTTCTCTCTATCCCTTCCCTTCCCTTCAAACCCTCGACTCATCGTTGTGCTTTCACGCCATTAAATTCTTTTCCCTTTTGAATCGAGGGTTTTTCATTCTCTCATTCAAATATTAATTACTCTTTCTTTCTTTTATTTTTCAAAAATAAATAATTTCTTTTCTGTTTCTGTTTCTGTTTCCATGGCTTTGGCTACGGCTTTGTTTGACATCTTACAAAGATCCACAATCGGAAATGTTGTGGCTGAGCTGATGATTTTTATGGCCCCACTTTGGATTGCTGTTATTGTTGGGGTTTTGGTTGGTTGGGCTTGGAGGCCCCAATGGGCTAATCTTCCCCCCAAAATTTCAGCTTCCCACGACATTGTTTCTACGACTTTTGCTTCAATTCCAAGCTTAAATTCGTTAAAGTTGCAACTGCCCAGCTGCATTTCTTGGATTTCCGATAATGGGTCCGATAAAGTTTTGTCAATCTCGTATCCGGATGCCAGGTTAGCTCAGTTTGATTTTAGTTGTTAAGTTTTTTGTTTACTGAATTGGTCAATTCTTCGTTTCCGAATTGTTTTTGGTCAAATTCTTTGAGCTTGTTCTTTCTATTGGAATTGTCAAAGTAACTGGTCAATATGAATAGGGGTTTAATTGCAATGTGGGTAGCTTCTGATAAGTTTATTATATGTGGTTAGTTCGTCGAAATTGGATGGAGAAAAATCAAATTTTGTAGAGGAAGCTGACTTGGAACATTTATGCCAACTTGTTGAGGAGAAAGATGGAGGCCCCGCTTGGATGCAAATGATGGATCGGTCTACTTCAAATATGAGCTATCAAGCTTGGCGTAGAGATCCTGAGGTAGCCTGCCATAAGCTTATTACTCTTTTAAGTGTCTTAAATTTAAATCTACGCCGCCTCTAGGCGTTGAATAAATGTGTCTCCTTTCCATTGGAGTAATGCTTTTGATGGATGTGGTTGTATGCTTTGAATTTGTCGGTTTCTCATACTACCGATTAGGTTAAATGTATTATGATTACCGGGCTTTCCTCTCTGATTGACCAAGTGCATTACATTTTATGGCTTCTATAGACTGGCCCGCCACAATATCGTTCCAGAACTGTTTACGAAGATGTTACTCCAGAACTGATGAGGGATTTCTTTTGGGACGATGAGTTTCGGTTGAAGTGGGATGACATGCTTTTAGATGCTGAAACATTGGAGGAGTGCCCCACGACTGGAACCATGGTGGTTAAGTGGGTACGCAAGGTATGGACAGGACAGCAATCTCTTTCTATATTTTGTATATCTTTTGTCAGTTTGTCGCATTAGCTTATATTCGTTTTTTTGTTGCACAGTTTCCGTTCTTTTGTAGCGACAGGGAATATGTTATTGGCCGTCGAATATGGGAGTCAGGACGGTCCTATTACTGTGTTACAAAGGTAAGAAAAAAAGAAATAATTTTGTAACTTCTCATCGCGAGTATACCTTTCTTTTGTACAGTTACAGTCTACAAGTCTACAAAATCATCAGTAAATAAGATGTTCGGGAAGTGATAATTCCCAAACAATCTTCTGAATTTGCAAGGCCCCACTTGTATAATGTGTTAGAGATACTGTGATTAATGGAACCATGCATCAAAAGACTACTTAAAATGCCATATGGGCATAGAAAATAACTCAAGCTGGAAAAACTTAGTTCATCAAAGATAGATAGAAAAGCTGGTAGTTGGAAGCATAAGTATTAAAATGAAAACCTTGAGACGCGGTGAAACACAATAGGACTCTTGTGACCTACGTGCAAAGTGGGCGCAGTCCTTGGGCCTGAGTGAAGTAACACGTAGAATTAGGAAAAAGAAAATGTCCAAAAATTGTTGATCTACAAGAAATTTGTACCACTATTTGTTATGGTCTTAGTGTGCAATACATGTTACAAATAACGATTTTACATAGCATTAAAGAGCATTATACATAGCATTAAAGAGCATATTGGCATATTTGATTTATACCTAATACAACGAATTCAAATCTAAGTCTTCTAAGGAAGTGAAAAAATCTCTCTTATATAGGCACATGTCATGTAGTCTTTTTCACACAACCTCTCTTAAGAGCTGAAGATCCAGTCAAAATGTTCTGCTCTAGTCATGTAGATGATAATAAATAGTCTCAAGGCCATTCTTCATCCCGCCCTATAACCAAGCAGCATTAGCATCTTCAAAATTGTTGCTAGACCCTTGGACTTCTTCCTCATCACAGAATTTGCATCTACTACTACTATATGGCAAATTTTTGAAGCTGGCGAAGCCACAGAGTGGGTAAAGGGGTTAGTTGATCCCCTTTGGTTTCAAAAGATTTTCACTTTAGCATTATGAATTTGTAATAAAATATTTTGGTAATTTATATATATTTTTTGCTCCATTTCTTTGTCAAATTATTTATATTGCGTAGGAACTTTGACCCCATTATGGTTATTATTGTGGAAAAGATTGTTCATACTACATTCATCTTTAACTTAATCTTAATGAGTACAACTTTAATTCTATACAAGCTTTAAATGTCATATGGAAAAATTAATTTCTTAAATTCGGATCTTTGTCATACCATTAGATTTTAGAGGATGATGAATTATGACCCCCTTAGGAAAATTTCCAGGCTCCGGATGAACTTGATAGTCGTCTGTTTCGTGACTAGTGATTTTAGAGCCTGTGGCCAAAACGCAGCTTATTTCTCAACTTAGTATTTCAATTATGCGGTAGAAAAAATTGCGTTTTTAAATGCTGCTGCTTTTTTAAACACTGGAATTTCTAACTTTTTCCCAAAGCGCAGAATTTAAAGGCTATTGGGAAAAAAAAGCTATGTTTTGAAATAATATCCCAAACGTGCCTATAAAGAAAAAAGCTGTGTTCTAAAAATCAGTGTGCGTTTTAAAAAAGTTGCATTTTGAAAACTCTATACCAAATGAGCTCTTAGTCTTATATTGTTGTCTAGGCTCTTTAGCTCTAGTAAGCACTAATTTCTTTTTTCGCCATGTTCATTTAACTGGAAATGATTTGGTGGATATAGTGGAACCTTGAGTAAGGAAAGCAAACTAAATGACGTACCTTGAAGCTGCTGCCTGGGTGCTTGTGGTGCATTTCAATTAGAGGGGTTGGGACTAGGCCATGTCCTCAAGTAAGACATGCTGAATCTTGAGCCGAGACATGCTCCTAGGCAAGTCTTTAACTGCATAAGCATGAAGTATACAACAAGATGATTACATATGTAGCTTTGTCTTGGTTGTGTGGTTGAATACTGTAAAAGAAGCAAAGAATGACTTGTTCTCGTGGAAACCTTTTGGATGAAAGCTTTGTGATTGGATTTTTTTTGTATGAGATAATTTTGTAGCTTACTAAACCCTTTTCAAGTAGTCAGTCTTCCATCCATCTAATACCCTCCATTGTGGTACATCCAACTCAAATTCTTACAAGGATCCCAATGCAGCAGATCCCTTACATCCCATTCGGAAGTAGGTATTGGCGAAGAGATCTTAAAAACGTTACAAAAATGCAGATAGTGATTTCATGTGCTTTCTATTGGGTTTTGTGCCTGCATTCTGCATCAAGTAGGCTTTTGGTGACTTTCCACTCATGGTAGTTACCAATCTCCTGATTTCATATATGCAAGGATTTAGCATCGATAAAACAAGGATATTAATACCTTCATTTCTTAATGAATTCTTTTAGCTTCCCCGATGGCGTTCTCAGGTTGAAGTTTTTTCGTAGGTTGAAAATTTGAAAGTTTCTATTCTATCTGAGAGGATCATTTAAGTTAAAACCATAGATAGTATAGACACCTGAAATGTATTCAATTTGTCCTTTGGCTTGCTGTAATGTGGACATATGAATGAATTTTAGTTGACTCATCCAGGGATTTTCATATATAATTTGAGTCAAGTTAAGTCAAGTCAACTCGGTCTTTGTCCAGATTACTTGGGGTTTTCTATGGTTTGAAATTGAATGTTACTTGTTTCAGGGTGTACCCTACCCCTCCGTGCCACGACGTAACAAACCAAGACGTGTTGACTTGTACTATTCAAGTTGGTGCATTCGTGCAGGTAACTATAATCCACCAGTTGTTTTTGATATTTGCCCACCTAAGCAAACTCTTGCTTCCTGTATTCATTATAGAAAGGCAACTGTATGAATTTTAGTTACAAAACCATTTTCATATGGGCTCTGAAATAGATATTATTTCCAAATAATAATCTATCAGTCGACACAGTTGGTAGTTGCTAAGATTATGTATTTATCTATGTGAACCAGTTGAATCAAGGAACGGGGACGGCCAACTGACTTCATGCGAGGTGATACTCTTCCACCACGAAGACATGGGAATACCCTGGGAGATTGCAAAACTTGGTGTCCGCCAAGGTATGTGGGGCGCAGTAACGAAGATTGACCGTGGCTTACGATCATACCAGAGATACAAAGCAACTGGACCACCACTGTCACATTGTGCTTTCATGGCTCAAATCAACACAAAAGTTAGTTCAGAGTACTTGAGATATTTGGAAAGCTCAAGAAGTGATTCAGTACTGGTTGAAAACACTGAAGTAGCTGATGAGAAGCCATCAGGGAGGAACGTTCCAAAGATTATACTTGTTGGTGGAGCTATTGCGCTTGCTTGTACTCTTGACCGGGGGCTCCTAACAAAAGCAGTTATATTTGGAGTTGCCAGAAGGTTTGCAAAGATTGGTAGGAGGCTGTGATTGGGTTTCTTTGATATGTTTCCCACGAATGGGAACTTGCTTTAGCATGAGTGAGGGATCCGCCTGAAGCTGGAGCTTCTCATCACACTCCTACAGAGAAATAGAGTTGTATTATTTTCTTTTATCTTTTTCTTTGTTTGAGCCATGACGCAGCCTAAAGGTCAGGGAAAGAGAATAGATCGCATATACATGTATTTATTAAAAGTTGAAATCAACATTGGAGGACCTCATGCTGCACAAATAATAGACATATTTCTTCATTTCTAAAGCCACCTTGTCATTTTTAAGTTTTGCTTGTTGTCTTGTGCGTTCTGAATTGCGTCTCCCAGAAATATGTCCTTAAGGGGTGGCCCAATTGAGGTTTCACAAAGTATGAAGTCTCAAGTTTGTTTCCTTCCCACGCCCCTTTAAGACACCAAAAGAAAAAAAAGGTCTGCCAGAGAGATGCAAAAAGAACCAACCGTTCCAAAAACAGCCAAAGACTGAGAGTGTTATAGTCCTGGAAGCATCACTTGTTAAGGTGAACTATTAATTGTTAACATTATTGAAGCAGTAGTCCATTCTCTATTGAAGTGAAGGCAGAAGTGTTTAATAGAAGAAGGAGAAGAAGAATAGAAGTACTAGAACTCAGAAAAAATAAACGGTGAACAATCAGTAAACTTAGCATTTGAAAAGAAATAAAGATAAAACCTAAGGTTCAAACACAAAATGAGGAAGAAGAACTAACAAGTAACAAAATTTGGAATTAAGCTTATTTCATATTCATACTTCTACATGTGAAAGAGCCAGTAGCGTTCTGATCACTTTTCAAACCCAAAGTTGTAGGGCCCCAGGAGAGAGCAACCATTACATTACTCCCTGATCAGACTTGAGCTGTGCCTTCTGTGAACTTTGGATCTTCACATCTGTATGTTCCATCAGGGGCAATTCCAAAGCCTCTGGGATCTGCAAACACGTTATCGAGAAGCTGGCTCCTCACTGGAACTGGGCTTGCTTCTGCAAATTCCACAGCATCGTCAACAATTTCATCTATCTTTTTGTCGATGGCTTTTAGGTCTGCTTCATCAACCAGATTGTTCTCTATCATGTACTTCTTCAAGGCCGTAATGGGATCTCTCGTGGCATAGTGAGCCTTCTCAGCTGGAAGAACAATCACATGACTAAGAATCAAACTTATTGGTAAGAGATGGTGCTCAAAAAGAGGAATTATAAAATTGAATACTCACAAGGGTCACGAAGCTCATCAGGATCAGCCAACGAGTGTCCTCTAAACCTATATGTCTCACATTCAACCAAAGTCGGGCCATCCCCTCTCCTTGCTCTTGCCACTGCCTCTTGGGCCACCTCTCTCACCTTCAACACATCCATCCCATCAACATGCACCCCCGGCATCCCGAATGCGGGTCCCTTCTTATAGATCTCAGGGTCCGAAGTTGACCTCAGATGTGACATCCCAATTGCCCACAAATTGTTCTCCACCACAAACACAATGGGCAGTTTCCACAATGCAGCCATGTTCAAGCACTCAAAAAATTGCCCGTTATTACAAGTCCCATCCCCAAAGAAGGCTAATGTCACGTGATCACAGTCAGCCTCTTTCAAGACCTCTCTCCTATACTTCGAGGTGAATGCAGCGCCAGTAGCCACAGGAATTCCTTCACCTATGAATGCAAATCCACCAAGAACATTAAATTCCTTGGAGAACATGTGCATCGACCCACCTTGGCCTCGGCAACAACCAGTAGTTTTGCCAAATAGCTCGCTCATCACTTCACGAGCTGGCACGCCTTTGCTGAGAGCATGAACGTGATCACGGTAGGTGCTGACAACGCAGTCCTCTTTTTTCAACTGCTTGATAAAGCCAGTGGACACAGCTTCTTGACCGTTGTAAAGGTGAACGAAGCCAAACATTTTGCCTCTGTAGTACATCTGAGCACACATATCTTCGAAAGACCTTCCCAAAACCATGTCCTCATAGAGCTCCAAGCCTTCCTCTTTTGTGATCAACTGCAAATGCACAGATACGAGAAAGCTTAAAGATTGAATCTATTGGTTCCCTATGACCTCATTTCTAATGTCATTTGCTTTATGTTATAAATCATGTTCGTATAGCATCTTCTATTTTAGTTTGTTAAAAATTATGCAGAAAAATGAAAAATACTTCTGGTCTTCTTAAAAGAAACTACGGCTATAATACGTGTAGGCTGATCACATACTATGCTCAAACGAAAGTTAGCAGGAATGTAGAATCTTAAGTGCTTTCATACAGAGTAGACCATTTTGAGACTCACCCCAAGTTCTTTAGAAGTAAGCTGCAAATAATATCTTTGTTTTCAGAGCATACGCTTATCCTCATTCGCTGTCTTTATAAGAAATGCATGGGCAAAAGGTCGCACTTCAACCGAATCTAATATTAACTTAGTTTTTTCTTCTCATGTTGGCTTATTCCCTTTCATCGTCTCTAGGAATTGGAAAAAACAGGTTTGATACCAGTTTGTTCTTCAACAAAACCACCCCTCTTATGTCCATCCCTAAACAAAAATACTCTTCCAAAACCTGATAAAGGCTGGGACAGGGTGGTTTCTCCATTGAGTCTTATATTATAAGATAAACATGTAGAATATAGTTTGCAGTACTCTTGAATTAATTGGCTTTCAATTGGTCAAAGTGTGAGACTCGTTTTATTCCAACTGAGTATGACTTTAGTCAGAGGTCATAATTGAGCTAACCAGAGGTCTCAGAACCCAGACTTTACAAGTTGGATCCCTCATTACTTTGAGTCGACACTAGTTTACAATCTCACTAAAATTACCTCATCCCAAAATTCTACTCCTACCTCCTAAACTAAATGCATGCAATCACTGAGTATTGCTGTATTGGCAAAGAGTTTTCAGAAAATGGGGCTAAAATGCAGTACTAGTTAGTTTCGTAAAATCCGAAAAGGAAATGTGAAATCAACATAAAGAAGAGATCGGTAGGGAATTGAATTTACCAGATTGGAGAGGGAGGAGTCGGATTGATGCTTCTTATCCTTGTTGACAACATCGGAAACAGCAGCGACAACAGAACACTGACGGCGAATCAAGGAATAGTTGTAAAAAAGGGGAATGGGGCGGAATTTATGGGTGGATCCGAGGAATGGGGAGGCGGAGGTTCTGAGGGTGGTATTACTGTTGATAATTGAAGATTTGTCGTGGGAGGAGAGAGGAAGGTGTCTAATGGCATTGATCGGAGAGAAGATCGAAGCCATTTTGCTTGATCGGAGGTGTCAAAGAAGAGGGAGGGGGAGGGGAAATTAGAGGCGGAGATGAGAGGAGGTGGAAAATATAAAGGGGAAGGAAAGAGGAGGCGGAGAAAGCAAGAGAGGAGAGCAAAGAAAGCACCGCCAGCCAGCAACAACGCCAACAACAGTGACACAGTGTGTGTAAATCTTGACTCTGCATGAGCTAACTACCCTGCCCACCCACCTACCCTTTTATTTGTTCTTTTTCGTGTCCAACGCAACAAGAAGAACAAGGTGGTGTTGTTTCTTATCTAGTAGTAGTAAGTACTAGATAGGAGCAGCTTCATTTCACTGGCGTGCCCATTGTCCAATACACCGGCTTATTTGGCTATACAAAAGAGTTGTGCTAAATCACACCTCCTCTATATGCTAAATCACACCTTCCATATAAAAAGTGATTTTTTTTGCCCATTACGCCCCTTACTTTCCCTCCCCCAGCAGCCCCCCTCAAGCCTTTCCGCCACCCTCCACAAGACGCCCTCCAGCCTTTCCCTCCCCAGCAGCCAGGCCCCCCTTCCCTCCCCCAGCAGCCCGTCCCCCCCAATGTACTAAATCACACCCCTCCTCCTAAATGACACCCCCTTTTATTATTATAACTATGTATTTTATAAATAATCTAACTCTCTCTCTAAATTCTCTCTAATTCTCTCTCTAGAGATATTGAGTTTCAGGTTTTTTTTTTTTCAAAAAAAAATATGTTTTCAATACAATTAATTATTTTTTGCGTTTGTTATTGTATTTATTAGCATTATAATTTGATATATTAGCATTATAATTTGATAGGCTTTTTTTCAAAAAAGGTATGTTTTCAACACAACTAATTATTTTTTGTGTTTGTTATTGTATTTATTAGCATTGTAATTTGATATTTATTGTAACTAATTATTTTTTGCGTCAGTTATTGTATTTATTAGCATTATAATTTGATATTAATTGTTATAAATACAAAAATTAATTGTTATAAATGTAAAAAATAATTAGTTGTGAAAAAAATTATTAATATATATATTAACCCCTAGACTAGGTGGTCTTTTTTGACAATTTCGTTAATTTTTTTTAATTTAGCCCCTTAAATTCACAATTCCGTTAAAAATTTAATGGATCCGTTAAGTTTTTAACGGAACATGGAGGCCCGCCCCCTCTGGGGGTCTAATACATTAACACGGCCCCCCCAGGGAGTTTAAAATTTTTAAACCCGCCACCCTTGGGGGTTTAAAATTTTTAAACCGCCCACATTTAGGGGTTTAAAATTTTTGTTTTCAGTTTATTTTATATAATTATTAATATATAATTTTATATAATTATTAATATATAATTTTATATAATTATCAATATATAATTTTACATAATTAGTAATATATAATTTTATATAATTATTAATATATTTTATATAATTAATAATATATAATTTTATATAATTATTAATATATTTTTATATTTAATTTTATATAATTATTAATATATAATTTGGTAATAATTATTAATAGATAATTTTATATAATTAATAATAGGTAATTTTATATAATTATTAATATATAATTTTACATAATTATTAATAGTTAATTTTAGTTTATTATATAAGTTTATAAATTTAATTTTAGTTTATAAATTATTAATATATAATTTCATAAAATTTAATTGTAGTTTATAATTTAAAATCATTTAATAAATATATAATTTCAAATTATTTAATTTAATTTTATAATTTTAGTTTTGAAATTAATATTATTGTTGATTTAATTAGTAATAGTAATATATTTATAAATAAAATTTGCACAAATTAATATTTAATTTTAGTTTAATATATAAATTTATATAATTTAATTTTAGTATATAAATTATTAATATATAATTTCATATTATTTAATTTTAGTTTAGAATTTAATATATTTGTTTATTTAATAGTAATAAGATTTTAAATTAAAATTTACACAAATTAAATTTATTTTGTGATATTTTAATATATAATTTCATGTAATTTAATTGTAATTTATAATTTTATGAAATATTTTAAAATCGTGCAATAAATATATAATTTCATATTATTTAATTTTAGTTTTGAAATTAATATAATTGTTGATTTAATTTGTAATAATATTATTAAATAGTATTTGCACAAATTAAATTTATTTTGTGATACTTTAATAAAATTATTATATATTAGTTACACAATTTTAAATAATATTAGCATAAACAATTAAAATTACGTTAATATTTTCAATTTTAGGTTATAGTTTCATATAAATGAATTTAATTTATTGTTATGTTTTACATAATTTATTTTTAGTTTGTATAAACTCTTCCTTTGTTTTTGCAATTATTTGTTGTTAAACACTTAATTTCATTAAATTTAATTTATGACTGATAAGTTAAACTATGTTAATTATAATCAAGTTTATAACGTTAATTTGGCTTAATTGTGTAAAACACCATTGCAATGTTATTCTTTAGTTATCTTTATGACATCTTATGCTAAATTGATATATTATTATTTTTGTTGATTAAATTCATATGTGTTATGTTATAATTAGGTGTATTACTTTAATTTATAATTTCATTTGTAGTACGTTAATATAAATTATGTTAATATCATATTTTTACGGTGATATGTAGATGTCAGGCGTATGTGGAAGTGAACGTGGTGTTGATAGAAATCTCGGAAAGAGGCCTGTAGGTGATGGAGATGAAGACTTGTCACAGTATTCAGGCCGACTTAAAGACCGTTGTATCGTTGCATCTGCGCGATCTAGACAGCAACAACGGTTTCAGATGCAGCTCGAGTTTGAAAGACAACTCAAATAGCGACAACAACACTTACAGCAACGACAACACGAACAGCAGCAACAACATTGGAGTCGGAGGGTTGAACACGATTTGTCAACTTCTGATTCACTCGACTATTCACCACATTTCGATCAGGGTCCCACACCTATTAGCGTTCCTGTTCCCTTTTTTTTTTCAAATGTTGATGAGGTTCTTGAGGTCGAGGTTAGGATTCGGGCGGACAGGTCGCGGTACTTTGAGTCTACTCCTGACTCGTCCTAAGTCAATAGTCGAGTTATGATTCCGGGATTGGGAAAGGGCAAGGCGGCGAGCGGAGATATTTTTAGGTCGTTTCATGGAGAAGGGGGTTCTGAGCAGACTGAAGAGGATGAGGAGGAGGAGAATGAGGAGGAGGAGGAAAAGGAGGTAGAGGAGGAAGAGATTGTTCCACGTAGAGGTCCGATGCGACGGAGAGGAGGTCTAGTACCAGCACGAGTGGGTTCTCGAGGTAGAGGACAGGGTCAACATGATGATTATTGAAAGTTGACATATCTACTTGAAGGTGGGCCCACTATCGTAGATTTACTGGTTGGCTTTCGAGGTCACATTGCACATGCGATATGGAATGGCATGGTAATAATTATTTATTTATTTTCATTCTTAATAAAAATAATATTAATTATTTATGCTAATATGTATTATGCTTTTTTCAATAGGAACGTGGACCCTTAAAAGGAATGACCGGTGCCGATCGGGTGATTACGTGGGATATTCTTGATCAACAGCCTAGGAGCTGGGTACAGGCATCAGGTTTTATGCACTTGCGAGGTTGTATGCATTTTGAGTTGAACACGCCGTTGATCTCGGATTTTATTGAGAGATGGCACCCGGAAACTAATAGTTTCCATATGCCTTTTGGGAAATTGACGATCACTCTTCACGATGTCTGGTATCTATTAAGGGTACCTGTAAAAGGGAAACCACTCATCACTAGCAGTACAATTCCACGTGTCAAGACCCAGTTAGGGTGGTTATTGGGTATGACTGCTGCAGAGGTTGATCAAGAGTGGAGATGCAGCACAATCAGATTCAACACGCTTCTGACGCGTACAGGTTCTCCTGGGACAAGTCCCCGTAGAAAAGCGACTGGTTATATGATGTGGTTGTTGGGTGCCACTTTGTTTATGGAAAAACAGAAGTCGCGGCTTAGTGTTCATTTTATGGAGTTTTTAGAACCAGTAGAGGAGGTGTCATCATACGCGTGGGGTATAGGGGCACTTGCCTATCTATACCAGCAGATGGGTGTAGCATCACGGGCTAAAACTGCTCAGATTGGAGGATGTCTGACACTGCTACAGGTACGTTGAATATTTTTTTTAGGTTATAATTTTTTTAATTTTCATTCTAGTATTTCTGGTTATAATTATTTTATATCGTGTGCAATTGTTTGGCTTGGATATACGAGTACTTCCCAGCCTTTCGACCAACTAGTAAAACTAATTGGAGCAGTGAACAGCAGCTTTATGCAGCTCGTTGGGTCTACAAGGCCGGACGAAGATTGGACCCTACTGCTGTGGAGCAGTACAGGCGACGGCTCGATAAGTACACTGAGCAAGAGGTAAGTTATATATTTGTAAACTAAAATATTCTTGAGTATTTATAACTTAAATTTATTTGAAGTTCAGTGTGGAATTGATATATGACTATTTAATATTATAACAGATATAATGGACTCCATTTGTGGAATGGCATCATTCATTGTAGGACCATTACAGAGCCATACATGCCTGTACGGTGTTTGCGCCAGTTTGGTTACGTTCAAGTAATTCCGCCCGAGCCATTCATCCCCAAAAAAAGTGAACAGGGGTCCAAAGCTCCTCAAGTATGTATGTGATCACGACAAGATGAGGATACTTTGGGACCAGTGGTGTATGTACGTCTTGGCACCTGCTGCGTATAATACAACAAGAGTCCGATGCCCAGCTAACGCTGCACCGGGGTATTTAGAGTGGTTTGCACCACGATCTCATCTAAAGGTAGATCCGATTGATGATGATTTTAACGATGAAGCCCCTCCTGAACTTGAACTTACTCAGATGTCTGACGCTGCTATGAGTACTATTTCATCTATATTTAATTCTTGATCTATTTCATCTAGGCTTAAAATTATTGATTTAAGTTATTGGGTTTAAGAAATGTCGTATTTTTCCTTTTCTTATTACAGCGACTACAGTACATAGGTGCTTGTGTAAAATACATCGACCAATGGAGAAAAGGACAATACGACACGGAGGAGGTGGCATCAGCCGTTGACGAGATTTGCGAGCACTTTCAAGATTATCTTTAGTTATATTATGTTGTCCCGATTAGTATATTTTTAGTTAATGTACTATCTGCAGTTTGTTTAAGTTTATGTACTATTTTAGTTTAATTTTCCGTTTATGTATTATTTTGAACTTATTTCATATTATTTTCTCGACTTGATGAACTTATTTAAGATATCATTTTTTTAGTTTAAAAAAATGCGATATGTTTATAGACAACGTTAGCATAAAAAGGAAAAAATCATGATACACAGAAGATAAGCTAATATTCAAACGAGAATAGGTCTTTTTACATAGGGCGTGGTGGTTTCATCATATCTGCCCACTTTACAGCGAAAGTATATTTACGATCCATCCAAAGATTTTCCCAATGTCGAATGTTGGGATCACAAACTAACTCCCAACCTATATACACCCTAGGCATCGGGCAATCGTCAAGCAACTGAAGCTTAATGAAGTGAGTAGCGCCGTATACTAACCCAAAGTTAATATACTCAGATGGGGGTTGGTACCCTACGAGAGTAGACCGTAATGGCAAGAACGTGGAGCAAAAGTGGCTTATTGAGAAACACTGTACAATCTTCTGATACCTAGTTGCTACAACGTATCCAAGGTTACCCAAACTTAACCAATGTTCCTGACCGCATGGTCCATTGAAGTGTGTACAGATATACAAGGCACCCACTTGAACATCAGGATTTAAAGTGTGATCATAAAACTCGTGGTGATCAGTCAGCTCCTTGATCAAATCATACCTCACACGTTGCCAATATCGTTGGCTGCCATACTCAAACTCCGCAATAACTCGAAAGCCGCAGTTTCCATCACTTACCACGTCCTTATAATTTTCTATGCAATCCACAATGAATCATGGGATTGCATTTGCAAATGGAAATGATGGTGACGTGGTACTCATCGATCGCCGACCTCGACTTTGACTTCGACCGGAATCTGATTTCGACGTAGACATTGGATTGGTATCTGGAGTTCTTGAGTATTTCCTTTCAGTGTGCTCCCAGTCAGATAATTCTCTCTTGGTCGAGTTCCCCCTCGGTCGGCCTTTATGTGGGCACAGCTTGTGGAGCCCCTTGTTGATAAGTCTGGCAATGCATTAGTTGATAAAACCTGCTCGCATATACCAACTTACTCATGTCATCCAACTGATTCGCCTCATCAAAAATACTATTCATTATATCTGAAGGAGTTTGTCTTGTCGTAGACGCCGTATATTCTCCCTCAATTTGTAGAGTCCTCCAAAAAGGATGAATATCGACGGGATCGATGACATCTTCACTTTGATCCACTTGACGCATCTCATGGAGACATGGTAGACCGCTTGAAAGTCGGAGCACACAACCACAAGTATCTTCGTCTAATATAATTTCTGGTTTATCATACTCATCAGTGAACCGATGTCACTCTGTGTGCAGCTTTTTAAGTGCGGCGTGAGATACATTGCATTTCAGTAGGCGAAGCAAGGAAAGATATTTGGTGATTTGATGCTTGACTGTTATATCATGCTCAAGGGTGGACTTAATCTCATTAATCTGCAGCTCTACAGCACTGTGAATGTGCAAGAATAGAGTATCGAAACCTATAGTAACCGTGCCTAACCACCTGTTGAGTTACGAATGAGTGATTTCCACCCTGTAAAACATCTATAATTCTTAGTAAACATAATTTGTATTTAAAATACACAACTGATGCTTTGTAAAAGTAATACTTGTTTGACTAATAAAATGCAAGTAATACCTGTTTGTTGTAGTATTGCTGAAATGTAAATAATTTTTGGTCCATGCCGTTACAAAATTCTCTTTATATGTATCCAACCACTGCATCTTCAAATATCTAATTAAGGCCGATCGGGTGCCTCATGTCTCCTCCAACCACATCACATGTTGAATGTACTCTATCTCGATTTTGGCATCTACCAAGTTATGTCATCTCCACATAAATGCGTTGGAATAGTTCTTATGCTTGACCAATTGAACTAAGAATTTTTTCACGTTCTTGGCGATATGTCTGCGACACAGTAACAGTTTGACATTGGGAAAGAACATCTCCACCGCTTTCATTAAGACCAATTTCCTGTCAGTGACAATAACTGTTGGAGCAACGCCAAGACCTTCGCACATCACCGAAAGTGCTTGTAATGCCCATTTGAAAGTATCCGATTTCTCATCCTTAAGAAATCCGAACGCGACGTGAAATTTTTTGCTTGTTGGAGTCACTCCAATAATCTCCAACAAAGGCATATCATACTTTTTGGTTTTGTATGTTGCGTTCATTATTAGAACGTGTGGAAATCTGCGCAACAAATCAAGGGACTTTGGGTGTACAATTAAGAGATTCTCTATAACTTGATTCTGATCATCGTTTGAATGCCACTCAAAGTATCCATGTTCTTCAATTTGCCTGAAGAAAAATTGCATTGGAGTCGATTCGCCCATAAGTTTCCTACGCCACTTCTATACCATATTCTGTATTTGGTGTGTGTTGGTAACATTCTTGGGATCTTTAGATTTAAGGTGCTTTAGAATGTTCTTTGGCTTAATATGGTCGGCAGTTAATTCACCAACAAGAATATCCTCTTTGGAGCCCGATCTTGATCTATGCCACTGACCAGACTCAGTTAACGGGTGGTTGTGTCTACACTTATCGCCCACCTTAACTTTCCAAAAACCCGATCGTTGTTGCACAAGTTTGATGGCGAACGGACAATTTATTTTCTTCGACCCTCGTAAGTTTCTATCCTCCATGTCAAGAATACCAGTATATTTGTACTTACCGCTCCTCTGACAACTATAACATACACCAATGCGGTTACCCAATAATATTCTTGTTCGCTTAATGATTAAATAGTTGTTTGCAGCATGAGCAGCATCCATAAGCCATTCATTACCCAATTCTCGAGTTGCAAATAATAGGTCTGTTGTAAAAACCTTGCTTTGATCCGGACCTAAAAATATGTCTTCTTCTCCCTCATTTGATGTCTGACAAATAATTAAAAAATATTAGCCAAATTAACATAATTTAATTTCAATAAATATATATTTATAAAAAGTCTATTTAAAGAACATAACATTAACTTAATAAATTTTATTTTAATTTACATAGTTAAACTTAATTATGTAAAACATAACATTAAATTAATTTAATCTATATGAAATTACAAACTAAAATTAAAAATATTAATGTAATATTTAATTATTTATGCTAATTTATTTTTAAATTTTGTAATTAATATATAATAATTATATTAAAATATCACAAATATGAAATTAATTTATATGAAATTATAAACTAAAATTAATTAATAAATATGAAATTATATTTTTATTGCATATAAACTAAAATGATAAATTACAATTAAATTATATGAAATTATATAATATTATTACTATTAAATAAACAAATATATTAAATTAAATAATATGAAATTATATATTAATAATTTATAAACTAAAATTAAATTATGTAAAATTATATATTAAACTAAAATTATATATTAATTGTTGCAAATTTTAGTTTATAAATATATTACTAATTAAATCAACAATAATATTAATTCCTCTGACAACCATAACATACGCCAATACGGTCACCCGATAATATTCTTGTTCGCCTGATGATTAAATAGTTGTTTGCAGCATGAGCAGCAACCATAAGCCATTCATTACCCAATTCTCGAGTTGCAAATAATAGGTCTGTTGTAAAAACTTTACTTTGATCCGGACCTAAAAATATATCTTCTTCTCCCTCATTTGATGTCTGACAAATAATTAAAAAATATTAGCCAAATTAACATAATTTAATTTCAATAAATATATATTTATAAAATGTCTATTTAAAGAACATAACATTAACTTAATAAATTTTATTTTAATTTACATAGTTAAACTTAATTATGTAAAACATAACTTTAAATTAAATTAATTTATATGAAATTATAAATAAAATTAAAAATATTAATGTAATATTTAATTATTTATGCTAATATATTTTTAAAATTTGTAATTAATATATAATAATTATATTAAAATATCACAAATATGAAATTAATTTATGTGAAATTATAAACTAAAATTAATTAATAAATATGAAATTATATTTTTATTGCATATAAACTAAAATGATGAATTACAATTAAATTATAAGAAATTATATAATCTTATTACTATTAAATAAACAAATATATTAAATTAAATAATATGAAATTATATATTAATAATTTATAAACTAAAATTATATTATTTAAAATTATATATTAAACTAAAATTATATATTAATTGTTGCAAATTTTAGTTTATAAATATATTACTAATTAAATCAACAATAATATTAATTTCAAAATTAAAATTATAAGATAAAATTTTGACATTTGAAATTATACATTTATTAAACCATTTTAAATTATAAAAATTATAAATTACAATTAAATTATATGAAATTATATATTAATAATTAATAAACTTAAATTAAAATTTATAAATTTATGTATTAAACTAAAATTATATATTAATTAATTATATAAAATTATATATATTAATAATTATAGAAAATTATATATATAAACTAAAATTATATATTAATAATTATTTTTTAATAATTATATAAATTTATGTATATATTAATAATTATATAAAAACTGGGAAAAAAAATTGTAACCCCCAAGGGTGGGCGGTTTAAACTTTTTAAACCCCCAGGGGTGGGCGGTTTAAAATGTTGTGGGTGGTGTTATTCAATTAAACCCCTAGGTAGGGGCGGTCCTCCTTACTTCCGTTAAAAATTTAATGAATCCGTTAAGTTTTTAACGGAATTCTTTTTCACTTTTTTTTTTAATACTAATTAAACAAAATTAATTATAAGTTTAAACTAACTTTAAACTAAATTAGCATATATAAATTTGCATAAATTAAACTAAGCACAAAACATAAATTTAACATAATTTAAACTAAAACAAAACATAAATTTAAACATAAACTAACCTGATTTGGATCCATTTTTTAAATTTTGTATGAATAAAAGGTAGGAATGTAGGAAGGTTCAGATTATTTCGGACAATTTTTGGTGTGTTTTTGAATGTATGAAAGGGTTTATTTAGAGAGAGTTAGAGAGAATTTAGAGAGAGAGTTAGATTATTTATAAAATACATATTTATAATAATAAAAGGGGGTGTCATTTAGCACATTGGGGGGCTCTGGGGTAGGGGGGGGGATGGGGGGGGGAGGGAAAGGGGGCCTGGCCGGGGAGGAGGGGGCATCTCTGGGAGGAAAGGGGGGCCTTGCTTGGGGAGGAAAGGTGGAGGCGTCACGGTGGGGCGGAAAGGTTGGAGGGCGGGGGAGGAAAGTGGGGGCGTCATGGGCAAAAAATTACTTTCCATAGGGGTGTGATTTAGCATATGGGAGGGGGGGGTGTGATTTAACATGTTTGATACAAAAAACTCCCAACAAGCCAACTCTTTTGACCCATATAATTTATGATTTGTGTGTGTGTGTCTGTATACGTATTTTATTACTACTTCCTCCATTTCAAATTTAATTTAAGAATACAACAAACGTATGTTTGTCCATTATACAAATAGACAATTATAATAAGATACATGTACTATTTACATGACAATGTTTATTCTATTTTAAATTTAATTTGAGAAAGCAATGCACATACTATTTTTATCTTTTTTTTTTTTTATGTCCTAAGAGGGTGTGAAAAAGAATCGAATGTGACCTCACACTTTGTAAAGGTTCAGCTCTACCACTGGGCACCCCTTAAAGACAACTATCTTATAATTGACCATTAATATACTTTGTATATTGAACCAAACATATAAGTTTTTCCTTTTCTTTATAAATTTTATTTTCTCACTTATTGGACCCTTGCTTACGAACAAGCGAAGAAGAACCACATAGAGTTTATTTGTAAATTTAGCTCAAAGTCCGTTTTCTTTTAAACAATGGGACGAACGCTCCATCATGACAGTAGTAAGTTGGATCTATTCATCAATCAAATATTTGTAAGTTGGATCTATTTGTAAGTTGGATCTATTCATCTTATTTGTAAGTTGGATCTATTCATCAATCAAATCACCTTACAAGATCTAACTTGAGAGGGCTTGAAAGTTGAACCTATACCTCAAGGTTTTAATGTATATTTAAGAGCTAACACTCCCGTTATTTCAGCTACCACACCACACGGAGTCCTTAAAATTAGTTGTGCTAGTTAAGATGACTAACATTTACCACTCAATATATTTAAAATTGGGGAAAATAGGCGAAACTCTCCCCCGGGGTTATTTGATTTTGGGCTTTGCCTCCCTATATATATATATATACATATATATATATATATACATATATATACATATATATTTTGTGTAGTTTCGGCTCCTTGTGGTACGAAAAGCTTAGGGAAGCTAAATTCTGTGAGTTTTGAATGACGGAAGCTTGTAAAATGACTTAATGCCCACATGTGAACTTTAGAAATTAATGTCATTATTTCTAGAAAGGGGGCTATATGTCAGAACAAATAATCAAAGGGGTAAGGTAAACAATTTATTTTGCTACACCAATCTTCAACCTAATGAACGCCCAACGACAATGAAAGAGGGGTTTGTATCATGGGTTTTCAATTTTTCATATCGACCTCTTAATTTCTTAGATTTAAACTTTTTAACAAAAGTGAGATTTAGTACCTTTAGAGGAATGAAAAATTTCTACACGGATCCATCCCAAACTTGAAGAACGTGAAGAAGAACGACTTGAACACTAGAAGCTGGGCTAGCCCATTCCATACTTTGAGCTGAATTCAATTGGCTAACGGCCGAATTTAAGAAATCTATTCTAATAAGCACCAATTCTACTTTTGTAATATCCAAGAAAATAAAAATATATTTTACCTAAAGTACTCTTTATTAAAAATTCCATCATTTTTCATGAGCAATAAATATGTAAATGATAGAAATGTCTTTTTAATTGATATAAAGAGCAATAAATATTTTTTTCATAAAATTAAGGAAGCAATAAATGCTATTGAGCCAAATCAAATTGATCAATTTAGGATTACTCTTTTAAGTTTTGTCCGAGTCTGAGATCTATTTCTTTCCACTCTGGGTTATCTTACAGCCAAGATAAAGGCCGTTTCGAACTCTGATTGCTACCAATCAGGCTACATGGGATATCTGTTTTATATTGTTTGAACATTAGTATTAAACTGACTTAATAAGATGAATTCAAAATATATTTCTTGTTAAACAAATGTTTACATTATTTTGGATAACTTAATACATACTGATAGACCAAATTTTCTCTCTTTTTTCTTTTTACAAAACTAGGAATTTTTTTTTTTTTTTTTGTAAATGAAGATAAATTGAAGCACATTGAATATACTCCATGTTTTAAACATATGATCAAAGTTGAGGTTTTAAATTCATAACATATGAATAATGAATCTACTCAATAGAGCAAGTTAAATCATGTTTTTAATTATAAATTGAAAAATGTTAATAATCATTGAAGAATTAAATTATACTCCCTCCGTCCCTGATATAAATGTTCATACTTTCTATTTTGAAATTTCCCAACCTAATGTTCCTAAAGACTTTTGATTTACCTATTCTTTATCATTCTTCCTAATATACCCTTAAAGTTTCATTTAATATAACACATCTAAAAAAAAACCCAATTATTTAAAATAGTTGAAGTCAATTAATGTTCATGGGTATTATCGGCAGAACACATTTTACAGCACATCATTAATTATGTTTTTTAATTCTTGTGTTTTATCCACTAGGAACATTTATCTGGGACGGAGGGAGTAATGAAATTATACTCCCTCCGTCCTAAAATTATTGTCTTGTTTGACTCGACACACGAATTAAGAAAAACAAATGAGTTAATTATTAATATTGGTATAATGTGTAGTTTTTTTTAATGCCTTATAATTAAAGTAAAAAATAAAAAGTAAGAATAAAATAGTAAAAATATTATCCTCAAAAGAAGTTTTAAACAAGACAATTATTTTAAGATGAATAAAAAAAAAAGTTGAAAAATTATTTAGGAAAGGAGGGAGCAATTGTTACATTAATACATTATGTTGGGTAATCAATTAATTCTGAATGAATTCTCCAAGGCACAAAAATGAATTCGCTATCTTTAAAGAGATGTTTTTAGCTTTCCAGTATGAACTGCGAATCACAAAAGGCTATGGACGAAAAATTCTCTTAGGATACAATAGAGTTGTGTTTGATTCAAAGTGTGATATTTGAATCAAACCCAAAACACTCTTCTTTTCTGAAAAATCTTATGATGCTCGAGCGATAGCCCTATTGTTATTGTGTTTTGTTTTTGGTTGTTCAAACCTTTTATACTAGGAATCGGGATCTCCTTAAAAAAAAAAAAAAAAAAAAAAAAAACTGCAAGCCTTTTTGAAGAGACATGAGCGGTGAGGATTTGATTTTCGTTTATCTTTCGGGGCGTTGTCTCCGAACCCCTATAAGGGACGCTATCTCCTCGATCCCTGCGACCTGACCGGACAGGTCAATCCTCTGTGTTGCCTAGCATACTGCGATTGTTCGAACAATTGTAATTTAACGCAATAACTATGAAATTATATAACACATTACACATATATCCTATTCCTATCACGTAATTAATTTAGTAAACCCCAGTGCTGTTACCAAAGAATTCTATAAGGAGAAACATACTTAAACACACGTTTTTGACCCGAAAATTGAAAAAAAAAAAAAAAAAACTAGGATACAGTCATTCCATGATGATCAAAACTTTGAGAACCCCCAACCCGAGAATTAAGGAATCAGATTCAGCTCCAGGCTTCGATTGTAACTTGGATCATCAATATGAAACCAAAGTTTCAAAGCATTCAAGTCCGTCCAATTCCAGTGCGTACCTTGCAGTCACCCCCTTACTCTGCTGTGGCTTCATCAACATGCTGCAGCCTTCTCTCTCCTTGACCTCCCTTGTCTGTTTCACCTGAGACGACGACGACTTTACTCCGTCCGCCTTACTTAAAGAAGGGTGGTCCGGAGCCTTCACCATCTGGCCCAAGAATTCAGCGGAAAAAGCATCAAATGAACTGAACATCGAATTCATGTCTACTTTTTTGATTGAGGATTTATCAAACAATTGATTTGGGATACTAAATTAGGAAAATTCGGACAGACAGAGATAGAGAGAGTTGGTGTTTGGCGCCGGGGGGGTGTTTTATTGTGATGAATGACTTGGGGAGGGACGAAAAAAGGAATCTGGAAAGAGGGTGAGCCGAAAGGACTTCAGCGCACAACACTGCAACAGGACCATTATCTGACGTCGCAACTCATTTTAATTGCGGATATAAAATTAATTGTTTCAGCTAAAGAATTTATTATACTATTTAAAAATATTTCAGAATTTATTTTAAAAATTATGATAACAATTTTTATAAAATTTTTAACTTTATCTTTTATATGTGGTATAAGCATATTAACATTGCTAAAATATTTTTATAATTATAATCAACTCTAATTAGGGATGACAATGGGGCGGTTATGCATAATACCACCTTCATTCCCCAATTCAATTTTATACCCCATATTCACCCTTATTTCCCACCGGGTAATCAATTTGTCCCCCCATATCCATTCTCCACGGGTAACGGTTAATCGGGAAATATCCACGGGTAATTCGTCAAACTAACAATTTAGCTTAAAACAATTTAATGATTAGAAAAAATACTCAAAAAGAACTTTTAAATAACATATTATTTAATCAAGTTCATAAGACTTGATAAAGGATAATAATTATACTTAAAACTATATCATAATCATGTTCGTAAAAGCTAAAAAGTCAAGTTAAGTAGTTGTGCACGTCACAAATTTACCAAATATTAAATAATTAAGTGATGAAGAGGAGTGAACGACTAAGCGCACTGAACGGCAGATTCACATAATTGAGAAATATGTTTGAATTTCAGTGTTTTAAATCTAACATATATACTCCCTCTGTCCCTAAATTATTGTCTTGTTTTCCTTTTTTGTCCGTCCCAAAATAATTATCTTGTTTGAAAATTTTCTTTCCAAGACAATATTTTTACCATTTTACTCTTATTTTTTCTTCTTACTTTAATTATGGGCCACATGCATATGAGCATTAATGAAAACTACACACTATACTAATATTAATAATCAAGTCAATTGATTTTTATTAATCCATGTGTCGGGTCAAATAAGACAATAATTTGAAGACGGAGGGAGTATACCTAAGTTATATGGTAAATAATTGTATGAAAATACGGGTAAAATAAGCGGTTCGAATAACAGTTCGGGTAATGGGGCGGGTACTGCTAATACCAAAATCAAACCGTTTCCCAATTTTTCATTTCGGTTATCTTCATTACCTACCCCATATCCAGTCAAACCAGTTAATAACAGTCAACTTTGGTTCAGTTTAGTTCGGATATCTACGGTTCGATTCGAAATTGCCATCCCCTCTAATACTACTTATATATCCCTTAATTATTACTCCCTCCGTCCCTAAATTATTGTCTTGATTTTCTTTTTTGTCTGTCCTAAAATAATTGTCTTGTTTGAAAGTTTTTTTAGGACAACATTTTTACCATTTTACCCTTACTTTTTCTTAACATTTTAATTATGGGTCACATGCACATGGACATTAAAGAAAACTACACACTATATCAATATTAATAATCAAGTCAATTATTATTTCTTAATCAGTGTGCCAGGTCAAACAAGACAATAATTTAGGGACGGAGGAGTATATTTTTCAAACGTGGACACTTTGGGTGGAACAAATGGAATAATATGTAACTCATTTTAGTAGGAGTAACAAGTGCAATTAGTTTTAAATATTTTTTTCTTTCTGGGAAAATTATATTTTTGATATTGTATAAATTGGGAATAATCGATTTAACCAACGTACTTCTAATATTCAAAATGTGACCAACGTACTCACGATTTGAGTGCGATGCGGTCCTTCCTGTTAATGTCACATCTAATTTTTTAACGGTCGTTAATGTGTTATTTATTTTTTAACGGGGCTGCTAACGTGGACTATGTGAGCCGCTATTTCACATAAATGACTGCTTGTGTAGATTATGTGTGTTTAGTTGTATAAAAAAAATTTGATAAAATAATTATGATGAATAGTTATATTCATTAATTTGATAGAATATTATGCTTTAATTTTAATTTATTATTATTTTTAGTACAACTAAGCACACACAGTCCACATAAGCAGTCATTTGCACCGAATAAGGACCCACATAGTCTATGTCAGTAATCTCATTAAAAAAATAAATATGACATTAACGACCGTTAAAAAATTGAACGAGACATTAACGGCAAGAACCATATCGCACTGAAATCATAATTACTTTAGTTATATTTTAAATATTATGAGTATATTGGTCAAATCAATTATTCCAAATTTGTGTTGCAATCAAAAAATAATTTTCCCTTTCTTTAACTACTAGGGCCAAGGGGTCTGGTTGTCATGTCAGGTACTATAATTGCCACTTTCCTAGGTATTTTCAGGTTAAAATAATGTGAGGGGTGACGTAGATGAGCTCAATTAAAGGGAAAGGAGGTCGGGCGGGAGAAGGCTGCTGGATCGTTGAAAGCGTGGATGAGGATGACTGCCTGAATTCAGATGGGGCCATGCAATTGGCCTGGAGATATGGTCAAAAACCGACCTTTGAGCGGGCCCTTCTTGGATGCAGTGGGATTCGATTCGTGTAGTTTAAAGCTTCCCAACCGTTGGCTCATCACATGCAATCTACTGAATATTCAACTTGAAATATTAAAAAAAAAAAAAGAACGCAAGGCAGCAACTGAAGTATATGTATATATGGTGTGGTCGCGCTTTGGTCAGCTCCATTTTGTTTATAGGAGTAATTTTATTACTGACAAGGAAGGACTCACCTTGCCATGGCCTGGTGATAGATAATATTAAAGTTATTTAACATTCATCAGTATGATTTTAGAAGATGAGGAATGGTGAAGGATATGTGCAATTAAAAGTTGATCTTAGAGCAAGTAGGCCGGCTTGGTAGAGTGTCTTGATACGGAAGCAACTCAATTTGGCTGCTCTTTTGGATGCACTCAAAGAGCAAAACAAAACCGATGAACCTACTACCTACCTGCCTGTCTTTTGTTAATTTATTATTGTACACTAAATCATCAACCCCACATATTCAAATTAACTAGTTATAGAACCCGTGTTTTATACGGGTGTAATTTAATTTTTGTGTTTAATTGATATATTTTATGAATAATTTTATATAAAATTATCATTATTCGATATAAGCGTGAACGTTTAGTATAGTATTTTTGTTTCAAAATAAGTTTTTTTATTAGTGGTCAATATATGTATTTTCATTTTTATACATTTTTGTTGGGTTGCTTTTCCTTTGCTTTGTTTTTTTCTTTTTGTTTTCATCTTGCACTTAATAAAGATATTTTGGACATATATTTGAAGAATTTTTTTAAAATTAAAAATAAAATATTTACTTTAGAATTTATTAAAGAAAGATATTTTTTTCTAAACAAATGTGAATTGTTTAAGGATTGAATATAATTATATTTTATAAAATTATTTTTAAAGATCATTCAATGATTAGAAAAAGTTTAGTTGTATACTATATTTACAAAATAATTTATTTTTTATACACTGAAATAATAATCAAAATAAGTAAATATTATAGTACATGGGTCTCGTGACCCCCACTTAACCATAATATATGTAGTATTCTAAGAACATACATATAATATAATTGGTTTAGTTGGTTAAAGTGAGTATGCATATATAAAAGGTTGTGAGTTCAAATTTCATTACAATATTGTTTTGCTTTTAATTTCCTTGTCAATACCTAAAGTTCTTCACCTATTACTATTCACTATTATATATACTCTTTATAATAGGTAATATTATTACCTAATGACTTCCTCTCCTAATAAATAAGAATTTGAAGAGTCAAGTTCACCAAAATAAAGATTTAACAAAAATAGTATAGGTAGCAATCTCATAGGCCTCCTCACCAACTTTAATATATATATATATATATATATATATATATGAATTTTCCTAGAGAGAGAGAGAGAGTCAGTCTACTTGAAAAGTTCACTCTTAGCGAGGGACATGTAACTCGCTCGCAAAACAACAATTTAAACAGGCTGGAGTGGTCTGTCTACCTTAGGCATTAGAGCATCTCCACCGGATGAATCTTTGAGTGGTTTATCACCGAGCCATATTATCAATAATTCATAAATTTTTTATTTATAAATCTATTCTTTATTATAGATAAATTTATAAAAACTTTTTAGTATGAACTCATTATTTAATATTTTATTCTTTAATAATATACATGCTGAAAATAAATAATTAGTTTTTTAAAAAACATATTATTCTACCAAACAATTCATTTATTTATTTTTATTTTTTGAAAATATTTTTTATTCATTAATAATTTAAAATACTAATGCAAAATGATGTTGAAATTTGCCTTAGATTTGATACAATTTTTAAAGTGGAGAAAGCATTAAAGAGGAGAAATAAGTACCAAAGCATAAACCCGGTTGATTCAAATCAACTGGCTCATGCCACATAAGCATCCCACGGATTCCCATTGTGGCACCAATTCTCTTCTACTGGTTTATGAGGTGTATAAACCTTTGTATTTAGAGCCATTGGAGTTGCCCTTTAATTGCTTCATTCTTGTTTCAATTTTATTTATTTTTATTGTTATTTTGTTTGTCTTAAATGCAGTGTTCTAAAAATCGCTAGGCGGGCGCAGGCCATGCTAGACCTGGGTCTGCGGGCCTGGCGAGGAAATCGGCGATAATTACACTATACGTTTATACCATACTGCTGCAACAATATTAATAACTAAATATAACCAAATAAACTAAAAGTAATAGTCACATTACAAGATTAAAAGTTAAAATTAAAATTTAATTCAATAATCAATACCTGCTGCAACAATAGTAAATAACTAAATATGACAAAATAAACTAAAACAACGATCACATTACAAGATTAATAGTAAAAAATTAAAACCAAATTCAATAGTATCATTCCAAACTTCAAAGTTTAAACTTTAAAACAAAATAACAATACTACAACATATAAAGTATGGAAAACAAACTTACTTAACTTAGGTTTTTCTGTTTTTTTAAACCAAAACGACGCTGTTTTTTGAAAAAAAAAATAAAAAAAAAAAAATAAATTCAATTTGGCTAGGCGGCTAGGCGGCCAAGCGGGCGCCTAGGCGGCGATTTTTTTCGTTGGCGATTTTTTACCCGATTTGGCCCTAGGCGCGGCGTTTTGGGGGCGCCTAGGCCGATTTTTAGAACATTGCTTAAATGTCATCGCAGGAATTGGATAACTCTCGCAATCGAAGGCCTGGATAAGTTCAAACTTCAAATCTTATGTATTGATTCATTAACTCCTCAATTTTATTAACTTATCTTGGTGTTTATGTTCAATCTTACATCCATCGGGATGGATTCTGATCTCTACATGGGCCAATTGCGCCAAAAGCAGCATGATCATGCCTAAGCTGTCTAATGGGTCAAGTTTGGACTTGAACCTGACTTAAAAACTCAAATTATGTTCGACTCGTTTGTATATTCGAGTTGAATTTGGTAGGATTTTGGTGTTCATTTATAATTCGAGTTGAGTCGAGTTAATTAACCCGCCGATATTAACGAATATTCTATAACTCAAATCGTATATATTCAACTCAATTCGATATTATTCGAGTGAATTACCGTCATTATTTTCCATAATGTAAATAATAGTTATTGTAACACCCTGAGCCCGAAAGTCCAATTCGCTAAGCATGACTCACGCACGGGCCCACTAAACACGTGTCAAACCCACTAAAAGTACATGGATGATTTGGTGCCAAGTGGTAGTAGGTGACCACTTATAACGTCCTCGTCAAGGTCCAAATGATTGACACCCTAGGGGATGTCTCAACACATTTTTTTGGCGGAACCCGCTTTGATATCATTTATAACGTCCGAGCCCGATCCGCTACACATGGTCCACACACCGGCTCACTAGACACCTGGGTCTTTTAGGCCCACCACAAGATTCTCCCCCATTACTTAAATCCTTGACGTCCATGTCAATGCCTAAAGGATCGAGTGATCAATACCCTGAGCGATGTGTTTAAAATGTTTTGGTTAGGACAGCTTTAATATCATTTGTAACGACCTAAGCTCGAAGCACGCTACACCCCGTATGGTCTATGCACTGCCCACTAGCCACTTGAGTCAATTAGGTCCACCGTAGGCCCACTTAAAAATTTATGAATGATGTTGGTGCCTAGTGATTAGTAACAAGGCACACAAGCCCCACATCTAAGTGATATGGGTTTGGGGTATTAAAATCTCGTTAATTAAATCCTTGACATTTCCGTTAGGTTCAGAGGATGAACCCGAGCGATGTGTTCAACACATTTCTGCTCGGGACCCATCTATCTGATCTAGGTTTGAGAATATTATAATCTTCCTCACTTAAATCCTTGACGTTCCCGTCAAGGTCCAAAGTATCATCACCCCAGGCAATATGTTCAAAACATTTCCGGCCAGAACCCGCTTTGATACGATTTGTAATGCCTTGAGTGAAAGCCCAATTTTCTATGCATGTCCCATGCAAAGGTTTACTAATCAAGTACTTGGTAATAGGTGCTCATTTATAAAATTCAAATTCCACACATATGTAGGAACTATCCCCTCCCATAAACAAAACAATACAATTAGGTTTATACAATTATTGCTTTTAATTTCCCGGAATTACTTTTATCATTCTAATCATTATATCAACTCGCTTTTGTGCTAAATTTAAGAAAATATTATTTTCAAGGATAATTACCCAATTGCACATTTTATAAAATTATTTTAATATCTTTATATAATCTAAAAACATAACTTGATTTGTGAATAGTATACACATAACGCATGCCATGGCACGGGCTAACGACTAGTTAATTTACAAGACTGATGACTGATGTACGCATTTTCAGTTTTGAATAGGCGGGACATGTTAGAATCTTCATACTTTATACCCAACTGGCCAAATTACAATACTCCTTATCACTCCCTCCTGATCACGCCAAAAAATTGTTTGATGATCACGTCAGGTCCATGTAAGCAGCTAGTCTTCGGTCAGAATGCTTTGGCTCCCAAAAGGCTTCAGTTGCCGGGGATCTGGATGTTGTTGACGAGCTGTGCCTCCAACTGTTCTTGACAAGAAAACCACCGTTAGGTGTGTCGGGGGTTTTCCCGACTCTGACCCTCCGGTGTTAGAATCAGTGTTTGGAATAAATGCTCAAGTGATAATTGGTCTCAACTGACCTCCTAATAAATAGGTGTTTATAAGTTCTGGATAACAAGGAAGTAAATGTGAATAAAAGTCTTGTGTGTGGTTGGAGTAAATGTCACTTAAAATTTTTAATGAAGGAGATACCTTGGTATTTATAGGTGAAGATAAAGTGTGGAGGAAGATATGTCTTGCCACTGTTACTCCGGAAAGGGACTGCTCATTAATGATAAAAGCTTCCTTTGATAAGGGATAAGTCCCCATTTAATGCAGCCATGATATCTACAGTGATGAATATCCGCGCCCAATAGGAATGTCTTGCTTCCTTCAGTCCTCTTTTTGGCATTTAAGGAGACATTAAATGATGATGTGGACATCTGCCGAAGATGACTTGATCGCTGGCGAGGTGGACCTCCAGTCCAGCGAGGACAATGATGACCCAGATCGGCTACTGGTTATAATGCCTGGAGGAGGATAAGGCCCCGAGGAAGACCTTGACTTCATTCTCTTATTCATGATCCTAGCGTACTCGCTTCGACGATAACGAGCTTGAGAACCGCGAGGTCAACTTGAACCATGGGTCCCCACCTGAAGCTGACATGGCGGTGACGTGACATGGCCTTTTAAACCGATCCCATCACCTCTGTTTCGAAAAAAAAAAATCGCGTTTAAAAATTTTAATAATTAAAAAATATATTAGTGTCTTGAAATTGATCATAATTACAAAAATTTTTTAAGCATAATTATGATGCTTACAACATAGGTGAAGGATAAAGATGAAAGATTATGAAAATTAGGGACGGCCCAGCTGCAAGGAAAATGAGGCCCAGACCTTGGGCCCCGAAATTTGTGTAATTTTTTGGGCCCCAAAATTGAGAGATCTCACTGTAATTATCCAAAGATGAGGGGCCTCACTGAAAATTAGTTGTTCATCCTTATTCCCTTAACGGCAGTACAGCACGCACATGAAGGAAAAAAACCCCTCCCACCCAACACGTAAATAGTGAACATGCACGCACACACACACGCACGCACGAAATTTGTGATTATGATGTGGATTTTGGCACAAAATTTAAAGAGGCCGTTAATTGAAGCTAGCTTTTCAAAAAAATTCGGTAATAAACACACTCTAGCCTCTTCCCTTTTTATTTTATTCAAAATTAAGGCTTTTGATTTTGTGTTAAATAATTGATTTAAGTGATAAATTTGTATAGGAAAATAACATTTGGAGTTTTGGTTGAACTTATTTTAGAACAATATTGAAGGTAGTATCAGATTTGTTGAAATTATTTATTGGCTTGTTCATTGTTAGGTTTCTTGAGATTCTTGAGCTTATATCGAAATTAGTGTTTTTTTTTATTTGGATTTTTTTGCTTATTGTTACTCATTTACTTGTATGTAAATTGTGATGTTTGTGAATTTATTTAGTTTGAGCTATTGTTACTTGTGTGTATATATTTGTTTGGTAATAGAAGATTTGTTGAAATTATTATAGGTAGACCGTAGACAAAATGTCATCAAGAAAGTATCTTTGTGGAAATGAAAAAAGAAAGAAGAAGCAAAAGCAAGAACAATTAATGTAAGCTTTAAGTGGTTCTTTTAACAAGTATTTTATCTCTAGTAAGTTGGGTGAAAGTGAAACTATTTCTATTGAAAATTTGGTATGCGAAGAAGCGCTTGAATGGGCTAGCTATGATATCTATTGAGAAGAACATGGTTGAAAAAGTTTATTATTCTACTTTGATTACTGATTTTGCTTCTAAATGTGCTAAAAGAGCTACTGATTTTACTTCTAAATGTGCTAGAAGAGCGACGTTTAAGTAGTACTTTGTAAATATGTCATGTTTTATGCCCATGATTTTGGAATGAATTGTTTTGTTTATTATCTTTTATGTTTGTTTTTTTTAATTTAAAGAAATAGAAAAAATTATGCTACAAACTAGAAGGGCCCCATCCAACATCACCGGCCTTGAGCCCCAAATTTCACAGGGCCGGCCCTGATGAAAATTATGAGCATAATTTTTGACAGTGGACTATTTCAAGTAAAACATTTCAAAATATAATAGTAATTTGCCTGAGGGAGTAGATACATTTCTACTTGAGTATTTTTTTTGTTTTTTATTTTCAAATTAAAGAGGTTAACTTTACTTTTTTTTTTATAAATAATATAGATAAATAACTGATTACGCGAAAAAGGTATTGATGACTACGTCTGATCCATGTGTGTAGTCTAGTAGGATTCTGACTAACGTTGTAGCTGAGACTGTTCTTACTGTGTTCTTGAAGAAAGAAGATATAATGCCCTGTGATCAACAAAAAACATCGATAAAGAGGCTGGGATGTCCCAGCAACAACCATCCAGTGTGAGAATTAGCAATACTTCAGAGAGAATATAATGTTCAATAAAGTATAGCTTCAATATAAGTTGTACGTACCTTTTGATGTCTCTGGTGTTACTATTTATAGGGAATAGTTTGCAACCCTAGATAGTTTCAGATTAGGTAAATATGATAAGATCCTGTAATTTACGGATCAAGATAGCGTGTCTGGTGAGGACTGCTATGGAGATAGAGTTGTACTGAGATTCTATCCAGTTTGAGAGATTATTCCAGGATGGACTCCGCTTAGCCGAGCAGGGCAGGTGGTACAATGGTTGAAGATATAACAAGCTGCTTAAGTGGCCGACCTAGGATATACCCAGGTTGCACTGTTAGCAAGGTGAGGAGATCAGTGAATCCGATCGTGGTCGAAGGCGACTTGGTTGATAGTGTCCCAGGTCGTCATGATCGAGCTTGTTCGTTATTTATTCCCAGCTCGCTATATAGCCGAACTCGTAAACTGCCACCTGGCTTGCCCTGTGTCATGATATTTTTGCCACGTGTAATAATTTTAGTTGAGGCCGGTCAATAACTTTAGTGTTCACACTATGGTTTGATAAGTGCACATTAGACATGATAGATAATAAAAGTAAATTTAATAATTTTATACAAAATTAAATACTTATTTTGGAACAAATATCTTTTCTTATAAAAACATACTCCGTTGGGGACGAAGGGAGTGCAAAATACTAGTAAATTACCATATAGAAATGCAATAGTATTACCTGCAAGCCCAAGCCCTAAGTTAAATATTAATTACCTACGTATTACATAATTTATGTTGCATAATATTTGTCCAAAAAATTGTATCAAGTGCATAGTTGTCTACAAAATTATATTCTCTCCACCCCTCCCCCCATCCTTCATATAAATGCTATTTTTCATATGAAAATTTGACATGTATTTTGTAATACAAATTATATGTTTTATGATTTTGAAATAAAAAATAAATGTAAGATTTTTATTTAAAATACGATCGATTTAACTTTTAAAAGTTACAGTAAGACCCTTGTTTAGGAGCTGAGGGAGTATATACGTACCATGACAATGTGATATTGCCTAATGCGCTCCTAAATCATAATGTTAATTTTTGGGAGTTTTAAAACGTTAATAAATAAAAATCAATATCAAATTCTCATTGGTTCATAATACTAGTTTTTTTGGTGTTAATTCAAATCTATTATTATCTTTCCATTTCAATTCTTCAGATCTCCTAAATTACTCCGAAGAAAACTATAATTTGGTGTTAATAAATAAAAATCAATATCAAATTCTCATTGGTTCATAATACTAGTTTTTTTGGTGTTAATTCAAATCTATTATTATCTTTCCATTTCAATTCTTCAGATCTCCTAAATTACTCCGAAGAAAACTATAATTTGGTGTTAATAAATAAAAATCAATATCAAATTCTCATTGGTTCATAATGTGACAATTATCATAATTATCTCATATTATGATTGAATTTTTTTATTGGATTACATTTATATTTTTTATATAATTTCATTAATTAATATATTTTCTATTTAATTTCATTAATCTCTCCGAAGAAAACTATGATAGGTATCTTGCAACTAGATTTAGAAGAGTTATATGTATCAATTAGATATTGTATTTCATAGTTAATATTTCAATTTATTTTGTAAAAATTATATCTATCTATTTTTGAAAATATAATATACATGTATATTGTTATAAAACTATTGGCACATATAACAGGATATTCAATTTAGTTAAACTTAACTTTTTAAATTATTTAGAAGATAACTACTCCCTCAGTTCTTAAAAATGAGTCAAGTTTGACTGTCATATATATTAAGAAAAACTAATTAATTCTATTTTAGTGAATGTAGTGGACGAAAATTATAAACGGAAACAAGATTTTTAAGTAAGATGAGTTTAAATGACATTTATGTCAAGACTAGTGTTCTAAAAATCAAGTTAGGCGTTCCCCAAATACCGCAACTAGGGCCAAATCGGTTAAAAAATCGCCACCTAGTCCTCCTAGGCACCGCCTAACACCCAGCCAATTAGGGCTCAAAAGTCGATCAATCTCTTTCTTTCCTAGCTCTTCTCATCTTCGTCTCCAATTTCATCACTAAACTCTCATCTATATTGGCATGTTATGTACTCCCCCATGAGCAAGTGAGACTTACAATTAAAGCAACAAAAAAAAAAGTAATACTTCCTCCATTCTATCTAAAGAATTTACGTTTGAAAATTTTAATAATTAAGAGATATATAAGTAGTATTAGAATTGAACATAATTACAAAAGTATTTTAATATAGTTAATATGTTGGTACCACATGTGGAGGGTAAAGTTAAAAGTTTTATGGAGATTATAAGCATAATTTTTTAAAGTCTACTTTTTAAGTGAAACATCCCAAAATAGTATAGTAAACTCTTTGCCTGTAATGAAGGGAGTAATAAAATGGTAAAAATAACTTTCTTAAAAAATTAGAACGAAAATAATTTGTTTTTAAAATGGGTAAAAATTAAAAGATATACTCTTTTTTAAAGGAATATTATTTTACACATTAAAAGTGAAGATACCATATCCAGCACGGACCACGTGGTCATGTCATGTGGTGTGGGACCAACCAAGATGGAGCCCGATACTGTTTCAAGATTTCCAAGTTCTCTTTTGAATACACAAGCCCACTCCGATTTTACCAAACAACATTTCTTACTTCAATCCGTATGGCAGCTTCTCTAGCTGAGAAGCTCAGGCCTCTAGCATGACAAGCTTCCAGGTTGATAAATCCAAGTCCGGATGTCTTCATCCTCAGGGGTCATGATCAAGTCAACAATTATGGCCACATTCAATATTAACTTACTCCGAAGTCATCTCAGGGACCACTGACAGACTTCTCATTAATTTACAACGACCTACCCCCTAGCTGGATGGAGATTTGCACAGGTTCCAAGGACAAGACAAATCTTCTCCTACAAGGCATTGCTTTTAAATAAAAGCTCATTAATGGATATGACGGCGCTCATAAATGGTCATAAATTGATATTTCCTTAACCAATCCCAAGCTGACATGTGGTAGCCTCACTTGTAGCCAGCCACTGTTCTTTCAGTATAAATATAATGTAATTGTCTTCATTTATGGCCTAAATTCCATTTATCACTCTTCAACTACCAAATCTTTAAAAACTTCTAATGCATTTATTCCGAAGAGTAGCCTGAGTACTGACAAGAGAACATATTTCTCTCTCATAATACTCATTTTCTCACCGAAGGTTTTAGCTGGACATGTCCGGCTCCCTAACGGTGACTTCTTTGACATCTCAGGTATCATCCGGTAGACGAGTTCCTTCAACACTTGTCTATTGAGAGTCGAGACATCCTACCAATCAACTAACTACACACATGGACTTGATGCGATCTCCTAAACAATTTTTGGCGAGATAAAAAAGAAATGATGCTTTTATTAAATTTTTGGGTACATTTTACAAGTATACTTGTCAGTAGTGTCCCGCAAAAGGCAAAACGTGACCTAACAGAGTTTAACAAGCGATACAGAGTTTAACAAGCATATCGCATCATCAACCTTCAATGGGATAGAGGTACCAGTAGCAGCGGAAGATAAAAAAAAAAGAAGACATTAGACGGTAATCTCTGCATTGAGGAGAACAAGGTTACAAGCATTACTTGTTTAATACCTTTTCGCATAAAAATTTACATAAAATACATTTTAATATTATAAATAAATAGAATTTATATATATATTATGAGTATCATTAAAGAGAAAACATCCAAATTATAAAACTGAAATTTTCATAAAAAGCATTTATATATTGTAAAAATATTATTTTATTCATAGTGATTATTTAAGCTTTGCTCGTTTATCTAAAGAGCCTAAAAACTAAGTTGAGTTTGCCTTGTTTGGTAACGAATAAGCTCATGGCGAACCTTTAGCGAGTTGAGTCGGGCTAGGACCGCTAGGTCCACGAACCACTTAGTTTACTACTCCCTCAATTCTAAAATAAGTGTTTCTTATTAATTTTACACGATCTTTATATATATATATATATATATATATATATATATATATATATATTTATTTATTTAAAAAGTTGTTTCTATGTAATTTTTCTGCAATATCCTCAAAGTACTATTTTTTAGTAGGGTCAAATCAATAAAACTTTTTTATTTTTTTTGACAATTGATTATACTAGTGTTTCAGTAGTTTTTTTTCTTAATTTTTTTTTCTAAAAATAGAAAGAAAATACTCCCTTTGTTCCGACCAAAGAGTTTAATTTTTATTTTTAAAAGTCAACAAATAACTAAATTAAATAAAAAATTAACATGCTTTAATTATATTTTAGTAATAAAATTTATTTATTAAAAACTAAATTAAAAATATATGAATTACAACTTATATGACTCTGTAAAAAATAATAAATATTTATAAATAGTTAATAAATTTAATTAAGTTAATTCAAAAAAGTCAAGAGTTAACTGCTTGATTTAATGAAGTGAGTATTTATTTTAAAATAGTTAATGACACCACAAGTCCCTTGACTATAGACTTATTCACGATTAGTTCCTTAACAAAAATTTGCATCGTTTTTGTTCCTAACACTTCAAATTGTTACGCCGGTAGTCCTTTTAATAGATGTTGTCATTGATTTGCCATTCAGTAGCCCATGTCCTTCCCACGTGAGTTTAACTAAGGGCGAAAAGAAAATTTCACAAATAAATTAAAATATAATAAAATCTTTGGTAAAACTGTCTCATTTTCTCTCTCTTTAATTTTGACTAATCTTGACCAAGATTAAAGAAAAAAGGAGAAAAACAAATTTAAATGTAACAATAACTCATTTCAATTAAAGAACAAAGCAATCACAATCATGAGTCAATTGCTAGCAATTCTATCCACTACCCGAAAACCCAATTTTCAGATGTAAAAATTACATCAATTAAAAACAAGGGTTAATTACATCATTAGTCCCTTGACTATTAACGATTTCACGATTAGTCCCTTAAGAAATATTTTTCAAATTTCAGTCCCTTGAGTATTAAAAAGTCACACGGCTAGTCCTTTTGATGGATGCCGTTAGTAAAATTCCGTTAAGTGACCCATGTGTGTTGCACATGCCATTTTTTAAGAGTTATTATGAGAAATTCATAATAAATAGTTAAACAATAAAAAAATTATAAAAACACCCCCACACACTCTCTCTCTATCTCTCTCTCTTACAGACACACACACACACATCCAAAGACACACCACACACCCACACCCCCCCACACACTCTCTCTCTCACAGACACACATACACACATCCAAAGGCACGCCGAAAATGATTCCGTCCTGATCAATGGCAACGGTGGCTTAACATTCCTATCCTTCCCTAATCATTCTGTCTAGATCAAAGGCGACAGTGACAACTCCCCCGAAAATGATGAATGTGCTAATTTCGTTGAATTCCCACTGCACAGTGGGCCGTCCCAACCCCAATCACATCACAAGCATGTGGACCAAATTCTAGAGAAAACAGCTAATGGCGAAACATCCAAGGACCAAATCCTAGAGGAATTAGGCTTTCAGCCTGATACGATAGAAAACTTGGAGAAACCTACATCTTCTCCTTCAGCTAACCGACGAGATACCGATTCCTTCGAGTAACGGTGAAAAAACACATGCCGAAGAGATCGCTGTGTACCCCATCTCTTCTGCATTCCAGGACCAACGCTTGGAAGGAAATGGGAATGTAAGCACCGGCCAAGATGAGAACCTACAAGACCATTGCTCGGGTAAATTGTGGGATTGAAGAGTATTCAAAGTTTTTTTATTTTTATTATTATTTCTTTCACAGGAAAAGAATAGACAATTTTATAACATGAAAACGGTTGTGGTATTTTGAAATGGAAGAATTCAAATTTACGGAATGAGAAGATTGTTGGGTAGGGATTTGATTCAGATCTGAAATGGGTTTCGGGGTGAGCGGTGGCGTTGCTGTTATTGTATGTGGATGTGTGTGTGTGTGGTGTGTCTTTAGATGTGTGTATGTGTGTGTCTGTGAGAGAGAGAGAGATAGAGAGAGAGATAAAGAGAGTGTGCGTGTGGGTATGTGTGGTGTCTTTGGATGTGTGTGTCTGTGAGAGAGAGAGATAGAGACAGAGTGTGTGTGTGGGTGTGTTTGTAATTTTTTTATTGTTTAACTATTTATTATGAATTTCCTATAATAACCTTTGAAAAATGGCATGTGCAACGCATATGGGTGGCTTAACGGAATTTTACTAACGGCATCCATCAAAAGTACTAGCCGCGTGACGTTTTAGTACTCAAGGGACTGAAATTTTAAAAAAAAATTTCTTAAGGGACCAATCGTGAAATTGTTAATAGTCAAGGGACTAATGGTGTAATTAACCCTAAAAACAATGGCAATTGACGTTTTGTTTTGAACAAATCAACAAGTTTAAAATGGGGTTAATTACATAATTAGTCCCTTGACTATTAGCGATTCCACGATTAGTCCCTTAAGAAATTTTTTTCAAATTTCAATCCTTAGAGTACCAAAAAGTCACGCGACTAGTCCTTTTGATG
This sequence comes from Platycodon grandiflorus, assembly GCA_016624345.1. NCBI lineage: Eukaryota > Viridiplantae > Streptophyta > Magnoliopsida > Asterales > Campanulaceae > Platycodon > Platycodon grandiflorus. Next base: position 92,024,318 of record CM028361.1, on the reverse strand, counting down.
AATGCCGTTAATAAAATTTTGTTAAGTCATCCATGTGCATTGCACATGCCATTTTTCAAGGGTATTATTGAAAATTCATACTAAATAATTGAACAATAAAAAAATTAATACATGCTTCTCATCTTCAATCCTCTTTCTCTCTCTCTCTCACATACACACTCTCTCTAACTTCATCTTCAACCCCCTCTCATCTTCCCTAATCAAAACCAAAAAAATCAAAACCCAGAGAAGCTCTTTTAAGAAAACCCATTTCATCCCTGTCTCATCTTCCCTAATCAAAACCAAAAAAATCCCAAATTGAAGAAAGAAACCCTTACCCACCAACTCAAATCTCATACATACACACACAATTGGTCCGTCCATAAATAACCCAACAAATCTATAAATTTAGCCAAATGAAGACTCGATCCAGCCATGGGGATAGATTTGGGTTGTCGCTGATGCTGAAGGTTTGTAAGCTGGTGAGGTCGAGGAAGAAATCGGGTGGGATAGAGGTGAAATTGTTGGAATCGAGGTAGATTTCTTGGAGGGAGGTGAGGTTGGAGAGGGAAGGTAAGTTGCCGGAGAGGGAATTTGATTGGAGGGCTAGGGTTTTGAGCTGGGGAGTTGGTTGAGTTCGGTTGTAAGGGTGCCGGAGAGAGATTTGGTTCGAAGGTTGATTGCGGTGACTCTTTTGGAGTTGTCGCAGTTGATGCCATCCCATTGGCAGTAGTTGGAGCCTGACCAGTCTGGTGGGGAGACGACGGCGTGCAGTTGATGCCGACGACGACATTCGCGCCCCTCTAAATCCTCCTACACCTGCTTCTCATGTACAAGACACCCCTCTAAATCCTCCTACACCTGCTTCTCATGTTCAAGATGCCTGAGATTCGACTTCTACTAAAGTCGTCAAGATCTTCGATTGATGTTTGCTTCAATTTCATATTTGTGCGTCTTTTTTTATAAGTCCATTGTTGTTAAATTAGAGACAAAGGGTCCTACCTGTATCGAGAGCAAATCTCAGTATCTTACACTCAAAGATACTTCTCAATCTCCATTTTTCCAATATTTTTTGATTGTTGTTAAATATCTATCTTGTGTAATTCCTGGTTAATCTTTCAAAATTTTAATGAGAGAGAGAGAGAGAGAGAAATGTATTAATTTTTTTATTGTTTAATTATTTAGTATGAATTTCCCATAATACCCTTAAAAAATAGTATGTGCAACGCACATAGGTGACTTAATGGAATTTTACTAACAGTATCCATCAAAAGGACTAGCCGCATGGCTTTTTGGTACTCTAAGGATTGAAATTTGAAAAAAATTTCTTAAGAGACTAATCGTGAAATTGTTAATAGTCAAGGGACTAATTATGTAATTAACCCCATTTTAAACTTGTTGATTTGTTCAAAACAAAACGCCCGCATCATTTGCATCAATATATCGTATATAATTTCATACATGTATTGCATATCTCATAACATCGTTTGCATCATTTCATCATGAATGGTTCTTATGTGTTTCGTGTGTTATATTATTGCTTAAAAACCTTGTAAATTATCGTGCGTGAGACGCGTTACAAGTAAGGAGTGATCGGGCCTAGGAAATGGAGGGTAAACAAACTGTTTTTAGGCACTTGAGCCTTGGCACGACCGTGCAGCCATGTTGGCACGACCGTGCAAGGCTGTCCAGTAAGTCAGCAGCTCAATTTGAGCTTGGCACGACCGTGCAGCCTATTTGGCACGGCCGTGCGAAGCCATCCAGAACCCAGACTTTGAATTTTAGGGTTGGCACGACCGTGCATGTTATATGGCACGACCGTGCGAGATTGGCACGACCGTGCAGTCTATTTGGCACGGCCGTGCGAAGCGTGACAGGTTGTGTCTGTCTCGCGAAAAGCCCTATTTTCATTTAAAATGAATGAACCACATTTTGACACGTCACCAGGCTGAGCTCCCTCCCATTTCCAGCCACTTAAGTGATCAAAAGAGTGTTTCAACACTCCCATTTTCCCCCATTCACCTTAGAACATAGAGAGAGAAAGGAGAGAGTTTAGAGGGAGAAAGTGGAGACATTGTGAGTTTGTGGAAGAATCTCGACGATCCGACCACACCATCGCGAAGGGCTTGCCGAGGGGAAGCTTTTCTACCGATTAGATTCTTGTTCTCTTCACTTTTTCCGGCGAGAGGTAAGCTACTACCCCCTCTTCTTCTCGTTTTATGTCTTTTATGGCATCCTAGACTTTCATTACGTAAAGTTACCATGCTAGATACGTGTATATGTGATTCTTGCCATAAATGCCATTTTTGGACTTGTAAAGTATGTTGCTAATTGTTCTATGATGTTGGAAAACTCGATATTGGGCGATAATATGCTAGGATTAAAGTGCAAGATCATTTTCGTAACTCGTCATCATTAGTAACCTAAAATGACTCTAACGGAGTCGGTTAGGGTTTGATAATTAATGTGACCACGTGTGTGTTTTGTGAGCTCTTTGGATGCTCGAGAGACCCGTTGGGGGATTGGTTACGCGATACACGTATATTGGTATTGTGTTAAGTTGATGTTGGTATTATATGGCTATGTGTACTAGAATTATTGGTGTACATTAGCATGTTATTGTGGGTGTCGTTATACTCCCTACTTTGGAGTATAATGCTTTTATTTAATGTTAAGTAAACGTTACTTGAACATTTGGTTGATTAGTTAATGTGTCGAGTAAACATCTACTTGAGCATTGTTTAAGTCCATGGCATATTTGTTGGAGGTGTATTGACGCTCGGTTATTGCGTGAGCCGGGGCTACGTAATAACTGAAGGCTAATACACTGGGCCTCGCCCTACCGTTGGCCGCGGTAGGGGTTATAGCGATAAGTGTTGTACGGAATAAACGTGACCTTGGTAAGCTATACCGTGATTATTTCTCGGGTCGTTGGGGACCGAGTCTTCACGTCGACGTGGATACGGTAAACGGTTCACCTTGGTTTTGTTATTTGGTTCGATGATCGGGTACGACATCAACGGTTTCTTCATTGGTATTATTGGTTGGTTGGTTGGAAGTTGGTATGTCGGAGGTGTACCTCGACGGTATCCTTTTATATGTGTTATTTATCGCACATATGTGGGTTGCATGCTACGTGACTTATGTTGTGAGCCATTTGAGGTGATGATGATTGGGAATGATTATATTATGTTAACCATGTTATATATAATTCTTATTACTGTTGCATCTCGCATGCCATATTGTTGCATTAGTAGCTTATTGAGTTTTATAACTCACCCCGTCCATTGTTTATTGTTTTCCTTAGATCCCGAGCCTGCGAGAAACCCCGATGATCGGCCGCCCGTGTCGTCGTCATCATTCTTTTGGTAGTGCTCCTTGAGCCTGATATTTTCTTTTGGTGAGGCCGAGGGTACAGTTGTTATTTAAACATTGTAAAGTTGGGTAGAAGTCCCGTACATGTTGTTCATTCATATTCTTTTGTAGATGCCGACATGGTTGTCAGGCTTTTGTAAACGTTACTTACTCTTATTATTCCGCGCACTCTGATGATATTACATGTTTGGTCCCGAGCCTCTTAGCTCGTGGGTTGTTGGTTATATTATGTGATTGTTTCCGGCTTTTGTGTGCCGTGACGTATTGTTTTGGTTTTCAACTAAACATACACTCGCATTACAGGGTTTTTGCACGAAAAGTGATTTTTAATTTGTGCATTTTGTGTCCCGTCTCGCGAACCGGACGAGATTTCAAATAGGATCTCGGGTCGGGTCGTGACAATTGGTATCAGAGCATAAGTTAGCTCGCTGGGATTTGGTATCCTTGGCTTAGGCGGGGGCTGGTTGAGTGTGTCTGAGTCGTTAACGACGAGTGTTTGTTGCAGGTGAACAGTCATGGTTGAGACTCGAAATGGAGCTGGTTCTAGTAGAGTCGCAGAGGCCGAAAGGGATACCCGTCGAACCGGACCGAACCCATCTCCTAATCAAACTACCGGACAGTCGTCAGAGAGTCCTATGAATCAGAATGAGGCCTTCATGCACACGATGCAGGGGTTTATGCAGACTATGATGGAAATGAATCGACAGACTATGGATATGAATCGACAAGCTATGGATGGACAAGGACAAGTGGGTGGTCAGAGAGTAGTGCAACCGGCCGGGGGAGTCGGGGATAACGACCGCCGATTGGAAAGGTTTTTGAAGATGAAACCGAGGAGCTTCAACGGTGAGCCGGATCCGGAGAAGGCCGAGAGGTGGATTGAGTCGACGGAGAAAGTTTTTGCAGCATTGGGATGCACAGATGAGGAGAAAATCAAGTTCGCCACATTCAAGCTTGAGGATGCGGCCGAACATTGGTGGAAGGTTTTGGAAGCTAGCTGGGTACAAGATCGGACAGTGAGAACATGGGATCTCTTCTTGCAACGATTTCGGAACCAGTTTGTTCCGGATGTGATTCAAGCGAGGAAGGAAGTGGAATTTCTTGGTTTGGAGCAGGGGAGTCTATCGGTAGCTCAGTATTCCTCCAAATTTACTGAGTTATCTCGATACTGCACACATCTACTACCGACAGAGGAGAAGAAGGTCTATCGTTTTGTGAAGGGGTTGAGGACTGAGTATAGGAAGCAACTCATACCACTTGAGTTGACAAGCTATCAGGGAGCAGTGGATAAGGCTTACAGGATTGAGCACGACATTGAGGAGCACCGTACCAAGCAGGAAATACCGGTGGAGGTCAACGGGGTAATACTAGTGGGACTCAATGGGACAATCGAGGTGGAGGAATCGAATAACAGGGAGCGACAACAAAGGGAGAAATGATAACCGTAGGGAGGACAAAATCAGAAAGACGAGAATCGAGGAATACGCACGGGCAGCGGGCCCAGGGGATGACGTGTACATTTTGCTTGAGGACGGGTCATACGGAGGACAGATATAGGAAGAAGCAAGGAAAATGTGTTCTTTGTGGGGATGGCACGCACTTCCAGAGGGATTGCCCTAGGAATAAAGGGGTCCAAGGGTGCGCAGCCGAATGCAGCATAAAAGGGACAACGAGGGTCGCCCTAGAGTCCGGGTGGTCTTCCCTAGACCGAATAGAGTACCCGAAGCCACCAATGTCATAGGAGGTACCTTACTCGTCTCTAGTGTTAAAGCCCGAGTTCTCATAGACCCAGGATCATCTCATTCATACATCGCATCTCACTTTGCCTGTCATTTGCATCATATGCCTGAATCATTGCCGTATGTACTTGAGGTGTCTACTCCGATCGGAGAGTGCCAAGTAGCTTCAGATGTCTATCATGATTGTGATGTGATTGTTGATGGCCACCATTTACCTGCTGATTTGGTTATTTTGCCTATACGGGATTTTGATGTGATTTTGGGGATGGATTGGTTGCATGCACACCATGCCGTGGTTGATTGTCGTAAGAAGTTTGTCACTTTTGATATGCCGAACATGTCGTCTTTTGTGTTTGTTGGTGATAAGTGTATGGGTGGTGTTCGACTTATTTCGGCTTTGAAAGCCCGTAAGTTGCTATCTCGTGGTTGTTCGGGGTATTTGGCTTGTGTGGTGGATAAGTCAAAAAGGGTGGTTATATTGGATGATGTTGCAGTTGTGCGTGAATTTCCGGATGTCTTTTCGGATGACTATGAAATGCCTCTAGATACAGAGTTGGAGTTTTGTATCGAGTTGTTACTGGGTACCGTGCCGATATCGAAAGCACCGTATCGCATGGCGCCGACCGAGTTAAAGGAATTGAAGATTCAGTTGCAAGAGCTGCTTGATCGGGGTTTCATTAAACCGAGTGTATCGCCTTGGGGTGCACCGGTGTTGTTTGTGAGGAAGAAGGACGGTTCGTTGAGGCTATGTATCGACTACCGGGAGTTGAATCAGGTTACCATTAAGAATAAATATCCTCTCCCACACATTGATGATTTGTTTGATCAGCTTCGAGGTTCCATAGTGTACTCCAAACTCGACCTTAGGAGTGGTTATCATCAGTTGAAGGTTAGAAAGGAGGATGTTCCTAAGACAGCATTTAGGACTAGGTATGGGCATTTTGAGTTCGTGGTTATGCCCTTTGGGTTGACCAATGCACCCGCGGTGTTTATGGACTTGATGAATAGGGTGTTCTTGCCATACCTTGATTGTTTTGTGGTTGTCTTCATTGACGATATTTTGGTGTACTCGAAGTCTCGAGAAGAGCACGAGAAACACTTGAGAATTGTGTTAACGGTTTTGAGGGAGAAGAAGTTGTATGCTAAGTTTAGCAAATGTGCCTTTTGGTTGGAGGAGGTGACATTTTTGGGACATGTGGTGTCAGGTAAGGGAATTTCGGTTGATCCGACGAAGATTGAGGCCGTGGTGAGTTGGAAGAGACCCGAGACAGTGACGGAGATTCGGAGTTTCTTGGGGTTAGCGGGTTATTATCGGAGGTTTATAGAGGGATTTTCTAAGATTGCAACCCCTTTGACGACTTTGACACAGAAGAATAAGCCGTTTGTATGGAATGATAAGTGTGAGGCAAGTTTTTGGGAATTGAAGGAAAAGTTGACTACGGCTCCTATCTTAGCATTGCCGAATGGACATGACGGGTTTGTGATTTATAGCGATGCTTCGAAGGAAGGTTTGGGTTGTGTTTTGATGCAGAACGGAAGGGTCATTGCTTATGTTTCACGAAAATTGACTCAGTACGAACAGAACTACCCGACACACGATCTCGAGTTGGCTGCGATTATTTTTGCTCTTCATAAATGGAAGCATTATTTGTATGGGGCTAAATTTGAGGTGTTTACTGATCATAAAAGTCTTAAGTATTTATTCTCGCAAAAGGAGTTGAATAATCGGCAGCGAAGGTGGATGGAACGGTTGAAGGATCACGATTGTACTATACTTTATCACCCGGGAAAGGCCAACGTGGTGGCGGATGCGCTGAGTAGGAAAGCGTATGTTTCATGTTTGATGACTAGGGAATGGAAGATGTTGGAAGACATTCGTGATTGGGGTCCTAGTGAATCTAGCCATGGGGTAATTTTTGCTAATATTCGGGCTACTCCGGTGTTGTATCAGCGGATTAAGGAAACTCAAGAGAGTGATCCGGAGTTAAAGAAAGTGATTAATGAGTTAGGTGGGGGTAAGACCCCAGATTTTGTTAAGAATAGTGATGGTATTTTGACGTTTCGGGGTAGAGTTTGTGTACCGGCGATTGAGGAAGTGAAACGACAAGTGTTAGATGAAGCCCATAAGTCTAAATATACAATTCACCCTGGGAGTACCAAGATGTATCGGGATTTAAAGAAGAATTTTTAGTGGAGCGGAATGAAAAGGGAAACTGCCGAGTTTGTGTCAAAGTGTTTGACTTGTCAACGGATTAAAGCGGAGCATCAGAGGCCAGCTGGGTTGTTGCAACCTTTGGAAATTCCGGAATGGAAATGGGAGAATATTGCAATGGATTTTGTGACCGGGTTACTAAGGACTCGACGAGGTCATGATGCGGTTTGGGTTATTGTCGATAGATTGACTAAGTCGGCCCATTTCCTTCCTATTGCGATTTCGGATTCGTTAGAGAAACTTGCTTCATTGTATATTCAGGAGATTGTGAGGTTGCATGGGGTGCCGGTGAGCATTGTGTCGGACAGGGATCCGCGGTTTACTTCTCGGTTTTGGCAATCACTTCAGAACGCTTTGGGGACGAAGTTGAATTTGAGTACCGCATTTCATCCGCAGACCGATGGACAGTCCGAGAGAACGATTCAAATACTTGAGGATATGTTGAGAGCTTGCTCGATGGACTTTAAGGGAACTTGGGATTCACATGTGCCATTGATCGAGTTCGCCTACAATAACAGTTATCAGTCGAGTATTGAGATGGCTCCGTATGAGGCACTTTATGGTAGGAAGTGTCGTTCTCCTATTTGTTGGGATGAGGTTGGTGAAGCGAAGTTGTGGGGCCCTGAGATGGTACATGAATCGGCGGAGAGTGTAAAAGTTATTCGGGAGAGATTGAAAACGGCCCAGAGCAGACAAAAGAGTTATGCCGACAATAGACGTAGGGATCTTGAGTTTGAGGTTGGCAATCACGTGTTTTTGAAGGTTTCGCCGCGGATTGGAGTTAAGAGGTTTGGAAAGAAAGGAAAATTGGCCCCGAGGTTTATTGGACCGTTTGAGATCTTGGAAAGGATTGGGAAGTTGGCGTATAGACTTGCATTGCCGCCATCGATGTCAGGTATTCATGATGTATTTCACGTATCGATGTTGAGGAAGTATTTGATGGATGCCTCGCATGTGTTGGAGTATGAGCCGGTGGATTTGACACCCGACCTTTCGTATGTTGAGCAACCGGTACGAATTTTGGATAGGAAGGAGCAAGTATTGAGGACAAAGACTATACCCCTCGTGAAAGTGTTGTGGAGGAATCACAATGTCGAGGAGGCCACTTGGGAGACCGAGCAGGAGATGCGTGAGAAATACTCCGCGTTGTTTGACGGAGTTGGTAAGTAAATTCGCGGACGAATTTATTCTAAGGGGGTGAGGATGTAACGCCCGCATCATTTGCATCAATATATCGTATATAATTTCATACATGTATTGCATATCTCATAACATCGTTTGCATCATTTCATCATGAATGGTTCTTATGTGTTTCGTGTGTTATATTATTGCTTAAAACCTTGTAAATTATCGTGCGTGAGACGTTACAAGTAAGGAGTGATCGGGCCTAGGAAATGGAGGGTAAACAAACTGTTTTTAGGCACTTGAGCCTTGGCGTGCGGCCATGTTGGCACGACCGTGCAAGGCCGTCCAGAAGTTAGCTCAATTTGAGCTTGGCACGACGTGCGGCCTATTTGGCACGGCCGTGCGAAGCCATCCGAACCCGACTTTGAATTTTAGGGTTGGCACGACCGTGCATGTTATATGGCACGACCGTGCGAGGTTGGCACGTGCGATCTATTTGGCACGGCCGTGCGGCGTGACAGTTGTGTCTGTCTCGCGAAAAGCCCTATTTTCATTTAAAATGAATGAACCACATTTTGACACGTCACCGGTGAGCTCCCTCCCATTTCCAGCCACTTAAGTGATCAAAGAGTGTTTCAACACTCCCATTTTCCCCATTCACCTTAGAACATAGAGAGAAAGGAGAGAGTTTAGAGAGAGAAAGTGGAGACATTGTGAGTTTGTGGAAGAATCTCGACGATCCGACCACACCATCGCGAAGGGCTTGCCGAGGGGAAGCTTTTCTACCGATTAGATTCTTGTTCTCTTCACTTTTTCCGGCGAGAGGTAAGCTACTACCCCCTATTCTTCTCGTTTTATGTCTTTTATGGCATCCTAGACTTTCATTACGTAAAGTTACCATGCTAGATACGTGTATATGTGATTCTTGCCATAAATGCCATTTTGGACTTGTAAAGTATGTTGCTAATTGTTCTATGATGTTGGAAAACTCGATATTGGGCGATAATATGCTAGGATTAAAGTGCAAGATCATTTTCGTAACTCGTCATCATTAGTAACCTAAAATGACTCTAACGGAGTCGGTTAGGGTTTGATAATTAATGTGACCACGTGTGTGTTTTGTGAGCTCTTTGGATGCTCGAGAGACCCGTTGGGGGATTGGTTACGCGATACACGTATATTGGTATTGTGTTAAGTTGATGTTGGTATTATATGGCTATGTGTACTAGAATTATTGGTGTACATTAGCATGTTATTGTGGGTGTCGTTATACTCCTACTTTGGAGTATAATGCTTTTATTTAATGTTAAGTAAACGTTACTTGAACATTTGGTTGATTAGTTAATGTGTCGAGTAAACATCTACTTGAGCATTGTTTAAGTCCATGGCATATTTGTTGGAGGTGTATTGACGCTCGGTTATTGCGTGAGCGGGGCTACGTAATAGCCGAAGGCCAATACACTCGCCCTACCGGCCGCGGTAGGGGTTATAGCGCTAAGTGTTGTACGGAATAAACGCGACCTTGGTAAGCTATACCGTGATTGTTTCTCGGGTCGTTGGGGACCGAGTCTTCACGTCGACGTGGATACGGTAAACGGTTCACCTTGGTTTTGTTATTTGGTTCGATGATCGGGTACGACATCAACGGTTTCTTCATTGGTATTATTGGTTGGTTGGTTGGAAGTTGGTATGTCGGAGGTGTACCTCGACGGTATCCTTTTATATGTGTTATTTATCGCACCTATGTGGGTTGCATGCTACGTGATTTATGTTGTGAGCCATTTGAGGTGATGATGATTGGGAATGATTATATTATGTTAACCATGTTATATACAATTCTTATTACTGTTGCATCTCGCATGCCATATTGTTGCATTAGTAGCTTATTGAGTTTTATAACTCACCCCGTCCATTGTTTATTGTTTTCCTTAGATCCCGAGCCTGCGAGAAACCCCCAGTGATCGGTCACCGCCCGGTGTCGTCGTCAGTCATTCTTTTGGTAGTGCTCCTTGAGCCTGATATTTTCTTTTGGTGAGGCCGAGGGTACAGTTGTTATTTAAACATTGTAAAGTTGGGTAGAAGTCCCGTACATGTTGTTCATTCATATTCTTTTGTAGATGCCGACATGGTTGTCAGGCTTTTGTAAACGTTACTTACTCTTATTATTCCGCGCACTCTGATGATATTACATGTTTGGTCCCGAGCCTCTTAGCTCGTGGGTTGTTGGTTATATTATGTGATTGTTTCCGGCTTTTGTGTGCCGTGACGTATTGTTTTGGTTTTCAACTAAACATACACTCGCATTACAGGGTTTTTGCACGAAAAGTGATTTTTAATTTGTGCATTTTGTGTCCCGTCTCGCGAACCGGACGAGATTTCAAATAGGATCTCGGGTCGGGTCGTGACACCAGAGACACTCGCCAAACCCCTACGCCCACGCCCACGCCGGTGCCGAGCCGATCGAGCGCGCATGTGATGTTTTGTTCGAGCCACCCAACTTATTACTTGAACAAATGTTCCTTAAACATGTTAGTATGTATATGCTTTGCAAGATTGCTCTTCCAATCCCATATGAGATTACAACAAAACTCATTTAAAATGTTATTATTCAACTATGGATTTCAACGACTAAGTAGTCTCAATCGAAACATGAAAGTCGTTAATGATTATACACACTATTCGTTCCGATTTTCACTTTGGTCTAAAATGTCATCGGGCTCATAAATGAGTCCCATAAAATAGACCGTAACATCATATTGCCAACAAGAAATTGATTACATGTAAGATCAAACTTACAAGAATTGTGTCAAAGATGGGGGTCTGGGAAGGTGGAGGAGAAAGAGAGAAAGTGAGACACAACTTTGACTTAGATATTATTGTATTTTAATTTATGAGAGGCGCTAAACGCACTCCTCCTCTGGCGAAATTACTAACTTGTCCTTGAAAAAAAAAAAAAGTACATGCGCCAGCATCAGATGCATGTCTCTCTTTGACATGCGCATGGACCAGCGCATGTCGATGAGGACATGTGCATGTCCCTTTTTATTTATTTATTTATTTTTGAAAGTCGTAGGCACAAATTTTTGCAAAAAAATAAATAGCAAAATGTGGGGTAGTTTAAGGGGTTTGATTTGGTCTGATATTCGTGTTCGCAGGTCACGCTTGCACACGAGTTCACTGGTCCGAACTTCAAATCAAACCGGGATTTGCACCCCCTACGGGTGTGCGCGTGAGAGAGAGCCTATATGCCATACAAACTTACTCAATACAAGAAAGGAGCTTGTATATAAAGTAGTTTTGCTTTCACTTTCTTTCCAATGTGGGATAAACTCACTATCTAACTTCTACCCACCTACTTTAGACATTAATATCTTCATCATCCAAATATTATTTTAGACAAATAAATACACGATTTTGATGTTCACACGGAATAAAGCACATTTCAACAATAAAAAGAAAATGACAAGTTAGTAATTTCGTAAAGGGGGGTGCGTTTAGCGCATAGGGGGCTGAGTTTAGCGCATATGTAATTTTTATTTGTAAAATTTCCTTTTTGCCCTTAATAAAATGCATGTGAAAGACACATGTGTAATTTAACGACAAATTACTAATAACATCTATTAAAAGAACTGCCAACGTAATAATTTAAAATATTAGAGATAAAAACAATACTAATTTTTGTTAATGGACTAGTCATAGATAAGTTTGTATTCAAGGAACCGGTGGTGTTAATATTAACCCTAAATAAAATATAAAATACTCCACTTATATATAAAATAAAGGGAATAATTTGCTTGCAGCGGTAGACGTAGATTTTGTTTCGGGAAGAAGGGGGTAGTTTAAAGCAAAGAGGAGGCAGACATGGGATTCTGACTAAACGGCATCGAGCTGAAGCATACGGAAACCCAATGCCGACTAAATTACCAGATGACATGATACATCTTTTCACTAGACTAACTTTCGCCACAATCAAAGCATTCATATCTTTTTTTATTGATTTGGTGGCGACTTGTCTATCTAATTCTAATGAATAGGATTAGGGCCAGTGCTGGTTACTCACGTCACGTGTTGACCCAACCCAACCCAACCCAACCCAACAGATGAGATGATACACACCAACCGCTCCTTCCCAATCTCTCACGTCTCGGTTGTCTATGTTTGTTGAGCAAACAAGTGACAGGAGCATCACAATAACAATACCCTATATCACCTTAAATACATCGTTTTATATTTTAGTTTTATTTTTTTAATATTTTAAAAAATAATTTACTCTAACAAGCATTTTTTATAAGACTTTCTAAAAATTTAATCTCTCTCATCTCAACTAATAAACCTAACTACAATTATATTTTTCCTCATTTATTTATATTTTTTCACAATTAAAATAAAATATTTTAAATTTTATATACTACGAAGAATATATTGTACTCTCTTCGTCCTTAAATTATTGTTTTGTTTGACCCGACACACAGATTAAGAAAAAATAATTAACTTAATTATTAATATTGGTATAATGTGTAGTTTCCCTTAATGTCCATATGTATGTGGCTCATAATTAAAGTAAGAAGAAAAGTAAGGATAAAATGGTAAAAGTGATCTCCTAAAAAGGAAAGTTTCAAACAAGACAATTATTTAGGGAAGGACAAAAAAAAAAGCAAGACAATAATTTAGAAACAGAGAGAGTATATTTTAATAATTTTTATTCCAAAATATTAAATGAAAGTATATTGTGCTCAAATAAAGTGAGGAGAATGTGCAGGATTTGAGTCACTATTTATATTAAAATTCACTCTATATTTGAAGGGTGGTTTAATAAGTTTTAGAGTAAGAGAGTGGACTAGAAGGACAACTGTAGGATTAAGGATGGATAAAAAATTCTAAAATTGTGTTTATAAGGTTGATCGAGTGAGCCACTGTGGACGCTCTAAAACCATTGCGCCCACTATAAATATTGAGTGATCTCCAAGAAGTATCATGCAATATCTTGTTTGATCCAACACATATTTTAAGAAAAATTAATTAATTTTATTATAAATATTTACATAATATATAATTTCTCTTAAAATTAATGTGCATTAGAGACTATTATTAAAGTAGAAAGAAAAAGTAAAGTAAACTGATAAAAATATTTGTTTAAAAGGAGAATTAAAAAAAAAGACAAAAATTTTTTATACAGACAAAATAAAAAAAGACAATTATTTAAAAACAGAAGAAGTATTAAAGTAATTTAGAAAAAATATTTTAAATTAAATTTAATATTATAATATGTAGCTAGTGAGCGTGATACATCACGTAACCATATGGAGTAATATATTTGAGAACCATAGAGTATTTTATTACAAAGTCTTTCAAAATCATAAAATATTTTTGAACGGGCTCCATATAATCCGTTCCACCTAGCGGAATCTTCGGGGCACGTGGCAGGCCGAGTGAGCCACGTGGGCAAATCGAAGGGGGCTCATCAAGCGACCTTGGCTAAAGTCAGGCCTTCCCCGACTACTATCGAGGACTTCCAGCGTGTCCGTACCCCACGAGCCCGGCAACAGCGACTTGGACGATACGCCAAGCCAGGTTGTCGCCCTAGCTCGTCTTAATTAGCCAAGTCATCATCCCAGCTCCCATGGACCATCAGGTCGTCACCCTAGGAGTCCTCAATATGTGGCCTTTGTCTATTAGCGATCAGGAAATCAAGGCCGACCAGGTCATCAACCTCAGCGAGCACCTGCTCAACTGCGCTCTCCACACAACCTCCCCTCATTAGGCACTCGGAGACGCGTTTCTGACATGTCAGAGCTCTGCGCCACTCTCCCACTTACTAACATGAAAGTACCAGGACCACCGTACGACCAGGCAATCGCGATCTCCTAGGCTTACCACAGCCGCCTAATAACACAATGGGACAAAACGGCTGTATTGGTTGGTCTCTTCTTGGTCTCCCCTGGCTTACCTCTCTACCAAGGCTTCAGCCTATAAATTTTGAGGTATCTCACCCACCCTTCTTTGGATTCACTCCTCACTTTTTGCACACACTTTGCTCTCTTCTTGCTCAGCATTACAATAGATCAACACTACTTCATTCACAGACCAAGTTCTGTGAATTAAGCATTATATTAAGACTATATACTCATCCCACACCTCAGGGTTATAGCCGGGACACTCCCGGCTCCTTTAACGATGTTTTATTGTTGATCACAGGCCATATCACCATCTTAGCTCAAGAACAGTCTTAGACAACCCTGAGTTGATCGGCATCCTACTAGACTATATACTTGGCATTTACGTGGTCACCAACATCTTTTTGGTGTGATCAATTATCTCATTAATTCTTCTAAAAGGCAGCACCAACAATCAGGCTCACCCTTCATTTTTACACCACTGCTAATTTTCGTATAGCCAAAAGTTGAAATAAAACTTCTATATTTTTCCTAATATCATATAGGAGTATTAAGTATACTGATAGTATAATCGTGTTATGTATAATATAATTTAAATTTTTATAATTTGATAATTTTAAAAATTATACATTTCATAAATTAGCATATTGTATAAGTGCATATACAAACAAAACAAATGTTTTCTATTTTTGGGATAGTAAAAAGGATTATTGGATTCAAATTTTATATAAATCAGCTAATTGTATTTTTATATTATAAAAAGTGTAGTCTTTAACAATGCACTCAGAGTATCACCAATGCAGTCGTAGATTTGATTTGACGTGACTGTGGGTAATTAACACCCTCAATCACATGTGACATATTTTTTTTCTTCTTTCACATTCAATTAGAAGAGACCTCTTCAATGCAAATGTGAATTTAATCTCATGTTCCATGAGTCCCACAATTAAAGTGAATAGAGAGATGAAATCTAGATATTTTTTAATTTAAAAAATAATGACTAGGATGTCTCCACTCTCTCATCTAAAATGTGAAAAATTCACATTCTCATCCACAATGTGAAAAAAAATTTGTTGTCATGTCGTATTCACAAGGTTTCTTCACATTTGTATTGGAAATATTTTTTTTCAAAGAAGATGTCAATCCTAGGTGGCACCCTTTTTTCACATTGACATTGACATTGAAAATGCTCTTAGTTTTAAGGCAACGCTACATCTACCTAAAGAGTACAAAAAATGTTGCATCTAATGACATGATACCTAAATCCAATATTGGATTTTGGTTAAATTTTTAAATCAAACATTGCCGCCTTATGGTACAGAGAATCTGACCAAAAAATTGATTGAAATTCAACATTATTAAGTACAATATTTTTGAAACTTTTAGGTGACTCTAGCATTTCTTAGTTTTAATAGATTTTAAAAATCAAGATAATAGATATACCAAAGACTGCTACCTTACCTTGCCTTCGCTGCTCAGCAGAGAAAGTCAGATTTTAACATTTTTACTATATTGAAAAGAGAGTTTATTTAACTACATTCATCTAATATCAAGCTTATATAGACAAAAATACCCCAAACATTGATTCATATGTCATAAATTACTAATCTAAGAGTCCGTTTGGTCGAGCGTTTTGGCCAAAACGCAGGGATAAAACGCAGCTTATTTGCAAAAAATGTGTTTCAATCTGCGAAAACGCGTTTTGAAAACGCACTGCGTTTTAAAACGCCGAATTGATTTTTCCAAAACGCAGGTTTTAAAACGCTCCTAGGAAAAAAAAACTGCGTATTGAAGTGATATCCCAAACGTATTTATAAGGAAAGACCTCCGTTTTTAAAACACTGCGTTTTATAAACGCTGTACCAAACGGGCTCTAAAACTAGCATATATTTTATTATTGATATCACATAAATAAATTTAGCGTGAATAAAAATTTTAATTATTATATTGACATTCATATTTAATCTTGTTTTTTTATTTTAATAATAACATTTTATGTTTAGAAAATATTTTCATCACTTCTTGCAAATTGTTAACAACACAATTTTGGGTCTTTTATGAGCATAAATAACTAAATATAATTCTTCAAGTAAGTAGAAAGGTTCATTAAATATATTAAAAAACTAAAAATATTAAAAAATAATGTTGAAAATTCACTCGATAAAAAAATCAATAACATTCAAGTGCATCAACAAACAAAAATTTATTAAAAAATAATTGTAGCTATAGTACAAGCCTATCTAATTATCAAAAAAAAAAAAAAAATCCTCAATGTCTTGGTGTAGTTTTACATAAAAATATGAATAGAAAACAATAGCTCCTTTTTAATTGAAAATAAAGTGAAGTAAAAGTAATTTAAAAAATATATAGTAGTTTATTATAGTTAATTACTATTTAATGGTATTTTTGTCCTAACATAAACCAAATTAACCTAACTGTCAATAAGTCTAGTGAATAAGTAATTTATGTAAAGAAAACTTGTTTAGTAGGGGTAATACTCTCTATAGCTAAAAAGGAGTCCACATTTTTTTTCATCAGTTTAAAAAAAAGAAGTCCACTTTTTAATCTTTTTATTTTATAACATTACTTTTATTATTTTACCCTCATTTTACTTTCTACTTTAATAATAGGTCTTACTTGCACATAAATTTAATAAAAAGACAAAAACTTATGAAAAACAGTCTTACGAGTATTTTCGAAACTTATAAAAAACAGTCTTACGAGTATTTTCGATAAGATGAATCTCTCTATCCCTACACACCATGTGTTGATACTTGATAGTTGAGTTGTGAGAGAGTGGGGCTCCGTATTATAAATTAGAATCCAAAAAACGGTCTCGTAGGATACCTATATAAAAAAAAAAAAAACTTCATCCGTCTCTAAATTATTGTTTTATTTGACCCTGTACACGGTTTAAGAAAAAATAATTGACTTGATTATTAATATTGGTATAGTGTGTAGTTTATTTTAATGCTCATGTGCATGTGACTTATAATTAAAGTAAAAAGAAAAAGTAAGGATAAATTGATAAAAATATTGTTCTAAAAAAGAAACTTTTAGACAAAATAATTATTTTGGAATAGAAAAAAATACAAAATAATAATTTAGGGACGGAGGGATTACATAACATATTTATGTTTATAATAAAATTATTTAATTTTTTTAATCCATGTGTCACAAAGGTATTATTATACAGAGTAATTTGCAAAAAAGGAAAAGATGTTAGTCGAAAAAGGAAGATGTGTGGTTAATAGTCGGAACTAAAACAAAATTAATTCGTGTTAACTTAAATGAATTGAGGGGGAATGGAATGCGTGTGACATGGAGGGGCCCAAGGTCAGAATATAAAACTCGAAAGATAGAGCGATTTCTCAAACAGAACAGAATTGTGCACAAAAACTTGCATCTAGAGAGAGAGAGAGGGAGAGGGGAAAAAAAACCGAAACGGTCGAGATCCGGCGACGTTCGTCGGGTTTCGTCCATTTCATTCGCAGTTCCATTTTCGTAAACATCTGCGTTGCTGATTGCGTAATCGGGACGGTGGAGAGATGAAAGGCTCTTGCACCCTGGTCGTGTCCGTACTAGCCGCATCGACCGCTGCTCTCACTACCACTTCTTCCTGCGGTGACCGTTACGTCGCCTTACATCCAAGCTCCAATGAAGTAATTTCCATTCCTTTTATGAGCTCATTTTGCGGGGGCGTATATTTTCATTCGATTCGCCTTCCTGTAGAAGCTGAAATTTTATAATTTTTGTTGATAAATTCCAAGTTTTCAGCTCATTCGTGAACGATTCATTGCATTATCGGTTCAATTTTAATGTAGAATAATTATATTGCGTGGATATTGGCCCTGCATGTTCCTTCTTCATTAATTAGAACCTGTGAATAGGGGATCCTACGGTGATTGATTCCATATTTGTTTCTTTATTAATTTTATAAACATTGTGGGGTACATATATTTTATCGTTTAATGGATGGAGTCTATTGTAGTTGTCGATTTAATTGCGCTGAGCTTCACCGTAAATTGATCCTTGTTTCTACTTTTGGTAGGGATTGGGTCGAGGGAAAGGGAGGGATAGCAGTACGCAAATGTCGGCGTGTGATAAGGAGAAATTCGCGCCGAGATTCGACGGATTGAGGTTCATTGAGACTTTGGTGACGGCCCACAGATGACCGGTAGCGTTTTTTGATAAAAAAAACAAAATCTCTCTTTGTCACCGACCCATTTTTTTTTGGTGGAAGTCGCCTTTTATTAATGTGCTAGGCATTGGTTGTAAGATTCTCATTGTTGACTCGATTATTTATTTTTATATGTAGTATCGTGCAATTGCATGATTTCGATTATTTATTTTTATATGTAGTATCGTGCAATTGCATGATTAATTGAGTTATTTTCGTCGGCGGCCTCGCAGACTAGACGTGATTTTCTTTTTTCCCTCTTTTTTTATTTTTGTGGGTCAAAATGTAAAATAGAGTAGAATTTACTTATTTATGATTCATTGTACTAGTATTTTGCAATTTAATGGAATTTTTTTTTTGATTGTTTTTAAATATTTTTGTAATTATACTCTAATTACATTAATATATATCTTAATTATTAGACTTATTACTATTTGGGTGGAACAGATCTAAAACTTTGACTACTTGGGTGGAATGTGGAATGGAGACAATCATTTTTAATGGAAATTGGTCATTTACGACATGTTCATATATATATATATTAAGGGTTTTTCGTCTTTTAACAATCGTACATGGCTTGCAAATGCATTTTTCCTCTTCGTTTGGTGGGGTTTCAGAGATGAGTGTTCGTGAAGTTGGTATGAGAGAGAGAGACCGATTTTTTACTTTGGTGAAACTTAACAATGCTATTGGAATTTCCTTTGGTGAACTTAGAGCTCGTTTTGTGTATCGTTTTAAAAACGCAGCATTTTTAAAATACAGATTATTTAAAATGCGGTTTTTTTATTTATAAATGCGTTTGGGATATTATGTTAAAATTCAGTTTTTTATTCTTTACTGCGTTTTAAATTTTGTGTTTCGAAAAAAAGCTAGGAATTTCAGCGTTTTGAATACGCTGTTTTTTATAACGCAGCATTGAAACGCTAAGTTAAGAAATAAGCTGCGTAGTTAAGGAATAAGCTACATTTTGGCCAAAATGCACGAACAAATGGGCTCTTAATAATGCTATTGCAATTGAAGTCTAAGGATACTTTATTGTTTTTATTTTCTTTCCATTAGTTGGGGGTTGCTTTTGGACGAACTCATTAATAAATATTATTTATCTTTCTTCGTTTTTTTATTTTCTTTATTGAACAAGGTTTTGTTTAATTTTTTTTAAATGAAATAAAAATTATGATATTTATGAATTTAGACTTTTTTACTCTAATATAAAATATAAATTGGAAAAAGAAAAAAAAAAGAAAAAAAAATTATTAATGTTTTTAGTAAATCAATATTAAATGCAAACCATGTCAAATACTCTCATATTTAGCAAATACTCCGTGGTATATATTAATTACAGCTTTTTGACCCAATAAAATAACTTATATGGCTTTTGATTAAAAATTAACGCAAATTTCCTATAATACTCCAAAGCCCTTAAAACCTAATTCAGTCTCACTCTCTCTCAAATCTCGACTTCCTCTCTCAAACCACACTGTCTTCCTTCCATCGTCGTCGTCTCTCCCTCCCATCTCCAACCACATCGTAGCTGTCTTCCTCCGTCTCTGACCACATCGTCTCCCTCTACTGCCATGAATTTTGTAAGTCTTCCTCCGTCTTTTTCCCATCTACTACCATGAAGCCTTATCTTTGTCTTCCTCCGTCTTCCTCTCATCGTCTCCCTTTGAATCGTTTAAACGAATCCGTGAATCGTTTAAACGAATTCATAAACGAATCCGTGAATCGTTTAAACGAATTCGTGAATCGTTTAAACGAATCCGTTAATCGTTTAAACGAATCCGTGAATCGTTTAAACGATTCGGTTAAACGACTCCGTGAATCGTTTAAACTATGTTTGAATCATTCAAAAAAGAGGATATTTTGGGGTTTTCAAATAAAAAGAGGCCATATAAATTATTTTGAAATAAGTTAGGCCAAATAAGATGTTGGAGAGTTTAACTAGGCCATTTGTGAAGAAACCCCAAATACTCCCATAAAAAAGTCCATGTTTAACATGCCAAGTTGGAGTTGGATTTGCGGGTCGGGTAAGTTGATAGAATGCATGCAGGGTTCTGTTTCTTCGTTTGTATTGTCATAATAATAATAGCGAAAATCATCCCCCGGTAGTGTAGTGAAGTGATGCACCGGTAGGAGTTATCTTCTTTTTGCATATGCCTAGCTAATAATTACCTCTCTTTTTAAAAATAACAGATGATCCACAATTTGGAAATAAAAACCCAGAAAAAGAGTTCATTACTAGCTAGCTACAACATCTCTCTCCATCAGGCCAATGAATCAACACAAAAAGTAATACTACAGTAGTATTTTAACATCTTCTCAAAATATACCCTAAAGAAGAGCTTCTCACGCAACATATATATATATATATATATATATAATTAATTAATTAATTAATTAGCGGCAAGTCTTCCAGAATAGTATTTTAATTCAGATATATGTTTTGAGAAAAAAATTGTCAAGGCGGAAGGCAATTAAGTACGTATAATTAGCTCTCAAAATCAAGAAGGATTTATATATAGTCCTAATTATCAAATCAGTTCTTTCAAAAAAATAAAAATAAATAATAATAATACTCTAATAATAATAATAAAGGCCATGGTTCTGCAGGTAACGACTTTTATATATGTTGAAAACTAATTAGTAGGACAATAAAGTAAGTGCAGGATATATATATATGTGTAAAACATGAAATTGAAGAGAGAAAATTTATATATGAATTTAGCAAACTTAATTATGAGCTGAGCTGACAACAACATTTTGAATCTAACGTTGATGGTTGACAGACAACGATCGATTACATTCATAGAACAACATGTGTGGTATATGTACGCACGTAGAATTATATATATTCCTATAAACTGCTGAAAGGAACTAACCTTTGAGCAGCACATTAAGAGCATGTACAATGCGTGGGGGGCATATGGGGAGCTTCCTATCATTTTTAACCAATTTTATTATAAAATACCCTTAAAGCTATTCATTAGTTATTTAATTAAAAATTTCCTTCCAATGGTGGCACAAATTTCAATATTTTTATATATTCCACCATTTTTATCTCCATTCAATTAATATCTTTATATATTTATATATTAAATTCATAAAAATTGATCTGATGTCCAAATAAAATAAATCAAGTCTCTATTTATAGATAAAAATATGTACTTTAATACCAAAAAATAAAAAAAATGATTTTTTATGGTCAAAAATGACCAAAAACAGCTAAAAACAAATTTGCTACAGTGCGCTACAGTGATACTACAGTGCATGTCAGGAATTTTTTTTTTTTTTTTTAAACTTTAGCAAAATGGCATAATTTTGAGCTCTTTTAAAACTAAACTATGTCGTTATGGAGAATTTTTTTTAAAGAATCAAGATAAGCTCTGGTAGCTTAATAAGTTACCCATCTCCCTTTTTCCCAAATAAGATCCCTCTATGCTACCGATTAAATTCTCCATTGTTTGCTAAGCTCCCCATTAGATCCCCGGAAGAACCATCGTTGTACATGGTCTAAGAGTAAAGGAGCTATGCTAAGGGAATTAAAGTAACATAAGTAATTTAAGAACATTAAAAGTTGACGGGATCCTCCCAAACATGCATAATACGTGTCCTCCACGTCAACTTCAGGTGGGCCCATGAACCACGTCAGCAGTAGGCAATTTGGATCCCTGAGCCGAGGTCGTCGGTTAATCTAGACCTCGGCGCGACCTGATACCCAGGTCGTCTGCGAGGACGACTACATAAGCAAGCTACGCACGACCTTGGTGCAAGTCGGCTTCACAGCATTAAATGCTTACTGACTGTCAGTACCTAACCCAGCAGAACCCAGACATTCTCACTTAGGGGGGACATTCCTTTTGGCGTGTGGCGGCGCCCATAATTATCAGTTTTCCATTCCCCGTTTACATGGTGCCAGCACTGCGCCACCTTTGGCTATAAATACCAGGAGCCATGTCCATTTATGACTAAGGTAACATTTACTCTCAAAAGACAAAGTTCTTTAAAGCTCAAACACATTCACAACTACAACCTACATTCACCACACTGTCTGTGCATTTAAGAGAGCACCTCATTAGCCTCTCTATCTCTCATAATACCCGTAAACTGATTCTCACGCCGGAGGGTAATAGTCGGGTCAAACCCCCGACATCCCTAACGGTTCTTGTTTTTACCATATTGTTGTAGGTCCCATAACCAAATCCTTTCAAAAGAAGGCCTTTAGAGAGCGGAGGCATCTTGACTACGAAGACTTGCTACACACAGAGCTGACGTGTTCACCAAAACCATTTCTGCAAGATCAAAAGTAATTAAACGAACTAATTAAGTTATCCTATTAGAAGATAAATTTAATTAAAAACACTAGTGTTATGGTGAAGAAGTTCGAATTTGTATGATGCCTTAATTTGAACCTAGTCTGGTGCCTACAACTTCCAAGGTAATAATTGTTTCCCATATTTGAAGATTTAATTTTTATTTTCATTGGATTAGCAATAATAATAATAGTGTTCAAAAATGTTGATCTTGTTCTTATTATTACCACTGTTATTATTATTATTTTAATTTTCTATGAAATATCATCATCATTACCATCATTGAAAATAAAAATAAGTATTCATCTAAATAAATGTTTTGGGGAAATTGTCGGTTGGTACAATTTGGTGAATTTTCAATCATTTTAGTATCCTATATTTATTTTAAACTGAAAAAATTCATTTTTATGCATTGCGATGCGTCAATTTGGAATCGCGATGTATAAAAGTGTCTTTTTTTCCAATTTGGAAAAAAAAATGGTACTAAAGCTATTGAAAATTCATAAAAGAGAACTGACATGGATTTTTCCCTAAAAGTTTTGATATTTATTCCTAAATTTTATCGGCATATGAATAATGAATTGTTGCATTGCTAGTGATTTTAAGTTGGCCATTTGTTTGACAAAGTGGAGAAGATGAATCGAGTGTCTTGAAGATTAACATTTTGTAGAATGACGAGAGTGGTTTACTGTAAAAAAAAAAAAAAAAGTAGAGTAAATCAAAGGCATGAATGGGTCAAAAGTCAAATAGTCAAAACAAGTGGCAGACATCTGTGTCACCGCTAGAGGATGCCTAGTCTCACTACCTCCACATATCTGAAATCAACGGTGAAAAATGTACTTCCATAATTAAATCACCAATTCCATTTTAAGTTATTTGGATTTCTCCAAGTACAGGACCCCCTAACATCAAGTAAGGGTGTTCAGTATTTGGTTTCATCCGAAAACTAAATCGAAAAATTGATCATTCGAACCGAACAAACCGAAACCGAATTTGAATTTGGTTTGGTTGGCAAAACCGAATTCTAATATGGTTTTTGGTTTGGTTTTGGTTTTGCCTTTTAAACTGAAAACCAAACCGAAAACTGAATTAGAAAAAATATAATAAAATTAAATATATTATTATTAATTATATAAATAATTATTAGTTATATAAAGTTTGAACAATGTAATTCATTGTTTATTTTTCAATATGTTTTTTTGACATTTGTTGGTTTATTTAAATTTTCTTGTAATGAGTCGCAGAAAAAACACAAGTGACAACTCAAATAAATTTCATAGATGTTTATTGACAAAAGAGGCCAACTAATGTGTGGAATCGAAGACTTTCTTCAAGTTCGAGTAACTAAGTATATATAATCTTACATTTTTAGGGATATTATATAATTTTGTTAAAATTTTAATCTTTGTTTTGGATTTTTTTAAATGATAAATATTTAAACTTTGAATTGAATTTTAGTTTTAACATTTGTTTGGTTAAAACCGAAAACCGAACCGAACCAAACTGAAAACCGAATTCAAATTTGGTTTGGTTTCTTGGTTTTTTATTTGGTTTGATTTGATTTTTGGTTTTAAGGTTGAAATAATAAAAACCGAACAAACCGAACTAAACAACCCGAACAACCCGAAAATCGAACCGATGAACACCTCTAGCTTCAAGTGGCTTTTGAATTTGGACCAGAAATTCAAGCTCTATGCTGTCGTTTACCGTTGTTTGGTGTGGTTAATTTTGGCACCCTTCCCTGAGGTTTA
Organism: Platycodon grandiflorus; assembly: GCA_016624345.1. Taxonomy (NCBI): domain Eukaryota; kingdom Viridiplantae; phylum Streptophyta; class Magnoliopsida; order Asterales; family Campanulaceae; genus Platycodon; species Platycodon grandiflorus. The sequence continues at coordinate 91,999,753 of CM028361.1, read as the reverse complement.
GCCAAATTACAACGGCGCCCCCCAAACGCTACGTTAGCCAGGAAGACTCCAGAAATAGATGGTCATTAAGAATATTCTGTTTTGACTATTACAAACCTGCGAGAAAAGACCAGTATACCCATTCAACGTGTAAAACTCATCTTTATCTTTCATTAAATGTTATGAAAGGTCATAAATACCCTTGATAATTGATATAGGTATTTTAGAAGCTAACTATTGGACAAGTAGTGGCTCTACGCTTTAAGACCCATAAAATGATGCACAGAAAGAACTACTCCTTTTACTTCAGGCAAAGAGTTTATTTTTGACTTTTTTGGGTCAATTTAATTAAAGTTTGACTAATAATTTATATAAATTTATTAATTTTTATAAAGTTATGAAAGTTATAATCTATATATTCTTAATTTAGTTTTTATTAACGAAATTTTATTTCTTAAACCATAAGTTAAGTATGTAAAATTTTGATTTGATTTAGTCACATGTTGACTTTTTAAAATGAAAAATAGACTATTTGTCTGGAACAAAAAAAAGTAGTAAATTAAACTGCAAATACACGTAACTCAGAGAAATAGAACTACATATTTCAAGTGCACAAGGGGTTAAAACAACTAAAAAAAGCCCTAATATCAAAAGTTTGAAGACCAAATTTTAGTACATAATCTCCATCATACGTAGATTTTATTTCTTCTTTCTTAAAATTTCAAAAATTAAAAGTAAACTTGGATCTTCGGATCACTTCAAATTTGGGAAAGAGGAAAAGTTTGGAGGGTTTAACTCTGGTATGCAAAACTGGTTGAATGAACGTGGTCTGAAGTTGACCATAGACCAAACAAAAGAAATTGAAAGGATTTTGTTTTTGCTTAAGGGATGGGTTGCATTTGGCACCTGAAATGCAGATATTTTGGCCCCATAATTGATGTTTATTTTTATTCTTTAATTGTTTTATAGCAAAGTTATGAAATGACCCTTAAATTAACGGTCAAGACAAACGACCGATATTTTGGGGTTTTCTTGCCTATTGTCCAACCATTTGGGGGGGGGATGCACTTCGGCCAAACCTCAAGGGAGGGCGCAAAAATTAACCCTTTTGGTGCGGGCAAAGTGAAATGAATAATCTAAATAAATACTCGAATGTTAAGCGTGCATTGAGTATGAGCCTCAAATTTGGAGTATATTCCAATTTATGCCACGGACCCCAAAGCTCCCCGCCACGTGAATTATAGAATGGGACTGCAGCGACTATCATGGGTCCACGTGTCATGGTAGGGCTACCGAGGCACGTACTACAAACAAATTGAACGCAATTTCATGAACTTGAGCGTCCCACCTCAAACATACTAACTACTCCTAAACCGTACCTGAATGATCCCACATCTCCCAAAACACTCGCAGTTACTTCCCAACTAGTAAAGCTCTCTCTTGGTGATTTTTTCAATTCATTTTCAACCACGCACACGAAGTGGATGGATGGATGGATTGTTGTTGAGTGTAACTAATTTTTGAGATATTCTCTCTTCCGTTCCGATTTCCAATTTCAGTATCCAGCTGATCCCCAACGACTCTGGTATTTTCCTTCAGCATCAGATTTCATGCTATATATACATATATCTAACAGTTTTAGGCATAATTAAACATTCAGTTCTTCATCTCTTTAGGTTCATAGTTTTCTTTTCATAGCTGCTCTCTGATTTTGCATAATTATAATGCTTTGCTTTGTTTCCTTTTCGAGTTTTAATTTCTAAGTGCACTTAGTTGTTTGTGTTTCTTATATACTGGACTAGTTGTTTAATCTGTATCAACTTTGATCTTAATTATTAACTAGTAATGTTGCGCAACTTCGGTGTCAATCTCCTTGTAATGTTATGAAAATGACTGTACAAAGACATTGTCTCACTTAATTAACAGTAATTATGTTTCTAGCTAGGGTCATTTTTTAGGCTAAATTGTTTCGTACGACTTGATTTTACTGAATGTAGCATTCACTTAGAGACACAGGTAGTAATTAATTTGGTTGCTTTACTTAATTAATCCGTGGTTAGCTTCCTCTTAGCATATAGTAGTATAACTGTTGAGTAACATAATGTTTGCCCCTCGATGATTAGAACATGGGATAATCTCTTAGGGACCGGATCCATTTTCCGTTGTTGCACTGTTTTTTGTTCTAAAAAGATGGATGCATCAATGTTATTGAACCAGATTACCACAAGCGAGTGCTAAACTATAAGATAAGTAAGCATCTCCAGACCATATAAAACATTGGTCCAACAAGTAAGCAGAGAGCTAGAACAGATTAATTGTTGATTTCATAAATCCAACCTCTAGACTGCAATTTGGTGCAAATTTAGCATGTACCTGAATTTTATGCGTCGTTTTGAATGCAGATTGTTAATTACCTCTACTTATTGAATTTGACCCTAGGTCGAAGTGATGGCCACCATTACCGCCTCTAAATTTGTGTCACATGCCAATGGTGGAGCAATTCTGAGATCAGAAACCAAGACAAACTTGGCCAAGATGGGCCGAAGGAACCAATTCATGACCCACAATGGGTTGAGATCCTTGAATGCAGTGGATATGTTACAAATGAGAACCAGCGCAAAGGCAACAGCTAGGGAAGTCAGGAGGAGTGCAACCAAAATTGGGACTAAAAGTGGTCCAGGACCTATTACATGTAAAACTGGGATGAGCTTGGTTTTTGTGGGAGCTGAGGTTGGTCCATGGAGCAAGACTGGTGGACTTGGTGACGTTCTTGGAGGGCTTCCACCAGCCATGGCGGTAACTATTCTTTAGCTCTAGTTGGTGTTCGTTTAGCATATCTTGAGCTATTGCTAATATCCTTGCATCAACTCTAGTCCAGGCCAACGGACACCGAGTTATGACAGTGTCCCCCCGCTATGACCAGTACAAAGATGCTTGGGACACTAATGTACTCGTTGAGGTACGCTCATGCGATATTTTGTGTTAAGCTGTTAGTTTCAACTAAATATTGCTTGGCATTGGCTCCCTAAAAAGTTCATTTTCTTTTGAAGATACAAGTTGCAGATAGAATTGAGACGGTTCGTTTCTTCCATTGCTACAAGCGTGGAGTTGATCGTGTTTTTGTGGATCACCCAATTTTCCTAGAGAAGGTTAGCATTACTTTAATATTAACGTAGGTACAAAATCCCAATTGAAGGACTTCCATGTCATGAGGCTTGTGTTAGGGCCAAGTTGATTGAATGCTGATGCTCGCATCTTTTGAATTTTCAAAGGTTTGGGGGAAGACTGGATCAAAGATTTATGGCCCCAATGCAGGAGAGGATTACAAAGACAATCAGCTTAAATTCAGCTTGTTGTGCCAAGTAAGTGATCTTCCTACTTGGTATTAATCACAATTTTCATTAGTTTGCCTCTCGAGGGAATAAGGAGTTCATGTCTTTTTATGCTTCTTTCAGGCAGCTTTGATGGCACCAATGGTTCTGAACTTAAACAGTAGTAAATACTTCTCTGGACCATATGGTAGGTTCCTTGTCTCAAAACTTTACATTGTATAATTTGTATGGATCTTAGAAATCACCAGGGAATATAAATGAAAATGAATTTTAAAAACGCATTATATCATGAGTTTTAGGGCTTCTTATAACATTGTGTTTTTGAAGAACAGTAGCAATATGGTCCTAATCTGTGGCATTACTATTATCTTTCTTCTCATTTTCCTCCTTTTTTTTTTTTTTTCCTCTCTTGGTCTTTGGAAGACCAAAACAGAGATTTAGGGGTTTAACTTGGATTATGTAAAAAATTACTTAAGAAAACACACCTAATGCTCAGAATCTATGCAGGGGAAGATGTTATCTTTATTGCCAATGATTGGCACACTGCTCTCCTTCCATGCTACCTAAAAACTATGTACAAGTCTAGGGGAATGTACAAAAATGCCAAGGTATACGTACTGTCATGACTTGGAAATACTTCAGGAGAATTGTGACCAACCTTAGGGATGCTAATTGGCATATTATTATTATATTTAATGCTAACAGGTTGCCTTCTGCATTCACAACATTGCCTACCAAGGAAGATTTTCTTTTTCGGACTTCTCGCTTCTAAATTTGCCTGATCAAGTTAGAAGCTCTTTTGATTTTATTGACGGGTAAGAGTAATTTACTGACTAAGATATTTCCCATTGCAATACACCGACATGGAATTTACTAAACTATTTCGCATGATGAGTTACGTGAATCTATTGCTGTTGAAGGTATGAGAAGCCAGTGAAGGGAAGGAAAATAAACTGGATGAAGGCGGGAATATTAGAATCAGATAGGGTAATTACTGTCAGCCCATACTATGCCAAGGAGCTTGTTTCTGGCGTCGAAAAAGGAGTCGAGTTGGATAATATCATCCGTAAGACTGGCATAACTGGCATTGTCAATGGCATGGATGTCCAAGAGTGGAATCCACTTACAGATAAATATGTTGATGTCAAATATGATATTACAACTGTAAGATTCAGTTATTCTTCGATTTAGTTCATGCTTCCTAGAAATTTCCTAAAGTTTCTCACATAAAACATCCATGCTTGTGGGAATAAATTGTAGGTTATGGATGCGAAGCCTTTGTTGAAAGAAACTCTTCAAGCAGAAGTTGGCTTGCCAGTGGACAGGAATATCCCTCTGATTGGCTTTATTGGAAGGCTCGAAGAGCAGAAAGGATCGGATATCCTAGCAGCTGCTATTCCTAAATTCATTGGACAGAATGTTCAGATTGTAGTTCTTGTGAGTATTAAGAAGAAACTGAGTTTACTCGATTATTACTACTGCAACAGCTCTGTCTGAATCACAATTATGAGACCTGTTCATTCTATTAGGGAACTGGCAAGAAATACATGGAGAAGCAGCTTGAGCAGCTCGAAATACTTTATCCAGACAAGGCTAGAGGGGTGGCAAAATTCAACGTTCCCTTGGCCCACAAGATTATTGCTGGAGCTGATTTCATGATTATTCCAAGTAGATTTGAACCATGTGGTCTCATTCAGTTGCATTCTATGCGATATGGAACGGTATAATCTTCTGCTTTCTTTCTTCCCCACTTCCCCCAGTTTCCATAAGACTCTTGGTGGACTCTGTTATATCAATGATCAAAATTTTGGTTCGAAGTATGTAAACCATCTCTCTGCGTACTTTAGCCCTTTCCTGACCTCATGATGGCGGGAGCCCTGTGCACCTGGTCCTTCCATTTTTAATTGTGGTGTTGCTCTGGGTTGAAGAAAAAAACATTTCATAAAAGTTGATCGATTGTGTCAGATCTAAAAACTCTTGGTTTCTGTGAAATCAAACATTGAAACTATTTTCAACATGAAAATTTTATTCCTCGTGCTAATTCTTATTGAAAGAGTATACGGTTCTTCTAACAAAACTATTATGAAATAGGTTCCTATAGTTGCCTCGACCGGTGGACTTGTTGACACCGTCGAAGAAGGATACACAGGGTTCCAAATTGGAGCTTTCAGTGTTGAAGTAAGTTTTTCCCTTTCCCGGCATCTATGACCTCCTGCTCAACTTTTTATTCTCTTCTTATGTTCTCTTAACATAAGATGTACATACCATTTTCAGAAGTAAAAAGTTATGTTTATTGATTGTGATCAGTGTGACGCTGTTGAACCAGCCGACGTGTTGAAGATAGTAAAAACAGTCACGAGAGCCCTTGCACTCTATGGTACCCTTGCCTTGAGCGAGATGATCAATAATTGCATGTCACAAGACCTTTCATGGAAGGTAAGTGTAACTACTGCCAAGAGTCCATTCCTTGAGCAGTTGTTAAAGAGAATCAATAAAACCCAAGAGTCCTTCCTAAAGTCGTTTTCCAATCAATGTTGAACAATCCGTTTGCTTCTCATGCAGGGGCCTGCCAAGAATTGGGAACTGATGCTGCTTAGCTTGGGAGCAGCCGGTAGTGAACCTGGAATTGACGGGGACGAGATTGCTCCACTGGCCAAGGAAAATGTAGCCACCCCATGAAGTGGCTTCTCAAATGGTCTGCTTAGTAACTTGACACAAGAAGTACGTGACAGTTTTTTTCTCTTCTCGTATGGTTTGGTAACAAGTGGGAAAAAAGAGATTTCATCCAGCCAACAAGATGCAGAAGGTGGATGGAGTTGGAGGGTGTGAATCAAAGTAGCAGTAAGCAGTAACTATCAATGCTAGCTTTGCTTAAAGGACTTGGAGAATCTACTTCTTTTACGCACCATGTAAATTGATTAATTCCATGGAATATTTCCCAGTATGATCTTCTCTCAGACTGAGTGTCCCTCCTAAATTGAAGGGGGAAGGAATGTCACAAGGCTATCTTACATCTTTTTTCGACAACAAACTACATCGTGCATTCTCTGGATTTGGTTAAAAAAGATAGGTAGTGTACTTGATAGTTTGTTAATGCAAGTCTTCGAACGCCAGATCCATAAAGAAAAGTCAAAACCCATTTGCATATTGTTTCATAATTTAACGTTGAACAAGCACAATCATACGCATAGAAAGACATTTGCTACACAATTCAACATGAACAAGTGCAATCATACTCGTAGCAAGACATTCTCCCTACTTTACCTGCAATCATTAATTTTATCAGTAGTAACAAGAAAATTCTGCATAAAAGCATTTGTCATGTAATCTCGTCAATAATGACATATTTGGGTATAGTTAATCACACAACTAACTAGTCCATAGAAATGGATACTTGACAAAACAGAATAAACCTCTCAAGCTTTACTGCAACCATTACTGATATTAAACATCATTCAAACAGAAAAGTTCCCAATCTCTAAAGTTAAGGGGGGATACACAGTAACTGTTTCATCACAAGACAAAGGACGTGCCATTAGAGTTTACACAGCTCAATATCTAGTCAAAGTCATAAAGATCAGAAAACAAAGATCAAACTAATAAGAGCTCCTAATCGAATAGGTTGATAGCCATGTCATCATCACTCTCTTCATTCAGATCATCCTGTTATTTTGGCAAACATAAAGACGTCAAACAGATGTTCAAAACACAAGCATAAGTAAACCTTAAGATCTTTTACCTTGGTCTCCTCAGTGGCAGCAGTAGCAGCAGGCGCAGCAGGGGCAGATGCGCCAACTGCAACAGGAGCAGCGCCGCCACCAGATCCAACATTCACGATGAGGTCCTCAATACTTTTCTTCTCCAAAAGCTTAGCAAACAGACTTGGCCAGTAAGATTCCACACTCACATTGGCCGCTTTCACCAAGGCAGAGATCTTCTCAGCCTGATACGTTTAGTTAAAGTGAACTCAGATAATACATCGCAGCGCTTACGTAATCAAAGAAAAGTCAAACCAGGGGAAAAAGATAGGAAAGAGAAGTGGGGATGGTAGCAAAGAAATCATATTCAAAAGAAGATTTGAAAAAGGTAAGAGATAGAGAATGTTAATAACTTAAGTTATTCATTCCCTAATATGAAACAAAACCATATTCCAAAACAGAATTACCAAGGGTATAGTGAAAAAACAGCACATAAAGGAATGATAGCGTAAGAAAGTTGAGTAATCAAAAACCCTTAGTTAAGGTAGTTGTACCACCGAGCGTAAATTTTTTTAAAAGACCAATAGTGGGAGGAGTATTGAATCAAGTATGGCAGAGTGATAAAGCTAAAGCAACCAAAAAACTTAATAACAGCACAGTTAGGGTGCAGCTGTGAATTGTATAATTGAATAAGCAGAAACAAGCATAGTGAAAAGGAATCCATCCATCAAGCTCATGTGGGGAATTTGAGCTATATGTCAAAAAAGTTATATTGGGTCACAATCATAGCACTAGTTGAATGTTGATGTAAAGTATTGGGGGATAAAAATGATTCTTAACTTGAATGTAAATGCAAGTGGTCCTCCTATGGTATGTATGGCCCATGAATGCTTTGTACTTAAATAATACAAATACACATAGACCTATCCCCCACACCAAAAAAAAAAGGTGATAAAATGGGTGCTCTTAACCCCAAAATAATCACCCTCATCTCACCTCGAGATGAACGTTCCTTTTCTTTCTTTTTCTTTTTTTTCATAATACCGAACAGAAAGAAGCGCTCATTTTTTAAGGAAAGAGGTACTATTATATTCGATATTTTTGTTGATATGATACTAACTCATCAAAAATTGGAAAATTATTGGTTGCTCACTTGCTCCTAACCCTAACCCTCCTCTTGTCCAGAGGTAATCGTTCTTTTTTCTTCGCGCGATCGCAAACAAAAGGAAACAATCATTTTGTAGCATAGTTGGAAATATATTCAATATTTTTGTTGATACATCAAAAATTGGAAATAACTACTGGGTGTTCTGAAGTCTGAACCTAAAAATAGGCTACAGCATTCAATATTTTTGTTGATAAAATACCAGCATAAAATATTGAAAAAAGGACGCTCTAAACATTAAAATTTTATGAATAAAAAAAAATTAAAATTTTAATCCTATATTGTTAACAATGACTGACAGACAACACGACATAAGTATTCAAACAATACAATAAAGTCAAAAAACAGAGCCCCAATCACAAACAGCAATAAATTAATTTTCATGGATCACAATTTTCACGTTGTCGTCAAACGTATGACACTCCAAATCCATATAAAGCTATGACGGAATTAAAGGAAACACTATATCATTATAAACTTGTTTCCGTACAACACAGAATGCAATCGCCCCATATTTCTATAGAAAATTCTAGCAAAAACTTCAACCATGATTTTGCTAGAAAACAAACATTAAACAGATCTATAGATGCAGATAAGGAACAAAAACGTTTTAAGATGTGCAAAATTTGATACCGTAACGGGAATGCCATCGTCGTGAAGAATCAAACAAGCGTAAGTACAAGCAATCTCCCCTGTAGCCATTGTTAACTTGTTAAAAAAACCTTCACTAGATCTGCAGATTTTTCATACAATACCTAGTTAAAATATATTATGATCAAAACAACACGAATTAAAAAAAAAAAAGCAGCTTTGTAGAGGACTCAAAAGAGTAGAAAATAGAAATCACAGGCTACCCTCTTACGAGACGGACAGAGAGTAAGAAGTGATTTGCGTCAACTTGTTAGGGCGAACGTTAGGGTTTTTTTATGGAGAGGTTTTAGGGTCAATTATTTATCCAAGAGGTAATGCTAGTTTTTTCATCCCACTCCCTATTGTAGACCGTAGAAGGCATTCTGTACAAGTTACTAAATACTCCAATTTTATTACTGTATAACGTTTACTAAATACTTCAATTCGACTTATTAATCTTATCCAGCGTTAATTTTGACTATCAAACGACTCCTCGATATTTTGATATACCATTTCCTACGCATTGTGGGAGTGTCAAGTGAAAAATTGTCCATCTTAGCCTTAGGAGTTTGTTTTTTTAACCGCCTTGTGGCATGCCACTTTATAGGCCCAATTTGGTATTCTGCCCCGACCAACTTAAACCATTTTTGCTCCTTTGGTATGTAATGTAAAGTATTCTTAGTTATGGTTTTAAAACATAAACATTCATGATATTTGATAGATATATTGCGCAGTCGTATGTTTTATATTTATGCAATATTTACAATATATATATATATATATATATTAATTTTGCATTATTGAAATAATACTATTTTTTAAATAAAGGGAACATTTGAAACCTTGGTCTGAATACAAAAGAGGCTGTTTTGGTACCAAAAAAAAAAAAAAAGAGCATTGATATTGTCCCAAAACAGCACAGCACTACTATTGTAAGCTTAAAATCCATGTTAACATCATAACATACTTTCAAATATATAGCATAATTACGAGCGTCTTCTTCACTAGTTCCCACATTTTTCCAAAGACAAAATTTATACTCCCCACGTTCTCAAAATAATTGTTTATTTAAATTTTTTTTTTGTCTTACAAAAAGTATTTATTTTGGAATAATGACTTTACAAGTCCCTCAACTATGGCCGATTTCACCATTAGTCCCTTAACAAAATTTCGTGCAGTTTTCGTTCCTACCACTTCAAATTTGCACACCGAAAGTCCTTTTGATGGATGTCATTAGTGATTTGCCGTTAAGTTGCCCGTGTGCCTCCTACATGCGTTTGACCGAGGGCAAAAATGAAAATTTTCTTATCATCTTCTTCAACATCTTCAAACCCCAATCCCAAAATTCCATCAACAGTCAAAATCAATTTTGAAATTCCAAAGCTTCAAAATCGATTTTGATTTTGGAAATTCCATCATTGTCTTTTCCAAAGCTTCTAACAAAAATTTCACCAAAAATTTGAAAAAAAATTTTTAAAAAAAATTAATTGAAACCCAGTTGCAAGAAAACACTAAAACACACAGTAAAGAGAAAGAAAAATTTTTTTGAACTTGCTCCATTGAGTTAGGTTTGTGGGTGGGGGCACTCAAGAACTGGGTTTCAGCTCAAAGAAGAGAGAGAGAAACTTAAATAATGGATCCCCAAACACACATCAGTTTCACCATGAGGAAACCTTAAGAGAGAGAGTGAGAGACTGCAACTGAAATTCTCAGATCTACAACCCTTCGGCCATCTTCTTGGGCACGTGCCCCAGGTAAGTTCGTCTGCTAGAGGCGAGTCCGTCCAACTCTAGGGCGAACCTCGGCCTCCTCTGCAGCTACTACTGTGGCTTTTTCAAATTCGACGGCGCTTGAGAAGACGACAACGACGACTAATTAGCTCCATCTTTTATATCCTTCTTCAATTCCTCAATTGCCGGCGAGTGCTCGGTGGGAGGTAGAGGAGCGAGAAATAAGGCGACACCTCAGAATTGACGATTTAGGGTTTTGGTGAGCTCAGAGAGATCTTCTTTGACACCTCGTCCAGGTGACGCCGGTGAATCTAGCTGCTGTTCTTCGTCATTTTGTCTATCGGCGGGGTTGTCTTTGTTGATTTCCTTGTAATCATGCTCGTCAGTTTCATCCTCTTCGTCGAATTTAAGAGTGTTAGCGATAGATCGAGCAAACCATAACATGGTTAATAAGAATCTCGCGATTTCAGATCACCGGCAAGGAGATATGAGGAGTTGAACCGAATAATGGGAAGATGATGAGTGAAATTTCATTTTTACCCTTGGTCAAACGCATGTGAGAGACACATGGGAACTTAACGGCAAATCACTAACGACATCCATCAAAAGGACTTCCGACGTGATAATTTAAAGTGATAGGGGTAAAAACTGTACAAAATTTTGTTGAGGGACTAATGATAGAATCGGTCATAGTCGAGAGACTTGTAAAGTCATTATTCCATTTATTTTTATGTAATTATACTAATTTTGTATTTGTATTACTAAAATGACCTAAGCGTTAACTATTTTTTTTAATTTTTGTAAAAAATAAATATGAACATTAATTTTAAGACAGAGAGAGTAGTTAATAATTCATGTTTTCTGCATGGTTTACCTTAAAGATTCACTGTCAAATAAACTTACTTTTCATGATTGTTCAATTACTATCTAGATATATGAGCGTGCTAGTAAGATTTTGCACTTTTATTGCATGAAGCAATTTGTTACTCATCAATCTTTATTCTTATTCCGCATATAAGGGTGATCAATGATCCATAATTAAGAAAATATTAGAGCATCTCTAATGCTATAATCTAGTTTTTTTTTATGTGACATGGTTAAACAAGAAGACATATTTCATATGTGTCAAAAAAAAATTAAAAGATAGTGAGTCCTCTTTCTAAACATATTCCAATGCAAGACTTATTTTAGAACATTTTTTCAGACGTGATATTGTTTTATAATTAATTATAAAAAGTAAAAAATAAAAATAAAAAATGACGGTAAATGACCTGGATGAAAAAACATCCTTTAGGTGACCCTCTAGAAGTAGATATCATGTAGAGGATGTCTTCCCAACTAAATGACACCTCATTTTCATTTAAGAGGTTTGCATTGGAGAAGATTTTTTTTTTTTTTTGGAAAATCTATCTTTCCTACGTATGTAGCATTTCTTACTAGATAGATGATTGCATTGGAGAAGCTCTGAATTTTTTTTTTTGTTTTTTTAGGTTGCTCTACAATACTATTAATTTTTAAATTTTTTTCTTTTTTAAATATTGTTTTTACCATTTTCTCTTAATTTAAATTTACTTTAATTGATAGGTTCCATCTGTGTGAGCACTAATGAAAATCACGCAACATCTTAATACTTATAATAAAGTTAATAATTTTTTTATGTACGTAATAAAACAAGACTCTTTTCTAAGAGCAAATGCGCATTTTATTATAAAGTAGTCTTTGGAGCTTTTTTTTCTTTTTTTGGGATTGGGGTGGGGGTGTTAAATGAAGGTCTGAAACTGTGAACTCAACTCAGTTGTAGTCTCAACTTCTAATCACTTGTAATTGGTTACTGTTTAATTCAGTCAAAAGCAAGTTTATCACCCACACACACAATCTTTATTCATAAGTATTTCTTAATTTATTATAGAAGTTCATGTTATTTTTTGTCTTCTCTTTTCCTTAATTGTGTGATTAATGTTAATATATTCGTATTTCCTAACAATATCTTGCACTAAACGACCAACGTTGTATATAGTCAAATTTTATCAAATCACTATAAATAGGTGAGAAACGGTAAACAACAAAAATAGTACTCATGTATTCCTAAAAAATAATATATATTTCTTTTTACGTTGTAACAAAAAAGTATCCACTTTTTAATTTTATTTTATATTTTCAAAAATTACATTTATCATTTTTACTTTGAATTGATTTTAACTTTAATTGATGGTCTGCACCCTCACATGGGTACCATAAAAAACACATTATCCTAATATTATACTCCCTCCGTTTCACCCAAATAGTTCATGTTTGAAAAGTCTAATTATTAAGGGATATATTAGTCTCATTGAATTTAGTTATAATTACAAAATTACATAAACGCAACCAAGATGATTATAACACAAGTGGAGGGTAAAGATGAAAGATTATTAAAATTGTAAGCATAATTTATGAAATTAAATTCTTTAAATAAAACATCCTAAAATAATATAGTGAACTCTTTGCTTAAAAGGTGTAATAAATTAAATTTTTTTTTTCTTAATTTATACGTCAAATCAAACAAAACACCTTTTAGAAAGTGAGTTTTTTAATCCTACGGTAATCCAACGGATCCCATGAACAAAAAAAGTACTCCTGTAATCCAACGGATCTCATGAACAAAAATATTAGGCCAAAATACTATTTACTTTCCAAAGTATTCATCAAATCTTAGTTTGTCACCCATATTTTATTTTGTCTCATTTTCAATGTTATTATTTATCCAGTTTCACTCCATTCCGCCACTCCTGAATGGACGGACGTTAAAAAAATTAACGAAAGTTGACATGTGTATGTCATGTGAGGGTTACTTTGGTTGTTTTAATCGAGGATGCAATGGTTCATTTTTCTTAAATTGGTTAATGCAATTTTAGTAGTAAAATTAAAATTAAACTTCAAATTAATAAATATATATTATTAGTATTTAAACTAAGTATTTAATAGAAAAATACGTCATTAATTAATTATTAGTATTTGTAGGTTGGATATTATTTTATCGCTTAGTTAACCATTTGACATTTAAGATATTTTGAATTATAATTTTTAAGAGAATTAAAATAAAATAAAATAAAAATTGGTAACCACTAATATTTAAGATATTTTTAAATTATAACTTTTCTTAAATAAATTTAAAAAATTGATACCCATTTAATATTTAAGATAGTTTTAAGTTATAATTGTATTTAAAAATTTAAAACAAATTAAAAAAAAGTTCATTCATGCATTTGGTCAAACACTTGTGGTGCATCTTTTTAAACCCACTTTCAATATACATTTTGTTTATTCAAGCAACCCAACAATTGATTTCTATCAAATATACAAACAATTGATTTCAAACAAATATACAAACAATTGATTTCAAGCAAACTTTGCAATTTTGCATTCCTTTGAATTCTGCCTGCTCGAGAAATCCCGTTCTCTGTCCTTATCACGATCGGAGTCTCGGTGTTTACGACCGAATTTCTCCTTTGCAAAGTGCCTATCCATTTTCCAAGGGTTTCAGTTTCACGGTGATTTGCAAAAGTCACTGTGGTTTCAGCTTTATCTTCTTCATCTCTATCTTTGATTTTGCATACAATTTTGGAGAGCAAGCTTTGACTTTGCGACTCTGCGGACTTTGTTTCATTCTTCAACTCCATCTTTCCTTGCTTAAATGAAGAGAGGTCTTTTGATTCTTACTATTAAACAAAATTTCATTGATTTTCTGCTTTTGCTTTAATTAAGAAATAATGATTTTTTTTAACTAAATACAACTATTAGAGGACAATATAATAACTTTTAGATTTTGCTTGTCGTGTGCAAAACACACGATCAACTTCCGTTAATTTTTTTAACGCTTGTTTGTTCCCGTGGTAAAATTGGGACAAATGACAACATTGAATACAGTAATGGGACAAAATGAAATATGGGTAGCAAACTGAGATTTGGTGTATACTTTGGGGGGAAAAATAGTATTTTGGCCAAAATATTAGTAATTGTAGTTTTCTTTTTCTAATCCTGCTGTAATCCAACGGATCCCATGAACAAGAAGTGTTTTTTTAATCCTACTAGTACTGTAATCCAACGAATCCCAATGATCATTTGAGCTTTTTTCGTGCAAGTGCAAATTATAGCACATATATAATCAATCTATTACCGGAAAAATAAATAATAAATTATTCTTTAGTGTCTTTCTCTTCCCCTCGTAGAAAATGGTTTATTTAATTTCTCAAAGATTATCAGTAAATTAAGTCTGTTTAAGTTCTACAAAAAATTATGGCTCTGTTATAATAATGGCTATTGGTTGGAAAAATAAATATAAATTGGAAGGTCCGTCTAGACAAAAACAAAATGATGAATATGAATATGGGTAGAGCTAATAGAAATAAATTATTGAAAGAAACATGTGACGGGTGGGTCTCTTTCAAAAAGCCAAAAATTATGGCTCTGTTCTTTTTAGCGATTATTCACTGATTTAGTTTTATGATTTTTAGACTTTTTTTATTTTTTTATTTTACCAACTTTCTATCTCTTTTTTACTTTTTTTCTAATCACTACAAGAAAAAACTTCAAAATCAACTTACTAAATCGCATGCCAAATACACTCTATATTTCTTTCGCTCTAAAAGAATTAGTCTTGTAATGATTTTTTATGGCAATTTGAATAAATTTTGACCAAAAATTTATAACAAAATTATTGATAGTATCTTTAGTATTATATTAATAATTAATTATTTTTTACCTAAGTGATATTAAATAGAGTTTATTTTAAATAACAATTTCATATTGTTTCTTTAAGTAAGAAAAACTGACATTGAATCGAGTCCGATGAAACACTTTGAGATGACTCTAAAGACATGGTTGAATTGGTTGGATGTTCATATAAATCAAACCAAGACTCCATTATTCTTCACAACTCTTTCTCCTTTTCACAAAATATATGCATTTCAAAACTTAATTCACTTCCATTTTGCATATCACTATAGTTAGTATGTTATGTACTAAATTTTGCATTTGAAGGATGTTGGATTTTAGAATCCTCTCAATTGATTCTTAATTTGGGTCAATTGATAATTGACTAATTGATTAATTAATTTTTGCTTTTCTTGGTAAAATTTGAGATCAATCAATCAAGATTGTGATCGATGATATTTATGGTATATCTTGATTGATTAGTTAATTAGAGGATAATTGATGTTAAATTAGGTAAATAATAGTTGACTTTAGATTAGTTAAATATGGTATATATTTATATTAACTTTAACATTATTTGTTTAGTTCTTTTTCCTTATTTTTTTTCTTTATTCTCAAGGTATTCTCGTGAAGTATATAAGAGCAGCAAGGGTTGTAGTTCAGTTTGTTTTTGATAGAGTTTTTGCATAGAATTTAGAGAGAAAAACGGTTGTGCTGTTCTAAGGTAGATGTGATCAAGAACGTTGCAACATCTTCCATCATATTCTGTTCAAAGTATTCTGGAATCTGAAGATTAAGTTACTGACTACGGTCTAAAGATTAAGTTACTGATTACGGTTGTTGTCTTTAGACAACACATGATCTTTGATCTTTCAATGGTGAACTATAATCTAAGTGATATACTTTGATTAGGAGCGTTTTTTTTTTATTAGTTTCACTAGTTGTTTTCTTTGTAACGGGTTCTATATTTTCTAGTGAAAGGTTTTTGCCATATTGGTACATCTACAAATATTTATACTTGTAGATAAAGATTAAAATAATTTGTTCTTTATTGTTTCTATTCCGCTGCGATTTGTACTGGATGTTACAGTAGATGTTATCACATCTTTGATAACATTTACAATATTCTAGCATTTTATTTTTTAATTTACATAGCTATAAAACTCTTACATGGTATATTTTAGGGGGAGGGGCTGACAAAGATAAAAGTTGCTACATTGAAACAGAGTCAATTTTGAAAGAAATGTACATTAGAAATGTTACGGATATTGCAATGATGGAAAGAGTAGAAGCAGCAATCGAGGAATAGAAAACAAGAGGCTTGAATGTACAAGTTCTAAATATAATACAAATTGAATATGAAATAAATAAATTATAATTAATTATTATTTTATTATTTTTGTGTCATTTAGTCTTACCCACCCCCACAAAATTTTAAACATACATTAACCTCGAACATACATTGATTCGTTTTTATACTAATCCCGTGCCATAGGCACGAAGACAGAACTAGTTGACATACAATAAATTTATCATGTAAGCTTGGTTGTTGCCTACAACCAAAATGGCAGCATCTCAAACACACCCCCGAGTTTCTCGAAAAAATATGTAGTGTAATGGTGATATTATTAATATGGTTTACTATTTAATAACAATATAAAATATTAATAATTTTATTAATATAAATAATAAAATTATTAATGTGTTATAGTAATACCACGTAGAGGTGTTCAATATTTAATTTCATCCGAAAATCAAACTTAAAAATTTGTCATACGAACTGGAAAACCGAAACCGAATTAAAATTTGGTTTTTGGTTTGGTTTGGTTGACCAAACCGAATTCCAATATAGTTTTTGGTTCAGTTTTTGATTTTGACTTTCAAATCGAAAATCGAATTGAATAAAATAATAATAAAAATAAATATATTATTATTATTTATATAAATAATTATTAAATATATCATAATAATAAAATAAAGCTTCCTAGTAATATAATAAAATCTCAAATATAAGGCTAATTTCATCGCATCCACCACGACATCCATTTGTTTCCTAGTAAAATAATAAAATCTCAAATATTTATAAATTTAGGGGCATTTATGATATTTAAAAACTTGATTTTTTTGAACTTTCAAAGTGTCGGTTTAATCGAAAACTGAACCGAACAAAATTAAAAATTGAATTCAAATTTGGTTTAATTCTTCAATTTTTCATTTGGTTTAATTTAATTTTTAATTTAAGATTTAAAAGTAAAAAATTAAACAAATCAAACCAAATAAACCGAAACCGAACTCATGAACACCACTAATACCACGTCTCTTTATTTACTAAATTTTCTCAGGCACTCTACGACAAATAACAATGTAACAGCACATGTGTGCCACGTCTCTCATTTGTCTTTTAATTTACGTTTAGGACAACGAAGGTACAATGGCAAGTATACAGAAGGCAAAGTATATACAGTAACAGTAGTAGTAGTATCGGGTAATTTGATATCTTTGGAGTTTGGCCTTTACCTCTTATTCCCTCCCATTTAAAAATGAGTAGATTACTAATCCTAAGAAAAAATCCACTTTCTCACCTTTAGCCCACTAATATGGTGGGTTTTATTGGGTAGGTTGGGTCAGCAAAATTCGTCTTATATAAAATATTTGTAAGATGATATTTTAAAAATTTTTGTCTTTAAAATATGTGTTTTTTATTTCAATTTTAGATTTTTTAAAATAAGAATATTCTTTTTAGTTTAAAAATAATTTTTGAAAAAATTATTTATTATACCTTTTTTGATTATGAAATGATAAAGAAGGTTGGACTTAGTTGATTCGACATCACTAAAAAAAAGTAATGTTATGTGCACCTAAAGTGTACACCAAAGTTTTAGTTGGCATATTCTGATTGGTTAAATGATTTATAGGTCCTACCACTTAAAAATTTTCTGACCAACCAAAAGATGCCAACAAAGACTTTAGGTGCACATTTGGTGCACATAGCATTACTCTTAAAAACATTACTTTTAAAATTTTCAAAAATTTTTTTAATGTAAATTTGATTACTTTTTAAAATCCTGTATAAAATCAATAAAATATATTCCCTCTGTTTTATTCAAATAGTCCACGTTTGAAAAGTCTAGTTATTAAGCGAAATATTAGTGTCATTGAAGTTAGTAATAATTATAAAAATACTTAAGCACAACCAAAATTATTAGAACAAAAGTGGAGGATAAAAATAAAAAATTATGAAAATTTTAAGCATAATTTTTTGAAATTGACTTTTTAAGTGAAATATTCCAAAATAGTATAGTTGATTTTTATATGGAACGGAGAGAGTAGTACTTGTTTTAAAATTGAAAGAGTAGTAAGAAAAAAAAAAAAAAAGGTGTTACCACAACAAGCTTATTGCCCAGCTTGGGAATGGTGACCATGTGAAATCTATTGGATCCAACGCAATAATATACCGACTTGCATCTAGGAAACAACCTTTTCAAAATCCGTCGTAAACCGGCAAAAATAACCGAACGCATCAACTGCATGCTGGTGGGTGTTGCACACTCGGTTCGAATGTACA
Source organism: Platycodon grandiflorus (assembly GCA_016624345.1). Lineage (NCBI taxonomy): Eukaryota > Viridiplantae > Streptophyta > Magnoliopsida > Asterales > Campanulaceae > Platycodon > Platycodon grandiflorus. The sequence continues at coordinate 91,980,962 of CM028361.1, read as the reverse complement.
ACACCGCATGCTTGCAGTTGTTTTTGCAAGTTTACCTATCATTTTCTTTTCAAAATCTAGGTGCATTTTGGTGTCTAACAGTTCTAAAACTTAGCAATAAATTTGATTAAGATTATACTTTGAATTGATTTATTATACGTATAATATGCAATATTTAATGTACGATGTCAACTTAATTATACTTTGATCAGAAATTCCTATAAATTTATTTTCTTACAAATTATTGATAATAGTATTTTTAATATTGTATAAATGATTGAAATTTTATCATCTAAAACATAGGAAATGTATATTAACTTGTGAGAGTATGGTGCAATTTTTTTCCACGTATGTGTAGTACTTGAAACTATAAAATGAATGTAAAAGTTAATTGTGTTTTAAGGGTTTATATTAAGAACAGTTTTTTTTGTGTGTGTTAGTCCCCTCTAAGGGGGCGTAGAAGGGATCAAACTTAAGAACTTATTATTTATATATATTAGAATGTTTTATGTTTTTTATTGATACTTATATGAGCGTGAGACACATCATTTAAAATAAAAATTAAATCTAGAATAAAATGATAAAACTAACATCAGAAAGATGAAAGATTTGAAAATGAATACTCTTTTTGAACGGCTTGAAAAGAAAAGGTGGATTTTTTTTTTTTAGAAACAAATGAGTATGTTTTATCTTGTGAATTATTATAGTAGGATTAGAACTTGTATACGAGTAATCATTGCGATAAATTTTACTATTTGTAAGCTCTTAAAATGCGGCCTTACGGCACATGATAATCATATCCTAAAATGAAAGATGCCAAGTTTTGAATCGGTATTCCGTCACGATTTAGTGTTGAGGAAGAGCAATCTAATAATATCGTGTAATCTCTCTTCTCCCACCTTCTCCCACATCTCTTATGTGATTTTGGCTGATTTTATAATTTTAAATTTTCTCTCCTTAGTCCCACCATTTTTTTCTTTACTCATTTCTTACTTTATTTTTAATTATTAAAAAAATGTTCTAAATTATAAAATTACAACCTCTAAACTTTCGAAACCAAACACACCCAAAATTCGCTAAAATAACAGTTTTGAGGCAAACCATTAGTTGGACCCCAACACCAGATCCACTTTATCAACAATTATATTCCCACTAAAATCAATCAAATCACATGAACATAAAAGTTACCTTTCGGTTTTGGCTAACTTTCTCAAATGAGTAAAAGCATCTTAAGGTTGCCATAGGATGGTTTGGGAAATTGGAGAGAAAAAAAAGAACAGAGTAAAAGCATCTCAAAGGCCGTTTGCGGGTTAATGAGTGCTTTAGTTTGAAAAACTAATAACTTCTCCAATACAATCACATGTATCTTGTAAAAAATATTAGATACGTAGTAAATATAGATTTTTCAAATTTTTTTTTTTCCAAATGTAAATCTGTAATGTTGAGGTGGAGATGATGTGACATTTAATTGTAAATACATCTTTACGTAATCTTTTACTTCTAGAGGGTCATCTAGAGTATGTTTTTTATTCACGTCATTTACGATCGGTTTTATTTTTTATTTTTACCGTCGATCAGTTACGGAGTAATTTTTATTTTTAATTTTTTATAAATAATTATAAAATAATGTCACGTCTTAAAAAATGTTCTACAAGAAGTTTTGCATTGTAGCACGTTTAGAAAGAGCACTCGTATTTTTAAATTTTTTTTTTTTTGGCACAAATGAAAGAGATCTTCTTGTTTAAACATGCTACATAAAAAACTAGATAATGAAAGAAATCTTTTGTTTAAACATGATTCATAAAAAACCTAGATGATATATAGCATTGGAGATGCCCTTATGTTTTTCCAGTTTGGTATTATCAATGTTTATTCTCTTTTTAAGGCATTAGGATCTTGGTGTAAGCTTTTGCTTGTTTCTTTTGAGCTTTTTAAAAGATTTCTAGCAACTATTGGTCTTTTTTTTTAAATAGTATTAATAATATCTTAAAGAAATAAATAATTTAGTAATTTATGTTGATTGATATTGTCATTGCATAAGACATTTTTTTATTTCTTTTTTGAGATATTGTACCAGGAAAAATCTATTTCCAATACATTATACTTATCCATTACTTTTACCTAATTAAGCTTATATAGACGAAAATACTTCCTCTCCCTTTTATTTAATGTCATGAATAACATAAATTGAAACTAACATAGATTTCATCGTACGATATCATGAAAATAACGTTTCACAAATATATAAATCTTAATTACTCCCTCTGTTCCTAAATTATTGTCTTTTTTTTTTGTCTATTTCAAAATAATTGTCTTGTTTGAAAATTTCTTTTTTAAGAAATCACTTTTACCATTTTATCCTTACTTTTTCTCTACTTTAATTATAAGAGCCCGTTTGTTCATGCGTTTTGGCCAAAACGCAGCTTATTCTTTAACTTAGCGTTTTAATCCGTGATCGAAAAAGTGCGTTTTGAAAACGCATTTGCTTTAAAACGTTAAATTCTAACTTTTTCCAAAACGCAGATTTTAAAACGCAATAGAAAATAAAAAGCTGCGTTTGACATAATATACCAAACACATTTATAAAGAAAAAGTCGCGTTTTAAATAATTTATATTTTAGAAACGCGTTTTCAAAATACTGCGTTTTGAAAACGCTAAACCAAACGAGCTCTAAGCCACATACACATAGAGATTAAAGAAAATTACACACTATACCAATATTAATAATCAAGTCAATTATTTTTTATTAATCCGTGTGTCAGGTTAAACAAGACAATAATTAAGAGACGAAGAGAGTATAATACTATATATATATATATATATATATATATATATATTTTGCTTTTCTTTTAAGTAGAAAGGAAGCCAAAACAAGCCTAACAACTAGGACACCACCTCGATCGGCACTTGACAATCAACCCTAACCTTAGAGCATCCACAACAATAACTTTCTATATCACACTTTAAATACTTTGTTTTTGTTCTAGTTTCATTTTTCAACACTCTAAAAAAAAATTTACTCTAACAAGCATCCTCTATACGACCCTCTAAAAATTTAATCTCTCTCATGTAAACTAACAAACCTAAACTACTATTATATTTTTTCTCTTTTATTTGTATTTTTTCACCACAATTAAAATAAAATATTTTAAATTTTATATACTATGAAAAATATATTGTACTCTCTCCGTCCCTAAATTATTGTCTTGTTTGACTCGGCACACGGATTAACAAAAAATAATTGATTTAATTATTAATATTGATATAATGTGTAGTTTCTTTTAATGCTCATGTGTATATAGCGCATAATTAAAATAGAGAGAAAAGTAAAGGTAAAATGGTAAAAATAATCTCTTAAAAAGAAAGTTTTAAACAAGACAATTATTTAGGAACGGATAAAAAAAATAATAATTTAAGGATGAAGAGAGTATATTTTAATAATTTTCATTCTAAAATATTAAACAAAAGTATATTGTGCTCAAATAAAGTGAAGAAAATATAGAGGATTTGAGTCACTATTCATGTTAAACACACTCTATATTTAGGGGTGATTTAATTAATTTTAGAAATAAAGGGTGAATTAAAATAACCACTGTAAAATCAATAAAAGTAAAAATCTCTAAAATTGATTATAGAGAGTTGACGGAGGCCACTGTGGACGCCCTATACATAACTTTGCTTTTGGGTGCTCTCAAGTAACATAAGTCCCATGTGGATCTCCATCTAAATAGAGCTAAATTGGGCATTCTCCACATTAATTTGTTTGCCTTGCGAAACACACGAACCACCTTACAAGTCCAAACTAAACTAACCCCCGGCCGGCCGGGAGCATAGGCTACAGTGCCTAGCTAGCAACGGGTCAAGGACTATATATATATATAGTAGAATCAGAGCACAACTTATGATCAGTACCCTTTGTTGCAAGCTAACTCTAATGAATCATGCAAAACTACCCAAAGTTCAGCAATTAGAGAATCACGAACACCCAAGTTAGTTATAAATTACTGGGCAAAGCCCCCCTCCCCACCCATTCACTCTTCAAATCCCGAATCAAACTCCCTGTCATTGCTGCTTCCGTACGTTCCGGACTTCCATTGACACAACCATCTGATCTGTAATTTAACTTAACCCACCTCTTGATCACCGGGCTAAGCCATTTCATTAACAATAACACCTGATCATCACTACGGTACTCCCTAAAACCTAGCTTTCACCTCTAAACTACCAAGAGGATACTCCGCACTGCATGATTAATCACCCTAGCTAGCTGGGTCACCCACATCACGAAATCATGCGTTGAAAATACGTTCAGTTCGAAACCACCTCTTTATCAGTCCTCCTAACATTCGCTCCAACCAATTACTCCCAACTCCAAATCAAAGAAGTGGCCCAGCCCGTGTCCCCAATCGGCACCACTTTATGCCAAACCAGTCTAGCAGCAACTTAGTCTTTAATTAATGGCATGAAGACGTACAGTCCTCGGCTTCAACAATTCGCACGCATGGCACAGAGGTTCGATCGATACTCATATGACACTCCCATCTCGCTTGGTTTATGAAAACCTATTATGCTTCAAATTCCAAAAAATATCACAATCTTCAATGGACCTTTCCATCACCATATATATAGTTTCGTTGCTAGCTGGCCAACTCAATTTGTTTGCAACTACGTACGCAGAATGCAGGGAATGAACCTGGCGAGGTTTTCCCTAGGTAATATCATAATCCAGCTCCAAATATTTATCTACAAGCATGCTTGAATCTTAAGACATGCACATATCATCAGGTAACACATCTGCAATGATTACCATATGTGAGTAAGTCGACAACCAAATTCCCTGGTTAAATCTTGGCTGAGATTTGGACAGTAGCAAAGTCCATAAGTCTGAAGCATCCCAACCAAATTACACACTAACTAACAAATCATATCCCTTGCTTAAGAATATTTACACCTTTCAAAATACTCCTCCATGTAAACGGCCCGCCGTACGTCCGCCAACAAACTTCTCAATGGCACTAAGGTCTCGATCTCTCGAATATATATATTTCTTCTTTAACACTTGCACTTATAGAGAGCTACCACCGTCTTTCAAATTTGCCACCCAAATTTTTTTTTTCCATAAAAGCATCATTAAAAGACCTAGATCACGTAATACCTAGACCACCCATAGGCTTCGAACAACAAATTGTCTCCAAAGCCACTATGTGGACTACCCTACACGACCTTCTCCAACCCCATTCCATAAAAGATTTCAATTAATCCGATCAAGCTCATCGCACAAGTGTTTTCGGTAACCTGAACGCTGCATAACATATCTCGCGCGGCATAGTCAAAGTAACTGATTGGATAAGAATAGCACGCCTTGCCATAGAGAGGCATGCATTTAGCTTAATTTCCACCCAAATTAAATAACAGAGATTGAACTTTTTCGAAGACATGAAATCAATACGTACCTCGAGTCACCTGTCTGTGAACCAAAGGAACTCCCAAATACTTTCCCAAGTCATCAGTTAAAAGATACCATATAAGGAGCTCAAATCAGACGCCACTTGCCTTGAGACATTTTTGGAGACACAGAGCTGAGATTTTGCAAAATTAACCTTCTAACCCAAGAACTTTTGTAATTAAATTTTATGTTTTGAAAATAATTTCTTTAGTTCTTGTTGACAACATAATTTGTTTCTTCATTTTTTTTCTTTACAACCATAGATAATTAAATACACAGTTCATTGGATATATAAAAAATTGAAAAATAAAATAAAATTAGAAGATAGTAATAGATAACAAGCTATGATTTTGTAAATTGAAAGCTGAAGTACATGAATGTATTGCTTTATTCTTTGTATAAGATGTCTTTACGGAGATGTATTTAGGTGGGATCTTTGTATCCCAAAAGTCTTGTTCTTTGTATATAAATCTGAGAATGTATCCCAAGCAGAGTAAGGGAGAATTATTCTTTCATATAGTATTGAAAGATAACTTGATAAATGTCAATACCATTCAAGTGCAACAAAAATATTTTAATAATACAATTATTTGGCAAAAAATTGGACAACAAAACGTCCAAAAATAATAAATTATTTGGGACACAAAAAATGCATAGCATAAAACAGGAACTTTTGTTGTTACCACGCAAAATAAATAATTGGGTCACTGTATTTTGTAAAAAGTTGTAATTCGGCCACTGATTGTTTGAAAATGTTATTGAGTAATGCTATGAGTACCTAAAGAGTACTAATTTTTTTGCACCAATTGATGTGTCAGTTGATGTGGCAGCTGATGTGATGCATTAATTATAATTTTTAATTTTATTTTTGTACCATCACCGTCACATTAGGTGACACATCATTTGCAAAAAATTGACTCTTTAGTACATATATCATTAATCAATGTTATTTGAGCCACTTTTCCTTCGGTTATCTTATAAGCGAGCAACATGTTAATTTTAAATAAAATCTCTATTTTACTCATGTTTTCATTGAGGAAATGAGAACGAAGATAAGGGTAAAATAATAATTTTATTTAAAATTAATGTTCTCCATTAAAGATAACGAAATATAATAATTCAAATAATATTTTCAAACAATGATCAAATTACAATCTTCTCCAAAATATAATTGCCTAATTGTGTGTTTTGCCTTATTATTATGAAAAAGTACGAGAACATTTTGTGCATTTTATCCATAAAAAAACAGTTATAAATAAAATCAGGAAAGTGGTAAGAGCGTGAGATAATGAACAAGAGAGAGAAAATCAAGGAACTCCCCATATATATATATATATATATATATTATTTATTTATTTATTTATTTTTAAATATTTTTGTATCAACAACATTAGCAGTCACTCGAACACCGTTCAATCTTAGTATCAAAACTTATTTTCCAATTTCCATTTTGTTAAGGCCTGTGTCGTCAATTATAACGGCGCATCAAACCCTTTCCCTCGCCATTTGAGCTGTCTGTCCCAACCCCCATTGTGATTGCAAGCCTCAAAACCACAGCTAAGTCCAACATCGTTACCTTTTTTTGTACTTTCTCCTGCTTCATCTCCACTGTTCTCTACGGAGTGTTCATCCATGGAGTTCACGGCAGCTCAGTTTCCTGCTATGCTATTTCTCATTTCTGGTAATGTTCATCATTTTTAAGCTTCTTCTAATCTGTTTCTTAACTTTCGACCGCTAACTAACAGCAATGTTTTGCTTACTCCCTTTACAGTACTCCTGTTCCCGTCGTTGGTGGCTTCAGTAGGGATAAACTACGGTCAAATCGCCAACAACCTTCCGTCGCCCGAAAACGTAGTTCCGCTAGTCAAAAATATTGGTGCCAGTAGAGTTAAGCTCTACGACGCAGATCCCAAAGTTCTTAAAGCATTTGCCAACACAGGCGTCGAATTCATCGTCGGACTCGGAAATGAGTACTTAGCTAAGATGAGAGATCCGGCTAACGCTCAGGCCTGGGTGAAGGCAAACGTTCAAGCTTACTTACCTGCCACAAAAATCACCTCCATTGCTGTAGGCAACGAAGTATTAACTTTCAACGACACTTCTCTCTCCGGCTGCCTCCTCCCGGCGATGCAGAGCGTTCACACTGCTCTCGTTAGCTTAAACCTAGACAAGCAAGTCAGCGTCACGACCGCACACTCGGTGGCTATACTCGAGACGTCGTATCCACCGTCGGCTGGAGCTTTCCGGCGAGATCTGAAAGGATGCATCACTCCGATTCTTGACTTCCTTTCCAATACTTGCTCTCCTTTCCTCATTAATGCATATCCCTTCTTCGCATACAAAGCTAATCCGAAACAAGTGTCTCTCGATTTCGCTCTATTTCAGCCGAATTCCGGAATTGTGGATCCAGGCACAAACTTTCACTACGATAACATGTTGTTCGCTCAAATCGATGCTGTATACGCAGCTCTCGCTTCGTTAGGGTTCAAAAAGCTGCCAGTTCAGATCTCGGAGACCGGTTGGCCATCAAAGGGAGACGAAGACGAGGTCGGAGCTACGTTGGAGAATGCAAAGAAGTATAATGGAAATTTAATAAAGCTGATTTCTCAGAAGAAAGGAACGCCAGCGAGACCGAACTCCGATTTGAATATATTTGTGTTTGCTCTGTTTAACGAGAATATGAAGCCTGGACCGACTTCCGAGAGGAACTACGGACTATTTAAGCCCGACGGAACTCCGGCGTATAACATTGGATTCACAGGAAATGCCGTCGTCAGTAATAACACTAGCAGCAGCTCTGGTTCGAGCGACACTCCAGCGACAACGACGCCGTCGGCGCCGGGGAACTCCTCGTCGGGTTATTTAGCCATATCTGCATCTTCGGTAAGTTCCTAATTTATGAGGCTAACGTGCGCACATGGTGATGTACGCATGGGGGCAGCGGGCAGGTTGGCGTATTATAGAGTTAGTGTGGCAGTTAGCGTGGTTTAATTACATTTTGACACGTAGTTGACATAGTAACTGGCGTCCACCAGGTGCACAGTCTATCATAATTGACGGGTACGGGAATCCACCATCTACATTTTTCTTATATTGGGAACTGATAACGGGGTGACGTCCTTTTCTTTCTTTTTTACACATGATTGGTTGGTAACAATTACTTCCCGGCAAAGAGTGCCCCGGTCGTTCTATCACGTCATGTGGCGCACTATTATATTTTTATGTTATTTATATTATTTGATCATAAATATAAAAATAAATATTATTTTAATTAAATTTTTAATTTTGTATTTTTGTGTCATGTTTTTCATCGTGTCGTATCTTGTTGTGTCATATCATATCATTTCTTTTTGTAATTCGTGTTGTGTTGTACTGGTTCGTGCATTCGTGTCGTGTTATGTCACCCTTAGCCTCCACCCTTAGTCTCGGATGTTTCATTAGTTAACTTTCTAAAATTATGTTTTCATCCTACATAAACTTTTCAACACTATTATCTAAATGTGATATAAACATGCGGAATGTGGTTAAGTATTTTTCTAATTATGATCAATTCTAATGGTACTTATGTATTCCTTAGAACAGACGGGAGTTTTTTCATTTTTTCAGTTCGCTCTATGCTAATCTTGTAGGTTTGATAATTACTTCATGTACTGGATCAATAAATTAAACTTAAGCGAATAGTTTGCAAAGCAAATCAACTTCTCGCACTTACCTTGTGGTTAGACGAGTAAATATTGAGCGCAATGATCTACCAATTAAAATACATCAAATCAGCATACCTTGTTGATATGGAGGGCAATGTTGTTGATCTGTCATCAGAAACCTTGCTCTCTTCATTAGCAACCATACTAATTTGGTGCACTTTGGTTGGTTTGTATAATCACGTCTCTTTTATGAATATTGCGATCAATATTTTTCCATGGTTAGACATACGTCTTTTTGGTTGAAACATTGAATTGATTCTGCTAACATTACCTAAACTGTTCCTTGCCGCTAATAATGTAACTTAAATTTACAACCACAAGCAACAAAGATGAGCCTTGATAAATGTTGGATGTACATTTGATAATTTTCACCTGTAGAAAAATTGTGGCGCGTAGTGACATTGAAAATCATGGCGTTAAGGGTCCAATAAGTTCTAAACATAGAGGAGACTTGCGCTTTTAGTTTTGGTGTGCAGTGAATATGCTAGTATCATATTTAGTAAGTGGCGATTGCAGAACTGTAGAATATGCAGTGGGAGTTAAATGTTTTATAGTCCAGTTGAGTTGTTGGCTTGTTGCTCAGTTTCTGAAATCCATCTATTATGTAAACTGTTTAAAGTCCCAGCTTCAGTTTACTAGTCATCTGCCAATTTCTTACAGTTGCCGCATGAGTGCTAGTGTAATTGTAAACGCATGAGTGCTAGTGTAATTGTAAACTTAGCTGTTCATTAAAAGAGAAAACTCCCATGTTATTTACCAAATGTGGGACTTGGATCTCTTTTCCGGGAAAACAATGCCCGTAGATTAGGAAAATGTCTCCCTTGCCTAGCTTGGAAGAATATTTCATGGATTTTTCCTTTTAACTGAATTTGGCCTTCTAAGTTTACTACCACAACTGTTGTTTCAAACTTATAGTAGGATTCTCATATTTCATCTTTGGTTGATTTCAGGGAAGGGTTCTTCTAAATAGCGGCATATTGCTCTTCTTATGCTTGGTGGGTTCAATTTCATTGGCCACTCAAATCTGATTATTTAAACTGGAAGGCACAGCTTTAAAGCATGTCAAAAGGTTTAGATGCGCATCAAGGAATCAGATGGAGAGAAAATAGCCAACTTCGCATTTACGGAAAGATGAAATTCTGCTTCTTTGCTTGGACGCCATCCTGGGGAATCATTTCATTTCTCCCCTTTTGTAGCCTTACAAAAGTGAATTTACACCTGATGTGCGCAGCTGGAGCTCAACTTATTGTATTCTTTTTGTTTCACTACCTAGACGATGGATGGATCTATTGGAATAGGGCAGATGGTGGAATTTTTTTTTCTTCCTTTCTTTCTAGCTTGTACTCGTGTATTTTGCTTCTACTCAGGCTACTGTTTTGCTACTTGTTTAAATTTATTTAATTCCTACCCAGGTAGATTGGTTACATGCACTCATCAGCTAATACTAGGTCTAATTTGAGTCCATCCTTCAGCTCAATACGATAATTGTGGAACGAAAAGCTGTATGAGAGTTGTTTGCAAAGAATCAGGCTATTAGTTGCCCTATCAAATGCTCTGATTGATAATATTCTTGGATTTGTGATGATGATGACCGATAACACGATAAAAGGGTAACCATTTCTGGCTTCAACTTGCAGTATAAGATGAATCTTTCTCATCCATTCATCATCTAGACATACAATACATTCTCTAGCTCAGCTTAACGATGAACAAGTACTGGAAAAAAAATCATAGAATTGATGATTATTTAGGTGGGGGATAATAGTCTATGTATTAATTGTATATTTATAAATTTGTGAACTACACTCGTTGCAGGTGGAGGAAAGCTTTCCAACAAAAAATACCCAGGTTCATTAGTACCTGATTAAGGCTACAAAAAAGAAAAAAGAAAAAAAAAAAAAAAAGAAGATATAACAATAAGAAAAGTAGGCATTAATTCGACCTGGTAATGGTTACGGGACATTTCTTCTTCCCTAGTGGGCATACTTTTACAATCCCTAAAAATGAATTTATGAGCATCCCCCATCGATCCTATTCCTATTCGACCCACCTGTATCCTGTTCGACCCACAGCATCTCTTCCACTAGCTCCACAATTCAAAACACCATGATCTATGATCAAAAACTCTTTCAAAATCATTACTCCAGCAAAGCCGAAGAGGGATACAAAAGACAATCTATAAGTAAGCCCAGAAAACACCACCATCAAAATTTGTTTTCAGTTTCTCTCCAGCAAGTGTCCTTCCAAAAATTCAATTGACCCTAGGATGTCTCTCCTACTGCTCCATTTGGTTCGACTTTCACTCTTTGGTAAAACAACACATATGCAGCCGATGTCCTGATGTCACCTTCACTAACCGGGGACACATGGGAATCATCAAAATGATACCATCTGTTTTCATCAATCAGCTGCACAATTGAAGAAAATAAATATCCAAATCGCTTAAATAATATGAATCCCGTAATAGAAACATGATTAAAGCTAACAGAGGTTGCATAAAAAGACTCTCTGCCTCTTGCTGCTCTTCTTTTCCATGGGCGCAGCATGGAGAGGTACAGATGAATAAGGGGATTGCTACTGTTGGGAAAAAAGCACGCCATAGAGCTGAAGATCGCATGCAATCCCAGTAGTAGCAGTAACAAGAAGATGATATATATATATATATATATATATATATATATGAACATGGATAAAGTATTTACCTTGGCATATGCAGAATAGTGGCCGCCACCAAGGCCACCATAATGGTTACTAATAGCATACAGCTCATACACATGAGATCCTGCAGATGCATCCTTGCACTTCACGTATTTATTTAAATCAAGATTATGAATAGGAAAATTCACGAAGGTGTCAAGTTTGTTCTTCAAAAACCGGCTGTACGAGAACCGTTTCAAGTGAAAGACAAGTATATCAGGTAATCTCCACAAATCCAACTTCTTGGTGGCTTGTCTATGCTCCTTACAACCAGGGCAATACCTGCATTAAATTAAAACAAGGAAATAATTCAGTAACTAAAACAACTTAATCTTCACGTTATGAATGAAGGCATTCAAGCATAAAAAATACATACCACATATCATCAGGTCCTAGAGGTTCTTCCTTCAAGAATGCATCCAAGCATGAAAATAAAGAGATAGCTTCTTGCTTTGTTTTTTTCACAGTATACCCCGTTTTGTGCACTACTGGAAGATCCTTGAGGTAGCTCGAATCATATAAGTCCTGTTCTTTGTCAGTCCAATCAAGCATAACCCTCACTATTTGACTTGGCTCTATGGGCATAGTTTTTACTATTGGCTTGCAGCGCATACCCCTTTCATCTGACAGGCAGAGCTGGAAGGATGACTCCCTACTGGGCATTTCTTCATTGTCCGAGTCGTGCTTTGACTGGTTAGTCAGTTCAGATTCAGTTAAGCTATCGCTTGTGGATTCTTCGGTGGCTTTTGATGCAGAACCATTTTCCGTTGCACCATTAGTCATAGTTGAGGAGGAAAATACTTTTCTTCTCAGTGGAGATAGCACTCTATCAACAGCAAGATCTATATCAGCTCCAATTTCCGCACCTTCTAAATGAGTAACCAACGGTGTCAAGAAAGGCTTCCTCTCCCCGGCCTTGGAGTTGTCTAATATAGATCTGGAGAAGAAGATTCCTTGGTCATGAAATTTCACGGAAAGCCACAGAGAAGTTTCAACAATTAGGCATCAGCCTTTCAAATCAGACAAAAGCACAGAAACACATTCTTTGGAAAAACATGCCATGCCTAAACAGGGTTTTCATTTTCTTTTATCAAGTCACGTACTTGGTTTTCATTTCTGTTCACAATGGCTTAAAGCTTGCATAATACTCCCTCCATTCCACCCAAAGAGTCCACGTTTGAAAAGTCTAATAAGAAAGGGATATACAAATAGTATTGGAGTTGGTCAAAATTACAAAAAAAATTCTAGCATAGTTACTATGTTTGTACCACATGTGGAGGGTAAAGTTGAAAGTTTATGGAGATTGTAGGCATAATTTTTTAAAGTGGACTCTTTAAGTAGAACATCCCAAAATAGTATAGTGGACTCTTTGCCTGGAACGGAGGGAGTACACCAGAAAATTTGAAAATGAAGGACATAGACATCACTTCCACATAGGGACAAAACATATAACAAAATCCTGCATGCTACTCTGTTTACTTGATACACTGGCACAACAGTAAACACCCAAGTATATCATGAAAATAGGTAAGGTAAACAAATGCAAGTCTAGAGATACCTGTGCATTATAGGTATGTTTTCATTTTCTTTTATCAAGTCACGTACTTGGTTTTCATTTCTGTTCACGATGGCTTAAAGCTTGCATAATACACCAGAAAATTTGAAAATGATGGACATAGACATCACTTCCACATAGGGACAGAACATATAACAAAATCCTGCATGCTACTCTGTTTACTTGATATACTGGCACAACAGTAAACGCCCAAGTATATCATGAAAATAGGTAAGGTAAACAAATGTAAGTCTTGAGATACCTGTGCATTATAGGTATGTTGATATCGAAATCAAAGCGACCTCAAAATATGTTGAATCTACACTCCATGACAAATAACTAAACCAAGTGCTTTCTCGGAAATCATATTGTCTGAACCTAACAGCAACCTACTAAATTTACCACCTAAACTATTAAAACAACCTAATAGCAACCTACTATATTTACCACCTCCACTATTAAAGCTTTCAATGGTACACATTGTATAAGTGAAAGGACATCTATCTAGGTTTGTGTCAACTAATGTGTACTCCCATTAATCCATCAAACACCATTAATCCACAACCTTCTTTGACATCTGGATGGAGTGGAACTATAAATCTGAGAATTAGAGAATGAGAACTTACCTTTCAAAATACCGATGGTATATCTCTAGTCTGGGTGACTCTGCTTGTTTTTGGAAAGTCTGTAGGCTACAATGCATTCATCATCTTTTATGCTCTGCAATGGTTCCCCAGGGTTGTCCAAGTATCGATAGAATCGGTGATCATAAACCTGGAGGAGAACCAACTCCATCAGAAAATCTTGTACAAAAGACAATTGGATCAAAATAATAAGCAATATTAAGGATGCCCGACCTCTGCAAAAATTAGGATTTCATCACTCTTTAAGCAACATGCCATACTTAGAGACTGGAACAGATCTTTGCAGCATCCTTGTTTTAGGACGTTAACAGTGAATGGCATTGGTAGGCAACTTCCATCCCCATAAAACACAGTTACTGTCATGGAACGAGTCGCAGTTGAAGGTAGCGGCAATGACAAGTACATGAACGGGTCAAATGTGATTGAGATCTTGTTACAAACGGGCAAACCAAGGTTGACTTATATTGGCCCTGTAAATTTTTTCCTTGCATTAGCTTATTAGGAAACAAAAATACATACCAAGTAGTAAATTAAAAAGTACAAAATCAAAGTCAAATTATAAGTGTAACAAGTCCTATCAATCTAGACCTTCTATGCCTAACAAAGGGCTCATTTTTCTTTCAAGAAAATTTACTACATAATGTCAATTTTCCACTATGCCATTAAATTCTTCCACAATTTGAAATGTCAACAGAATAACCATTGCTGATTTTTCCTAATTTACCCCTCAACTTCAAAAATTCACATCCAAACATAAAACTAATTCATTTAAGATCAAGAACTTTGGGTAAAGACAAAATGGATACTTTTGGAGATACAGAGCAATATGTCTCATTAAAGGGTTAAAAGTACCAGGAATAAACATGCAGCAATAAAAGCATCAAATAGGAGGGACCAAATATCACACTCAAATTAAACAAAGAGACAAGCCATTCGTTTGAATTTGAAAAGATAACTTTACCACCAGTGATAGCAGATTACCAACCTCATCGTAGAGGTATTCAGAAGATTAAGAAGAAAGTATATAAATAAAGAAGCACACACCTGGCAGACATCCACAACTATTGAATCATTCCGAGCCTTGTGGTATCTCCAATACTCATCCGCAACTTCCTCATCAGGGCGACCATCATAATCCTTTGTCTCAAAGTAAGGCTTTTGCTTGACACGGTTTAAATCTTCATGCAAACCATCCAGCAAGAAGGCAAGGAGTTCCTAGAGAGGAATTCAATAGCTTTATTGTTTGCATACTAAAGAATCTCAACAGGTAATTTGCACAGGGTAAATTTTATATATGTATATATATATATATATATATATATGCTAGTCAACCATTACCAGCCAAATCAACAGTTCAACAAAATGTCCACTGCATAATCAGTGATGGGCTTGCCCTAACCAATAGAACCCAAATAGATAAACATCGCAGAACCATGGCCACAAGTCACGCCAGAGAACTGTTATGAAATCCCTTGCAAATCTCACATTGTACAACCGAAACATCAAGCATTGACTTAGTTGAGAATAACTATGTCAACATGAAAGCTCCATGATCATAGTTTTAAAGCATACCAAATGAGCTTACATCTTCACTTCATCTAAAACTATTTTGGTCTCCACTCAACTCTTATAATAGCATTTTGCCAAAGAACTGTTATGAAATCCCTTGCAAATCACACATTGTAGAACAGGAACATCAAGCATTGACTTAGTTGAGAATAACTATGTCCACATGAAAGCTCCATGATCACAGTTTTAAAGCATACCAAACGAGCTTACATATTCACTTGATCTAAGACTATTTTGGTTCTCCACTCAACTCTTACAATAGCATTTTGCCAGGAGGTAACAAATATGTATATTAAATCTATGAGGACACCCAATCCTCGTTCATATGGAAAAATAAATTGCACATAATGCCCTACTGGTCACCTTAAAACCTAAATCGGCTGAGGAGTAGCAAACTGTCCACTGTGTCTGAGCATACTAATTTATAACACTTCCAAATTTTAAAGTATAATTGATTACAATTCAAACTTTAGCAGGCAGCTTAAATGAAAATTCTACATTATGTTTTGTTCTTCATGAGATTAGGTCAAAAAATGTTTCAGGAAAAATAAGAACTAACAAGTGTAGAAATTTTAGGTTTAACAAGCGTAGTTTAACATGAAATAGTTTTGATAGAAGATATATAGCTAACCATGGACATTAACAGTCAACCATCATAAGGGCAATAACCCTGCCTAATTTTTTCAGACACAGGAAATAATGCTTATTAATTAAGACATCACAAGGCTTACTTGAGAATCATGCTGATTATATCCACTAAACTGGGGAGCAAAACGAGCAAGTTTTCCTTTAAATGCACGAGGAGCAACTGGAGTACGTCCAGAGGACCAGAGTTTCCGCAACAGCTCACCAAATGCAAGTGCAAGTTCACCCTGAATAACCATATAAATATCAGAAACTTAAAAAACGAACAAAATACTCTCTTCATCTATAAAATCTTGGTGTGACAATTAAGTACAGCAACATACATGCATTCCCAGAGGATTTTGCTTGTTGATCTCATCAGTGTAATCTTGCAAGAAGTACTTCATAAGGGGTGGTGTATGAACTAAACATTGAAGAGAACTATTCATAAAACAAGTATTCCCTAAATTCTGCAATCCAGCTAAACCACCTTTATCCCCTTTGGATACAGTCCTCAAAGTGTCATAACCATCCTCCATATCTGCAGATACTGAAGTTAAGCTACTTCCCTGATATGAGTTTGAACTATGACCGGTTGAGTAACCATTTGACAAACTTGGGCCCCCAGCAATTGAGACTTGTGATCTATATGGTTCCAACGCTAATTGATTTCCTGTTGAATCCATGCCAACTCCAGTCGACCGAAATCCATCAACTAGCACATCTAGAAGAATCTGCAGAGAACGGGAGGTCAGGACAAGCAAGTGGTGCAATAAACAAGCTGGAGTCATTCAGGATGTGGGAAACCCATGCTCCATAAGATCCAAGAATATCATAATTTGTCAACACACAGAGCAAGATAGCTGGATTACTGTATATAAGATGGTAACCAATCTATAGAAATAATATCTGAAAATACTGATTAAAAGAAAGCTTTTTCAGGCAAATTGCTTAAGCAATGATGAGAGCTATACAAGCATATACAACCAGACTTTATCAACATGCACAATTTGTCCCCTTGTATATTTGGGCTTGTGTCAGCAAACTGGATTGATAAGTTCTAATTTCATTATTGTGAAACTGGATGGACACTACTAAAGCATTCAAGACATGAGAACACATGGGAAGCCTTAGCCTACCCCGTAAAAAGAAGCAGATCAAGTAAGTAAATGACAGTGTTCAAACTTTAAAAGAGCAAAGGGTAAAATGCTAAGTCTGTGGAAACATTATTATGTTCTCTTAGCAAACAACAACCCAATAACAAACCGCGCAAGACGAACAAGAACGACAGCTACGACAAGTCTTCTTTACAAAAGAAGTTCTCCTTGTTGGCAAACAAAATCAGGGTGAAGTACAACATAGAAAAGATAAGTCAAAACTTCATTAAAGAAGCAATTGCTCTCCAGCATGGCATTCACTGAAAAAGAAAACTTCAAACAATCGATTTAAAACTTGATTGCTAATCAAGCTAGAGCTTTTTCTTAGCAAAATCAACCATGAAAAGACAGTACAAGTCTATGGTACTCACGGATTGATCCATCTGCAGGTTTGATTCCTCCAGGGTTTGACTTGAATCAATTAAAACGGTCTCCTTGCAATTATTGAAATAGTCCCAGATGCGTGCCTAAAGAAACTCAAGGGGTCAAGAAGATAATCTTTGGAGAGAGAATGCAAGAGAAAATTTATGTAGAGCAACACAAAGGAAAGGATAGTTTAAGGAACTATATGCACATCCAACTCATGAATTTGAACCTTGTCTCTGTCTATCCCTTTAAGTGCTGACACCCTCTCATAAAGCTCATGTAATGAAGCCTGAAATTTATAAAACAGCAAGAACTTGCAACGTTAGTATAACCACAAAATAAGTGCTAACACCCCCTCATAAAGCTCATAAAATGAAGCCTGAAAATTAATAAAACAGCAAGAATTCAGATATTTAACATTCAAAATTCAATGAATAGCGAAGAATAAACTTTTTGCACATGCACTCCATCAAACTAAAATATTCTAGGAGGAAGCTCCAATTGTTCCTTGCACTGGATAGAAGTCTAAGAAACGAGCTTCTTCTTTACAAGGATAAATGGCAGGCATTGGTATCAGGAATGTCTTGCATAACATCAAAATGGACAGCACTGTCGTGAATAAAGTGTTAAATGAACTCTCACATTTTATGATCAGGATAAGTAACACAACTACCTGCCCTTTATCCATGTCCTAACACATATTAACCCTTAAATCCTCTACTTTAATGATGCAATTAATATATAGAACCAGTGTGCACTAAAAGGGATCATTAAAACTGAGGCATCAAAAGAACTCACAACAGAGAAATAATCAATCTTGAGAAGATAGCTAAGAAAGGTAGAACCTTTTTACTTAATTGAATGACTGATTGGCTTTTGTCTCTGGAATCTATCAACTTCAGACACATAGGGTAAACTTCCACAACCAACTCCTCATTAATCCCGACCGAAATCATCTTCCTTGGTAGTGGTGGCCCTCCTTTGTACCTAGGCCACACATGAGATAATTAGAACACAAGAAAATATGTTGAATACAAAAACATACCTGCCTGTACAATGCAAAGACAAAATAACAGTAACGAGACTAATACGTACAGCAGGTCATTTGGAAGAAAAAATTTGATACCAAAGCAAGCACGCATTGGTAAATGATAATCCTAGAAGAAGAGTCAGTCAGCATGATCAGGTGGGATTCTGTGGAAGTTACTGTTCATTGCCTCTTGCAAGCTAGGTGCGCAAACATTTGCTCAGCAGAAGGATCAAACACAAAGGGTTCCAGCATAAACTTGTTTTGGCCCAAGATTTATGGGAAACTGCTCAGGCTCCACGCAAAACAAGAAGTATTTCTAAATTGAGTTCATTTCTCTAATGAATTTGTATCAAAAATGTCCAAGGAAAAGCCCATGCCCTTTGTAAAATATTTTCTCAATACAGCATACATATATCAATTATAGGTTGGATAAGAGAGACAAGCCTCACATTAATGCTCCAAGGCGACAAGGAGCATACAAATAGTAAAGATGAGCGAAGTATAAGAATCCTGACATGACAAGAAAAACAGATAGAGCAAGTGAAATAATAGGAGCTTGGTCTATCAACTAAAAGGAAGGAAATAATGAAAATGGAGGAACATAAAAAATAATCTTTTAAGAACAACAAAAGAAAACCGTGAAATGACTACAAATATTTTTAGGATAGGCCATGAATAGTTGGAAGATTGCATCAGAAGTTCAAAACTTTGGGAAACCAGTGTTTGTATGTTGGGGAAGTCAAGGAGACAGTTTCATTGATGTGGTTTACATTTTTGCAGCTGTTTCTCTTCCTTAGCCTCAAGTTAATCGTAGCTCTTGTATGAAAGTAACAGCAATATAGGTTATTTAATATCAAGGTAAAGGCGGAAGTGAATAGAAAAGATAAAGAATTAAGAATAAGAAGAATCATCAGGCAGGAGATAAGAAGAATAAGACACAATTAGCTTAAAAGCTCAACTTAAATTAATAATTAACTCTAATTAAACGATGGGGGATTACATCGATAATTATAAGACAAAAATAAATCCTAAAACTACTAGGACTTTGCCTAATTAATAGAAACGAAAATCCTAATTCTTCTAGGAATCAAGTTCCTAAAGGACTAATAGTATAATTAAACTAGGAAAACTCTAATGCTAATCTTACTTGGACTAGGATAACTTAAATACTAATAAACCCCAACTAAAACTACTGGACATGTTACATCAATTTATCCCTAAATAATAAAACTAAGTAACCCAAACGTAATTCAAGTCCAACTCCATTTAGTCCTTGTTTCCGTCCTGCATCATTCTTTCCGACATTTTAGAAAACTCTTTCGAGTTATGAAATGGCGAAGAATGAAAATCCAAGAAGCCATCCACTGAAGCTTGAGCATCCAAATAATGAGCATAACTTTCGGAAATAGATGAGATAGGAGAAGGAACCTTGGAAACACTTTTGGCTCGAAGATGTTGCCTTCAAAGTTCAAACAAATAGGATCATTGTATTCATGAACAACTTAGAAGTGTTTCTGAGCTTGACTCTAATACCTCCAAGTAGCTTTGTCATCTTTGTGATTGTCTTCAAGTTCTTGTTGTTTATCGTTTTCAACTTTGCATTGAAGTACCTCTTCCTCGGGATCTTCAATTATTTTCTCTACTGTTCTGGATTCACTGGACTCTTGCTGTACTTGCTGTGTTTCTTCTAAATCAAGGTGCTGCCAATTAGCTTTAAAAACTGCGAGCCTAGTATCCTGTTGTTTCATAAGATTTTGCAATTGATTAACTTCAGCCCTCCAGGGAGAGATATGAGATTTCACGACCGCTGATATTTTCTGTAGAAATTCTTTGAGTTCTTCTGGTAGGAGGTCCATGGCAAGAAATCTTGAAACTGCCTTTCTTTCTTTGATTGGTTCAGACCAGACTTAGAATGGACCTATTGGACTATTTGGCGAGAAAAGAAGGGGAATTCAATGATAGCAGGGGCAGTAGTTTTGCTGGTTCTCTAGCGAACTCCAGTGGTGATCGGTGGTGAAGAAAACTAGAGAGAGAAAAGGGGAATTCAATGATAGCAGGGGCCGTAGTTTTGCTGGTTCTCTAGCGAACTCCAGTGGTGACCGGTGGTGAAGAAAACTGGAGAGAGGAAATTAGTATTGACCGACAGGATTATTTGAAGAGTTTCAAAATAGAATTAAGAAAAGATAAGGAATTGATAACAGGACCGAAGTTGTTCGACAAAGAGTCGATCCAGAGGCTTCGCTCTGATACCAATTGAAGGTGGAAGCAAATAGAAAAGATAAAGAATTAAGAATAAGAAGAATCAGCAGGCAGGAGAGAAGAAGAATCACACACAATTAGCTCAAAAGCTCAACTTAAATTAATGATTAACTCTAATTAGACAATGGGGGATTACATCGATTTTATATGACAAAAGTAAATCCTAAAACTACTAGGACTTGGCCTAATTAATAGAAAAGAAAATCCTAATTCTTCTAGGAATTAAGTTTCTAAAGGACTAATAATATAATTAAACTAGGAAAACTCTAATGCTAATCTTACTTGGAGTAGGATAACATAAATATTAATAATCCCCAACTAAAGCTACCGGACACGTTACATCAATTTATCCCTAAATAATAAAACAAAGTAACCCAACCGTAATTCAAGTCCAACTCCATTTAGTCCGTCCTGCATCACAAGGGTACCTACCATAAGAGACTCAATTATGTGACAAAGCTTCAAAAACTGGGATCACAAAACCGCTGCTCCTGCCTTGTGTGTGCATACATATGTACATACACAAACACACACACATTATAAGGAGGCCACACATGTTTTCTTGGGGGCCACTACAGTGGACTGTTCGTTCGAGCCACCATCAAATACCCCAATGGTTGCACCGTTGCACGTAAGCCAGTTTCAGAAGACTGCTCCAGCTTGGGCCGTTATGAAGGAGGCATTTGGATGTTAAAAGGGAAGGCCCTTGCATGCCATGGCCATTGAGCCAAGGAAAAAGTGTTAGCCAAACCAAATCTGTCCGTGCCAAATGATATATAAACTAATCTAGATCACCAATACTTCAGCCAGCTAGTGGTATATCATAGCAGCTTTCTTAGGGCAAGTAGATAGTCTTACGGAATACAATCAGGCCCTTAGCAGCTTGTCAACCAGGTCAACTCCTGAGAGGGGCTTAACGTACATTACTAAATGCCACAAAGCCTTTTCAGCCAATCAACTCTATCCAAAAAATTATCCTCCCTTAACTGCAAGCTATCATATCCTTCCTAAATATTCGTACATGTCAGTGTTGGACTTTCCTACATCTCGTATTGCAGTTGATACTGTAGGTATTCTATTCACAACTGGCGAGCTTATAGGTCTCTGCTCTCATTTTTTATGTACAATTACAAAAGCATTAAAATGCACCAAAGTGTGGCTAACACTCTGTGCAAACCTGTACCAAGCTACTTCATCGACTTACACATGTACAAGTGTTCTATTAGCAAGGCATATATCTAAACATCCTTATCTAGATGCATATACATTATTTTTACCATATATCTCTAAAGTTGCTCATTTCATATCTAAAATTCGATCTACTTTATCTTTGACAACTGTCATATCCTCCAAAAGAGAGTCATATAATTATTTGAATATTTTTAATCTCAACCAGGCCACCCTTTTTTGTACAAGGTACTAAAAGAAAATGGGAGATGGTATTTGTACTTGAACCTGACAAGTAACTCTTCCACCACAATAGTGATACCAAACCATAGTTATTAAAGGCAAAAGGTGAGATGCGGGCGACAGGTACCTTTTGAGGCCGAGAGGCAAGGCAAGAGGTGGGCCAGAAGGCGACAACTAAGGAAACAAATATTTAAAATATATATGTTGGGACAAATCTCAAAAGCATGTTATGAATGACTATAATACATGAAACTAGGTTCTCAAATGATAACAATAACAAAAATTTCAACTTCCAATCACTAAGCAAAAAGGAACTTAATTAAACTTCAAGCCTGAAAATGAATAGTCTTGCAAGCATGTAGAGAAATAAAGCCATGAAAATAAGTAGGAAAATAATAGCAATAGATTGCGTTATAATATTTATACTATCATCATATGATCATCATATAGTCAAGCAATGTTTCACTTACCTTGTAAATTATTTTTCTACTATAAATTAGTTTCCTTTCCTAAATACGTAGTCAAGCATAGCTTAATTTAGAAAGATTATTTTATTTCATTTTGATAAATAAAAATATTTTATGGATTAAGAAGAAAATACAACAAAATGGACAAGACGTCCATCACAAAAAAAAAAAGGTAGATTAGTTAGATCTCCCAATCACTCCATGATTGGTGATTACCTTGAGTAAATTCTCAATAGGGTTAACACAGTTACTATATTCTCAAGAATGATACTACATACATAGTCGCTTCGAGGAGGTGACCGGTGACCCTATCTCAGCTATCGTCGTTGCTAGAGGCCGCCGGAAAAAGTACCATGTGCCAGCGAGTTCGGCGGAATTTTATCATTGGCCCTCCATTCCACATACAAGGTCACCACCGTCTCGCGAATCTATTTGCGGGATTGATTGTCTGTTTTGAGCAGGTCAAGGGTTTACTGGTTATTCCTTGTAATTTTTGCAACAACTTTTACGGTGTTTTCATGATGCGTCACCTTGCCCTCGCCTTTGCCTTGCACCTAGGAAAAAGAGGAGGATGCCTCCCCTTGCTTTTTCAACATTGCCTGCCTGACCATTTCGAGAAGCTAGACCCTCACCTGAGCTCACCTCATGCGAGAGAGGAATGCATAGTTATTAAAAGTGTCCCTTGCATCAAGCAAAAAGCGAGCTCAAGTGACCATCCAACACCGGAAATTGGACATGCGAGGCGAGGCAAGGTGCGGTTGAAGAGGCGCGAAGCGGAGCATGCCTATTTCGCCTGAGGAGAAAGGCAAGCCTAGGCAAGTCATGCTAAAAATTCCAAGAAAAAACCAAAAACCAGTTCAATCCACCCAAACCAAATAACCAATACCACAAATAAATTTGAAAATCACTGAGAACCTTGTATCTAGAGGTCCAATGACGAAATTCTGGCAGGGTAGCCGAAGCATTGGGCGAGTGGAGTTTTTTCCAGGTGACCTTCGGTGAAGGCGAAAGCATTAATAGGATCGCCTTCTTTAGGTGACTATGTTTGAGGTCTTGCTATCTATTTGTTGCTAGTTGCTACTCCCTTCGTCCAATAATAAGTATCTTCTGTTTCACTTTGGGACGTCCCAAAATAAGTGTTCCCTTTCCCTTTTAGATGAGTTTCTCTAGCCCAATTATCTATCCTACCCTTCTTGATAGTGAGATAGAAACGAAGTGGCACCCACTTATTTGATACCACTAGATGATAATGTGGGCGATTTAAAGGAAAAGCAAATAAAGTCAAATGGGTCTTAAAACCCATGTAAATTCAATATGAGACTTATTTTGGGATGGAAGGAGTACTTGTTTCTCAGATTTATTTTCCCATATATTTTTTGTGACTATATTTCTCCACAAGATTGAATATATTTTTTGGCTTGAACTTTTAACCAAGTTTCTCTGTTTTAATTATTATTGTCAACCATAACGTACTTTTGAAATTTGTTTATGTGTGTGTGTGTGTGTATATATATATATATATATATATATATATATATATATCCTTGCTCGCCTTTCGCTCATTTTGCGCGTATCAACCTCAAAAGATACCCGTTGCCCGCATCTCACCTTTTGCCTTTAATAACTTCACTTGCCTTTTATAACTATGCACCAAAGCACTCAAAGCTTTGCGACCATTCTTTCCCTCAACCAATAAACGTCAATTAGAATATCATCTAGCGAAGAAGTCCTCCCAAATTACAGCAAGCATGCTCGAAGTACCCTTTCTCCTTTTCTCCCCATCACTACAGCCCTCGGGTAACGAGTCATGATACTCTCCCTGATAAAAGTTGGATTTCTAAATTCAACAATTTTTTAGCAACTTCAATTATGTTCTACATTCTGACCTGAAACTAAACAATCATGACCAAGCATCAAGATTGCCAGAAAAATTAGCATGTATCCATTGATTACAATATCCTCCCTCTTAAGGTTCAAGAAGATTTCATGATTGGCGCTTTGGAACATAACCTCATTTACTGGTCATTACCTATTAACTTCTTTCTTTGATTGTTTTTATACCTCAAGAATTTAAAGTTGCTAACCTATTCATAATTAACCAGGCTTATTCAACCACCAACTTTAGATTTCGTTTTTGGTTCACCCAAAAACTTATATTGTTATGCTTGTTGCAAAGTCAACCATCTTATTGGATATGAAACAAGTCTCAACAAAACCAACCTGTATATTTTGTCCCGCTTACCCTCGACTCTCCAACCTATGAACAAGATATGTCTGCCCCATAAGGCATTAAATTGTCTATCTGAGAGCTATATATGCTTTTTATAAGTACTAAAGCATGCTTGACATAATAAAATAATAATTTGTTGATCACAAAGATAAAAAGCCAAAATATGAACTTAGATTATCAGAAAAAAGACCATGTACCATTCTGATAGCTTCTGCCAAACTTCTTGAGGAACTAAAGCATAGTGACGTCCTTCCTCTAGTGTTGTTAGAAGCTGAGGATCATTATCCAGAGAATCATCACGATTTGTAATAATGTCAGTGTTATCAATCGGCCCTGGTCTCTTGGCATCTTTTCCAAATACCAAAGGCTGAGAATCAGAAGAATGCTCGTCAAATGGATAAAGCCCGACATATTTCTTCCATTCTACAAACCACCTGCACATACAGCAGAAATAATATGTTACAAACGTTAGCATGTTAACATAAAAAGAGGGGTTCGGCAACTACTTTAGGACTCTGACGAGCCCCCAGAAACATATTCAAATGCTACCTAAACACACAAAACCACCCTACCCATCTTTTTAGACTTCCACTATCTTAGATAGAGATGAACCCCCTGAAGCCTTCAGCAACTTCTGTGTTTTCGCTAAAAACTCCAGTGAGCATTCAACTTGATCCCAATCTTCTACTTTCAAAGAATATTTGAAGCCTTCATAACCCCAATCTTCCAATTGGGACAACGCGAAAGCCATCATAGGCAAGTTGTAAACTAAAGTTCAACATTTTCGGCATATATCTCTTATCTGTTAGGCATCAGTCAGTTCTCTATGATCCTTCATGAAAGTTATGCTCCACCAGTGTTAGATAGGGAAGTTCGTCTCTAGGATTATGTTATAGGTGCATACCCGTTAAGTTGAAGAAGAAACTTATAGCACATCTATAAAACCCTCTTTACTTTATGGATCAGAATGTTAGGCAACTAAGAAACAACATCTTAATAAAATGAGTGTAGCTGAAATGAGAATGCTATGATGGATGTGTGATATATTTGGAAGATAAAATTTTAAACGAACGTACTCCTGAAACCATAAAACTAATCGCAATAGTAAATAAAGTGAGAAAATCGCTTGAGTGGTTTAGACACATACAAAGTTAACCAGTTAATGCAATAGTTAGCAAGTGTGCTAACATCAATATGAACAACCATAATGGAGTAGGGAAGACACAAACTAACATGGACAACAATCATTAACATGATATAAATGAGCGAGACTTGACAGATGATAGCCCTACATTAGCCCAAACATAATGGCGAATGTAGCTGGCCCAAGTTACTAGCACAAGGATGACATGGTTGAGAAGCTCTATCAACCATGGTGACAAAAACTGAATATAGCGTCAACTTGGATGCTTCAATTTTAAACATACCCAAGGAATGATTTTTGAGGGATTTCAAACCCCCCTTCTCAAATGGTATTTGTAGATTGCCCTATATAAGGGATTTGGCCATTCCCACGGAATGAGATTCTCGCCCAAACATCAAACCAAATGTGCCCACGAAATCGGTCAGCGTAAATTAGGCATTCCATTACCTCCGAATCCGCGAACAAAATGCCACCTTAGGGTTCTATGTGTACTCACATTGGGCAGGGTTACTTTGGTGACCTTAAGTAACAAAAATTTCATAGATGCATATACATATGCATATATGCTACAGTCCACAATAGCCAATCATACATGCTGACTACAGTTACTAACTTCTCAGGCAAGACTGACATGCTTTCTCAAATTCGTGTGTCAATGCTTAAGAGGATTTTGGCATTCAAATTAGTTTCAGATGATCGAGACTCGTGGCTCCTGGCTCCTCTTCAGGAATAAGAGTTTATTAATGCTTATCCAGACAACTAATTCTCTTAAAGGTTTGATTTAGTCCTACTAATCAACTCAATGTTTCCGTTCTGGAGTTGTGTTCTTATAAGGCATCAGAGAATTCTAACTCCTGTTATAGCAGTGCCTTGTTTGGACTACTAAAAGAATTAGTGTCATCAAAAATCATCTCTGCTTTTACGCTAATACGTAGATTAAAGTAAATAGATTAGAAACAAAATCAAAAAGTTCAAACTCTAATATTCGGTAGCATATCAATGATGGTGAAATTCATATTGATAGCTTAAACCAAGTCACATTCCCGAAACAACATCAAACACCTGAATCCCTATACATGCACAGACATAAATTCAATAACATCAACTACTATCTTATAGAAGCAGGAATAACAACTGGATCTTCTTCGAGTAAAAGCAAGGACCAAGAAACTAATAGAATTAAAATCTTGCAAAATCAACTAAATTACCTGTTGGAGATGACATAATACGTATTGCCTTGCTTCAAATTAGCCTCGGCTTTCTTTGTTAATTCATATACAATCCTTTTCTCTTCTTCAGGAGTGCATGGCAACGAAATTGATTCATTTTCCATCATATCCTTCGAATCAGGAATTGTCATGATCTCGATTACAAACCTGAAGCAAGAAAGTACATCAAATAGGAAAAAACAAGGAAATCAAATCCTTCCCTACACAATCCACGATCAAATCGGGAACGCGAAAAGTAATTGAGCTTGTGAACGAACCTTAGATTAGGAAAGCTAGATGAAGAGAAAGAAGGCGTGCGAGAAAATGCAAGATGTTTGTTTGTATGTTTGATATGAAGAGAGAGAGAGAGAGAGAGAGAGAGAAGGAGATGGGATTGGGGGGATTTGAGGAACCCTAGATTGCAGGGGAGGGAAGGGGGTGAGGCCGTTTGATCTTCCCAAGCACACAGGAGGACTAATGATGTAAGAGAGAAATGAAATCTTTTAACCCGTCTTTTTCAACGATCTGTCCTTTTAACTTGAGACTCTACCTACCTTTTGATTTTTATACCGCGGCTCGGCTCCAGAACAACCACCCAAATCATTTTCTACTTTTTCCCTCTTTTGCAAGAAAATATTTGAAATTTTTTCAAATTAAATAAATCGAAATCTTGCTCGAACTCAGTGGTTAAAATATTTTTATGACCATATCGGGAGACTTTTTTACCTACACTATTTCTTTTTCTTGTGTCCAAGGTATTTTTCTAGATATATTTTACTAATTACTTTTGATGACGCATAATCATCCGAGCTGAAGCGGCGCGGACTGACACAGCTCGGGCCGACTAGGGCCACAGGGGTCTACCCACTCTATGGTAGTGGGTTTGTGCTCTCCCTCATGTCCCGAAACTGGCGCTACTAGGTTTCGACTCTTGGCCTCCAGGATATAGCCTTTGGGCAAGGGACATGAGTAGGTACTCATGTTTCACTCCCAATATATATTGTGATATTCAAAGTACTCGTTTTGGTCTTTAATGTATCATTCACAATAATTTACATATCTTTTTTATAAATAACCATAGATTGTTTTTGTTACACATTTAACCGAGTACTTAAATAGTCTCACGCTTTTTCTTTACCAAACCAATAAGTTCTCACTGACTCATTAATCTCATAATTTATATTTTAGTAATTTTTTGAGTAACGATTGAGGAATAACTTAAAACATTTTTATTTTATTCAATAGCTTTTGAAAGAACATAACCAGTGTATAGTAGTACTCCTAGAATTTGCTTTTTGGTTAGTAATTACTTGCTCCCCCTTCTTTTAATTTAACTTGCTCGTTTTTAACATGGTGGGCAATAACTTTTAGCTTCCTTTCTATTGCCAGCTTTTATTTAAGAAGATACAAATTGAAACAAACACATAGAAATAAGCTGAAGTTTTGTTTTCTTCCAAGGAAATAACAAATTGAAGAAAGAAAATAGAAATTAACCAAGTTGACAAATGTTACTTCTTATGGGATTACAAGTTTTATGCTTTGTCCAAGTAGAATGGAATGAAAGGGAGCTGGATTTATCCATTTTAGAGTTTTATTACCAAGTATATATTGAGAAATTACAAGTTGTATTATATAGGCAAAACATACAATCGGGTCACTGTACTTTGCGGAAGGTTGCAATTCGGCCACTGAATGTTTGCAAATGTTGTTTGGGCCAATATACTTCAGTTATTTTGCAAGCGAACCCATTTTCTGACGGGCGTTAGACCAAGCCGTTAACTTTAATTAAAAACTCTATTTTGCCCATGCCCTTGGATAAGTATACCCTTTCTTAAGTTATATAATCACCTACGTTCATCAAAGTAGACCAAATCTGACTTCACTTCATCTTTCTCTGCTCGACTTCATCTTTCTCTCTGCTCGAGCTCGACATCTTCATTTTTTCCTCTTGATTCAAGTTCTTATTAACAATGTTAATGAGTGGGTATAAGATATCAATGTTAAAAGGCTCGTCTTCATCAGCAGGCTCAGATTTAGTTGCATCTTATCGACATAAAACTTGTGGATGTAACCTTAGGGTAGCCCTATTTACATCTGGTACTGAGAAGAACCCAGGACGGCGATTCATTCGATACCCTAGATACATGGTAAGTAAATTTAATTTTTTATTTTTTCGTAAAATTTATTCTGTTATTTTTTCTGTTAGCTTCTATTTTTACAAGAACCCTAAAAAAATATTTTTTGCTTCTATAGGTGTATAATTGTGGTTTCTATGAGTGGATTGATGAGAAATTCACAAAGAGGTCAGTGGAAGTGATTAATGATTTGAAGAAAGTGATCAAGGATTTGATAGAGAGAGAACATGACTTCAAGGAAGAACATTTGTTGAAGGAAGAGTTTGATAGGCTGCGTAAGGATTGTGCCAAGAAAATGGAGAAAATTAAGAGCTTGAAATATAGTATTGAACAATATGGGATGAGGGAAAAGTTCTATCTTTTGGTAATAACGATACTATTGATTTTCAATTGTGTGTTACTGGCACCATACTTCAAATTGGATGTAAATGGCAAAATGTTATTGGAGCTTGAAATGTAGTATTGAACAATATGGGAGGAGGGAAAAGTTCTATCTTTTGGTAATAACGATACTATTGATTTTCAATTGTGTGTTACTGGCACCATACTTCAAATTGGATGTAAATGGCAAAATGTTATTGCCTTAAGTTGATGTAATGGCAAAATATTAATGCCTTAGGTTGATGTATTATCATTTTTATTGAGAACCATTATGCAATGAGAAATGTGTTTGTGCAACTTTCAATTGTGTCTTAATGACTTTTTTCTTCTGTTAGTGTTTTGTGCCATAAAAGAACTATACACAATGACAACACAA
Organism: Platycodon grandiflorus; assembly: GCA_016624345.1. Taxonomy (NCBI): domain Eukaryota; kingdom Viridiplantae; phylum Streptophyta; class Magnoliopsida; order Asterales; family Campanulaceae; genus Platycodon; species Platycodon grandiflorus. The sequence goes on along the minus strand of CM028361.1, from coordinate 91,950,580 downwards.
ATGTCTTTTTTCTGCTAGTGTTTTGTGCCATAAAACAACCATACACTTTGACACGACAAATGACTTTTTCTGGTAGTGTTTGTGCCTTAAAGCAACTATACACAATGATAACACAAATGCCTTTTTTCTGCTAGTGTTTTGTGCCTTAAAGCAGCCATACACAAAGACAACACAAATCATGAGCCAAAAAAACACAAATCACAGAACATCAACTGTTAACTAAGAGGCAAAACATCAACATTGTTTACTACTGAAGTACAAGAAAATATGATAACTACGTCCCAAAACATCAACATTGTTCATTACTAAAGTACAATAGAATATGATAACTATAGCCCAAAACATCATCTGTTAACCTCATTTTTAAAAACAACAAAAGATCAACAAAAGATCCACTATGAGCCTAGTTTTGCAGTACATCAAAAGGTCAAAAGATCAACAAAAGATCCACTATGAGCCTAGTTTTATTGTGTACTACTTTGTTCAGTTACATCTATTCTGGCTTTTTTGTTAGGATCTTGACTAGCTTTTTACTTTTTCTCCTCATTAGGCTCTTTAACCCTACATTTCTTAGGTCTTCTAGGCATCTTCTTGTTTGGGGGTGATTGAAGTGGCTGCTCAGTTAATTGTGGCTATTGATTCTCACCATTGATAGGGCTCATGAGATGGGAGTAAGTACTAGCAAAAGTCTCCTTCTTGTATCAGTTGGAGACATAATTTTCTAGATCACCTCCCCTCTTGTATATGGCTGCCATGGCATAAGTGCAAGGAATGCCACTTAGGTCCCATTCTCTACAATGACAAGTCCTTTCTCTAATGTTAACATTAAATGCATCCTTCACATGCCTAACCTCAAACTCATCTCCACTATTATAAACCACAGCCCAATATTTAATCTCTTTCTTATTTTTCTCCATCCTCTTCCTGATCCTTGGACAAATGTTATGTTCATATTTTATAATCCAATCCTTCTGCTTTTGAATCCTGACCATCTCAGCTAACCTGATCTCCTCCAACATATATATAATAGGTCTACACCTTGCAGCTAAAATACTGTCATTGAATGCCTCAACAATATTATTTTCAACATTGTCCACCTTTGAATCTGTGTCAAAAAAGGCCTTTGCCAATGGATAGGATTTGTCCTCACAAGATCTTCAGCTGCCTTACTGTCTAAACACTTCAAGATTTCAAATTCTTGTTTGAATTTCTGTTTTGTACAAGCTGTGGCAATACTCCAGAAGCATCTCATATATTCCCCTCCCTTGTACTTCTTCCTCCAATTGCTATAGATGTGTCTGGCACACATCCTGTGCTCAACATTAGGCTGCAAGCTTGCAATAGCAGGTAACAATCCCTACAAAGCATAGCAAACAAACTGTCATTAACTCAAAAGATCAATATATATTAATAAAAGTAAATTAAGTACAACAAATAAATGGTATTACCTTCTGTTGATCAGTGATGATAACAGTCCACCCAAATCCATCTTTCATTTCAAGGTCTTCAATCAAATTCTTAAGAAACCAGGTCTAGTTTTCTTTGTTTTCCACCTGAACTACAGCCCAAGCAACAGGGTACATCTGATTATTTCCATCTTTGGCAACTGCTGATAACAATTCTCCCTTCTGTATTCCTTTTAAGAATGCTCCATCAATCCCCAACATTGGTCTACAAGTCTCCAGAAATGTTGTCTTCACAGCATCAAAACAAACATACATTCTCGTAAAGAAGAAACCCTGGGATGGGATAGGGCTGACATGCTTAATGATAACAGTACTACTAGGATTTATATTATCTAACTCATCTTTATAATTCCAAAGCTTTGCATAATGTTCAATCATTGAGCCATCAAGATGTTGCAATGCTTTCTTTCTTACCTTGCAGCACATGCACTCACTCACTTCCACTTCAAATTGTTTTAAAACATCTGCTCTTATATCAGTCAATTTATAAGTAGGTTTTTTTCTAAATGTTTCAAAGAACTCCTTAGCCAAAAATGTGGCAATCATCTGCATATTCTTAAATGCCATCCCACACTTATGTTCAGGATTATATGAGGTAATTTGCTAGAAATTGTGTTGGTTCAATCCAGCCTAAACTCTCCAAGGGCATACAACTGGGTTCATGCACACTCTAGACATCCTCATCATCTCATTCCTAATACATTTGATGTCATACCTTTTATCCAGTCCATACTTGATCACGGCTTGCTTAAAAATTTCTTTTGTTTCAAACTGAAGACCAAGTTTTAACTGGACATCTTTCATATGTTGTAGGATTAAAAATTAGAAATTTCAGACCTTGTTTCCTAGTCAAAGTCAGGCTTTCTCCATGAAATATGTTGTCATCAAGCTCATCATCTTCATCACTATCATAATTACTATCAGAACTCATTGAATCACTATCATATGCACTCTAGGGTTGTGATTGTTCCCCAACTGGGTCAAGTATAAGTGTAGATTGGGTCAGCTTCTTGGGGTACCCTGATAGGGTCAATCTCTTTAGGCTTCTTGGCTCTTCTATTATTCATCACAGCAACCCTAACTTCCACAAGCTCCTCATCACTATCATTGAAATCATCTTTACTTAAACATGGTTCTATGTTGACCCCCTCATCCTCAACCTCATATGGATATACAAATTCAATATCCACAGGCTCATCATAAGCCATCTCAGACTCAACATTTCCCTTTTCAGGCTCATCATGACCCATTTGATTCTCAACCTGACTCTTTTCAGGCTCATCATGAGCCATCTCAGGCCCAACATTCTCAACCTGACTTTTTTTAGGCTTAATATTCTTAACCTGACTCTCAGTCATCTCACAAACAACATTGTCCCCATCTTCAGCCATGTCAACCTCAGCCTTACTCTTATCAGGCTCATCATGAGCCATGTCAGCTTCCATCTCAGCTTCATGCTCATCCTGAACAATCTCAACCCCCATCTCAACTTCAGGCTCAACCACTTTCTTTTCATGTCACATTATAATACTGTGTTCATTTTTAGGCTCAACATCATCTCCATCTAAATCTACAATAACTGGTCCATCTCCAACATTTTCATTTTTATTTACAATCACTGGTAAATCAATACCATGTTCAACATACATATATACAAACATACATCCTTATATTCATTCTCCATTCTTAACACTCCATCATTAGTATCAATTGAATTCAATCCTTTATCAATAATTTTTGAAGGCAACCTAAACCATATTTGTTTCACAGTTCCATACTTCAAATATGATTGGACATACTTTTCAACTTTAAAATAATTTAACGTATCCAGACAAACATCAAGAATAAAATCAATAGTACCTCTATCATACTTCAATTTGCCATTAGCCTTACGAAATTTCCCCCCCCCCCCCATGTAGCAAAAATATCTGAATTGTCTTATCCATTCTGCATATAGTAAACATATAATACATATAAAATCAGTTCAAGCCCCACTATCATTACTAAATACATATAACTACATATAATAAACAATGGCACAACAGTTCAAGTCCCACTATCAATTATTAAACATAGCACACAAACATCAAGAACCACATATTAGTACAAGACAAAATTTTAAAGTCTCACTATCAATTATTAAATGACAATAGGCAAAGCATTTTCGAATTTTGGGACCACAACAGTGTATATAAAAGGAAAAACCATATCAGTACAACCAATGACACAAACAACTTGTAAACTACAGTCTTAAAACCCTAACACCCTAATACAGAAACATGGATGAAGGGAAGAATTGATAGTACGAACAACCTCATAATACAAACTTAGGTTAAGCGTATTCACCTCGTATCTTCGATTCGATGTTATATCCTTCGATTCCAGTATCTTTTGGTGTTGATTAATGCCTTCGTACTCGATTTGTAGGTCTCCAGATCGAAATGATTCCAAAATCGCAAACCCTAATAATTGGGGTTTTTTCGTTTCTAAGCGAGGGTTATTTGATTGGGTGTGAATGTGACAATAATCGTGCAACATAATCCTTTGTCCAAAGGCAGGGGCAAAATAGGATTTTCAATTAAAGTTAACGGTCTGGTCTAACGCCCGTTAAAAAATGGGCTCGCTTGCAAGATAACTGAAATACAATGTCCCAAATAACATTTTTAAACATTTAGTGACCGAATTGCAACCTTCCCCAAAGTACAGTGGGCCAAATGTGCGTTTTGACTATTATATATAGATGATTGGTATATGGTTCATAAGTTTTTTTCTTTTTTAATAATTTTGTTATGAATGAAAAAAAATATATAGAAAAAAAGATAAAAAGAAAAATAGTAAGATAAGAAAATAAAAAGTGAAAACAACATAACCAATCATGTATTTATACGGCCTTAAATATCCCAAGGAGATTAATAAATAACTTATCAAATTTATCCTCGATATAAGCACTTAAGCACAGAAGCAATTTTTTTATAATTATTATAATAACAAAAATCTAAGGATAGTTTAATACACGTGTTAATTATATTTAGAATTTTCAAATGTACAACCTTTTAAACAAAAAGGAAGGGAGCACTTATTTTGAGTAACTAGAGAATCTTTATTTACGGAGTACAATTTAAAGTGTATTCCAGACTTATATTTGTGTTTAAAGGGAAATATCTTGAAAATAAATAAAGCATGTACGGTCACTAATGTACACATGTAGTAGTTCAAAACGAGTAAGTTGGGTAAAATTACAACAAACGGAGCACAGAACCCTTTGATTTCAAAGAAGATCAACTAGTCCAATAGACTTTTCTTCTTCGACTTTTACCGTTCACTCCCAAGGTGGGAGCGGAGTATCAAGGGCCAACTTTACCTCTTCCCCAGGTAATAGTATCCATCCTCTCTCAAGATCATATAGAAGGTCAAGGATTCCTCTACCAACGCAACACAATCACTTAACATAGCATTGGTGTTGGGGGCGCATCTGAAGGCTCCTAAACGCACTCCATCTTTTAGTTGTGGTCCAAGAAATGAATGGAAGATACTTGCCCTTAGATTCAACCACATTCATAACGTGAGACAATGATTCCAGAGGGGGTAAAAGAAAAGGGAACCAACCATATGCATAATCATCAACAAGAATGTGATGCTTTAAGAAGGCAGCAACAGTTCGTTTTTCCCCCATCTACAAACATTTGTGCTTAGTATCAAACGATACTTGAACTCGCTCAAAAGACATCAAAGGATTCCAATATTCTACCGCAGAAGTGGAAGGAGTGTAAGAAACTGACACTGATGACATTATTACACCTAAATGAAGTTAATCATCTATTCTTTCCGGCCCCTTCTCTTCATGATACACCACCTGACATGTACCAAATTATGTATAAAACGCATCATCCATCAATGAATCTGTACTCGAAATCCTAATTATGTACAATGCCCTTCATCCCATCCCTCCTACGCCCATAAGTCCAGGCTTATTTCTCAGATCTTATTTTTGGGAGCAAGAGCTTCGTGTCCCCCTGTTAGAACCTAACCAACTTACACGTATGAAGCAAATCCAAACATAATCTTAAGAGGCCTTGTAGAAGATCCTCTGCCTCTGAAGACCTTATAACACAAACCCTTCTGCCTAACTTCTCAGGCTCCTGTCATTGAAGCAAATCAACAAGGCCACCACATCCAATAGTGGTACCGCATCCCGATGCCAAACTGGGCTAACCATAGAGCATCCATAGTCTATCTCCCCATCAGCTGCTTTCTGTCTAATCAAAAGATACATTACTATCTGCAGTACAACACTGGAAAATGCAATGCGAAATGGTTCTGATGGGTGACTTTAATAGAAGAAAAAAAGAGGAAACCTAGATTGAACCAAGTAGAGACCAAAATCTGATTTTGAAGATCTGTTGGAGACGTCACCACCTCAAATCCAAACCATTAGAAAGAAAAGTTGGGACTTCAGGACCACCATATGTTCAAAAATAATACGCAAATTAGATGTCCAACTGTAAGCAGACTATACTTGCAGAAGGAATCGACCAAACTGGGATAACTGACAGCAAAACTCTGAGCTCACATAGAACTGCTATCAGAAAGGAGTAACGATGAGCCATGGCAGTACACTTGGTAATAATATTTGTCGAAATTACAGAACTAAATCAAACTGGAAGCAAAAAATAAAAATCTGCTTCAGATCTTTACCCCAAAAGAAGATCAAAGCAGATAGGCCGAACAAACTCACATTGAAGCAGTGACCACCAGTACGCAAAACTGCAGAAGCATGCAATCAACTGCAACAAATAATACCCATAAAGCTCGATTGTATCCGAAAGCAGATCTTGAACTGCTAGCCACAGAAAATAGTGAAGGCAAAAACTAGAAACACGAACTTTGTTGGCGAGTCTCAACAATTGGTTTAGTGCATGAATAATGGTGAATACATATAGTCGACAGAGCCTTGTTATGATAAAAGAGCTATAGCAAGTTTGCAACATCCCTTTCTGTTGGCTAAGCTCAATACCTTTGGCCACAGGTAGCAGGCAACCGTGCTCAGTGAGACCTAGTCTCTTCACTTTATAATTTAATCTTGCAGGAAAGTGGTCTTAAGCTAAACCGTACCATACCACTTCTATTTAAGCTTTAACCACCCATGCATATGCAAGACTTGGATCTCATATCTCAATCAAAATGTCATACAAAGGCTATGTAGGCTAATCCGAATTGATGATCAGATCATCCAAACACCATATTGTTAAATGGTAACTCTACACTTCCATACAAGGGAAAAGTACGGTGTAGCTACCTTGAAGGTAGTGGGGCATTTCCACTCACAAGAAGCTGTGAGGCCTCCAGTAAAGTATTTGCTGGGTGACCCACAGGGCCACTCCCGCTCTTAAAGAAAACAATACTACACCATCTCTGCTGAGAAAGAGTAATGGGTGCAGTTAATACCCTAGAGTTACCACTCTCACTCAACCATGGGAAACCATGCCAGAAATTAAGCAACAGCTTCAGTAATACCAGTGCCAAGATTTGCACAAGAGTGCTGATCCCACAAATCAAACCCAATGCAACCCAGACCACCTTTTTTTCACTATCATCAGCTCAAGAGTAAGAACAAACACAAAAATGAAATAACTAATGGTACAAAAGTTACTTTTGAATACGTGTGCAAGAAGAGCTCGCTTTACTCATCTCAGCATCCAGTAACGGAACTTTCACTCAATTCATGAATTGCTTGAAGAATCACATTTCAGTAGACTGTATGAATAAGAATGCGAAAAGATACAATCTTGGTGCCGCTAAAGATACTATTTAAAGGGAAGGACTTAAAAAACTAATTGTAGCACCCAACAAATAAACAATGAGCTTAAACAATTTTCAATTAGTTTCTGTAGAGGAACGGTTGCATTCCACATTGAAAAATAAATTAAATATTTCAACATCATTGAAAGCTGATCCAATCATACTATACTAATGGATTTACAGTCTAAATTCATGGAAAGGTTATTACTCACAAAGCAAAAACGGCCTATGATATATCATTTCAGAATATGTAATCTATATGTACACTAATATTACAAGACCTTGAGCACTGCCTTCCACTAAGTAACTAGCCTTTAAACACCAAAGTTTAAAGCCAACTCCCAACAATCCAGACAAAGTTAGCAAAGCCAAAAGATGAAGAAAAGATGGGTGGACTGACCTGACATAATGACATAAACCGAATGGCAAAATGATACACAGGGTTATGTGCAAAAGCAGACATGTCGATATTAAACCACTGAAAGAGATCTTCTCAACTTGCAAGAAGATATACCAACAAAAAAAACTTTCAATCAGCACGGCTTACGACATTGCCCCCGCCTCATCAGAGCTAGCCGAGGCCTCACTCACAACTGGGCATGTTCCACCTTGTATCTCGTCGTCACTGAACATACTTTCTTCACTAGAATTAGAGGATGAGCAAACATCATCATCATCATCATCATCACTGACAACGTCGGCCTTACGTCTCCTCCTAACATCCTTTATACCTCTACCTTGCAGAGCCAAACGCCTGCGCTTTCGTGCTTTCCGCTTGCCCTTAGGGAATTCCTCCCGGCGGGCCTCAAAACTCTTACTTTCTAAGTCCTTTGTATTTTTGTCCTTGCTATATTCATTATCTTCTGATTCACAATTATCAGCATCAGGCTTGCGTCTCTTCCTACTTGCATTCGTCTGCTACAAAGTTAATAAACCATATTAGTCTAAAGCACAATCATATCTGAAATCACTTCTTACTTGCTTTGTAGGATTTTTTCTGCTGCAGAAACGGTAACAATAAAACCATTTCTAATTTATTACACGGCATACCTTGGGACCACGATCAACAAGCCGAGCCCATTCACTTCGGTTCCTCAGACAATCAAGAACAGCCTGTGAATGACTAGAATACGCATAACGCTCTCCATTTTGCTTCCTCAAATTAGGCCAGTGCTGCAGAAGAGAAGCAGAAAAATGAGGAGACAAGTAGCAGGCTTCATTGATTAATAGGATAAACTAATAAAACTAGCATACAAGAAATAAAAGCAGCCTCTCCAATTGAGCAACCATACCGGTAAAACTGCATTGCAGAGTTCTTCATACGCCATGCGCTTGCCTTTACTCATAATCTCAGCAAGTAAGCCTGTGATAGCAATTGATAGTCACATAACCAAGTAGAAAAAAGAAGATCCCAGAGCAATACTTTTACCATTTGAACCATTAGGAGAAATATTCAATAATTTAATAAAAGTTATGTTGTTTTAAGAACAAGAAACCTGGTAATGTTCGAGGAGTGGAACGTCCAACTGTGCCAGTATCATCAGAGGCATTTTGGGCAGAGTTGCGTGAGGTTGACATATTCTGTTCATTAGCTTCGGTGGAGGAAGATGGTCCACTGCTTAAAGACGTTGAGGCAGGTGGAATACTCTTATCGACAGGGTGATACCCCTTTGCTGACCCATTTTCTGCTGAATCATGTCGCCTCTGGCTTGGCAAAGGCACTCTGTCCACCTTCCTTGCTTCATCATCATGTTCACGAGATATATGAGACCCATCTTTTGTCAAATCCTTGTTTTTTCTTCTAAAAACCTATGAAAGTTTCAAATTTGTGACCAGTTAAATATGGAACAATAGCTTTAGGATGCAAAAACATACATCTACTGTAAAGCTTACCATGCCATGATCTTTTCCTCCAGAACTAGACGTCCGCTTCATCAACACGCTTGTCGCTGTAGGAGAAGCTAACTGAGGTAAGCTACCAGCGTGACGCATGCGTGGTACCCGAGGAACTCTGGGAGAACTGTTGAGTTCTTGATGCAGAAGCAACGCAAGCTATAGGGGAAAAAAAATATTATGTAGCAATATAAACAACACAGAAAAAAGAGCTTGACAAAATGCTGGTTGCTCTCACCTCTTCATCGCTTAGTGTTGCAGGTGAGTTGGTAGTTACAGGTGGGTGCACAGGCTGCATTTGGTTCACCTTAGATGCTGGCTGGCCAATTGACTGGTTTATCTTATCACTTTTTACCGGTAAACCTGAGGTTGCAATCTTGTTCTGAAAATGTTGAACGCTCTCAACTTGCAATGAACCCGACTCACCAGAGTCTGAAGTAGCTGCTGCATTCTGTAGTGAAGATGTTTTAGAAGACGACTGAATCACAGGATCCTTTGAATCCGACAGGGTTCTCTTGGGAACAGGAGCATGTGAGAACTTGCTTGAATGTGATGCTTTCTGGACAGAAGCCACAGATAATTTCGGAAGCTCTTTCGCTATTTTCTTTGGTCTTTCAAGCCCATCACCATCCCCAGCTACATCAGCTGAAGCATCGTCTTTCTTAACACTAACATGGTAGTCAGATGTTCCCTTTTGTTTGGTAGAAGTATGATTCTCAGCGATTGCAGATGTACCTTTACCAGAAATAGAGGGTTTCGTAATTTTGATGGTTGATGAGCTTGAAGAAGATTTTCCAACAGATACCACCATTTTACGTTGACTGGAACTTACAATTGTGCCACTTGATTTGGATGGCCTTTCAACAGGTCTTGGACCATGTTTAAGTTCGGAAGAGCTTTTACGCACCACCAAGCTTTCTGCTCCTGCCAAGAGCTTAGGCTCGCAAGGCTCACTGGGTGAGTCATCAACAGCTTTATTTGCTTGACAAGAAACAACTACCACGTTCTTGTTAACATCCTGCATATTCTGATCTCTGGATTGTGAGCCAGCTATGGCAGCATCATTCACTTCAACATTCTTTGTTGAGGGATCAGCAGAGACCCCCAAATGTTGAGCCGAGGGCTTCGAGCTATTCAACTTTACATCACTAGCAGGTGAGGATTTAGCTTTGAAAGTCTCTCGAGAATTAGCAAGTTCTACCTCCAAATTCACATCAAGATTAGGCTGTTGCAATGAGCTCAATGAAATGTCACCATTTGAATCTTGGAAGTGCTGACTATCTTTAACTGCGTGAGCAGGAGCAGCCAGATCTTCACCAAGAGGCTTGGTCCCTTCACCTCTACTTGGACAAGTTCCATCGATATTCACAATATTAGCAGCATCACCAAGAACTGCCTAAAATAGTTGCACAGAAAAGTTAATTGCAACTGAAAGCATGTAACGGGAAAAAGTATGCAACATAACCCATTAACGTCAAGCAGAAATGACATCAACTAAACATATACTTCAAGATTATTCTTGAATGTATATTCACTTTGAGACAAGCTCCAAACTAGCAGAAGCATGTAGATCGTTCAAATATCATACAAAAGTTTCTTTTTAGAGAAAGCTTTAAAGAAGGAAGAAAAATAATATTTCTAAGCTTTGTATTATTATAAATACGAAGAAATGCAATTACAGCTAATATCCAATACAAACAGCGTAATAGTGCTGTACTGAAATAAATTATGTATTATCGATATATCAAAGCCGATAACAAACAATTTAACCATCAATTCCTTGATGATATGCTTGATAGCTAATAATAGCATGTTCACCCCAAGTGAGAAAGTTGGGGTGACCATCTTAAATGCAGGAGAAACAAGGAAATATAGCAGCAATTAAAACAAGCACCTATCAGTTTATACTTTATGGATTGCAGTTGTACAGACACCAATTAATGTGGTTATAAACATTGCTTCTCTAAGTAGCATAGTTATCTGTTTGGTCAGAGCGTACCAGGATGTCTTTAGGAACAGATGGATCCCTTCCTTCCGAAAAATATTATTTAAGACCTTTAAAGAAATAAATTTTAAGTTACTTAAGCACGTTTTATATAACGGCCCCAAATATTCCTAGGATTTGATATTTCTTAGCTTTTCAACTTCATTGTTACAGTAGATAACACATTTGGGGTTGATAATATATTTTCTTCAATGGTATCCTAACAAGTCCAGTACTCCAACAAGATGAAATGAAAGCAGTGACGCCTGTTCTTATGATAGGAGCTTTAAGACAGAGAATGGCCTGTTAATATAATTCTGTTTCACCAAAAATTTAATGGGGTCCCACTTGTATCCTAGAGTAGCGACAAACATTTCTGATTTTCTGTCTCCTCACGAACACAGTCAAGGCCAATTCAAGGGTCACAAAACAATCAAATGGTTGTATTGGATTAGTTCCACTTCACCAATCTATTTGACAGTAAGAAATTTCCAAGAACCAAATCTGAGAGAGAGAGAGAGAGAGAGAGAGAGGGAGCATGAACAGTGAGAAATATAAAATAAGATCCTCTCTCTCTATCTGAATCAAAATAAGAGAAAAAGGTATAGCATGAATAGTGAGGTGAAATAACAAATCACCTCACTCCCTCTGTCTCTCTCGCGCAAAACTTTCACGACAACTCCGGGTAGAACTGAATCAAACATAATGCTATTCTCCCATTCAAATTGAAAATTCCTGCTCGTACACTCAAAACGCTTCTTCTATTTTAAACCTAAGTTTATCTTTTCAACCATCAATTCCAAGAAATAAGTTGGAAGAAAATAAAGAATGACTTATAAAGAGTGAAATGATACAAATTTAAAGAGAGAAATTGCAGGCAAAGAAACTTGATATACTCAGCTGGAAATTTCTCTCGCGCAAATTGCAGAAATAGATGGACTTCTAGACCAACAAAGAAGGTAGGACCACGGGAAAGAACTTGTATAGTTGGAAAAAGGTAAGCTTATTTGGCCTCAACATCCAACGCAATCCAAAACTAAATTTATTTGCATTAGGAATAATTCTTAGAGTTCCCTTGGTGCGTATGTTTGTGCGCATGCGCATGTTACCAAATAAATGTTGCACACATGCTAAAGTTGCTAGTTAATATCAGATCAAATGCAGAGCTAAAACTTTCGATAGTTAGAAAAGCTCCTCTCTTCATGAAATACTCCCTCCTTTCTGCTCTAAGGATCTCACCGCGTTCCACTTAAAGAGTCTAGCTTCAAAAACTCAGTTTATAGATTTTATGAGTTTCCAATTTCATCTGTGTACTACTAAACTTCAGATTAGTAGAAGTAGCTAATCCTTGAAAAAAAGGGTGTACGTAATTTTATCTTAATGTTTACAATGAGTGGATTTCAAAAGTTGACTTTTTAAGCCGAATAGGAGTACAACGTTGGAACTCATGGTATAACATCTTCCGACGTACTTTATGTCTTTATTCCCGGTTCCTTCTACGGTGTCGAAGAGATTGGAGAAGCTGGCTAGAGATTTTCTGTGGGAGGGCCGCATGGAAGAGAGGAAGTATCATCTTGTGATTTGGGATTCGGTGTGCTCAAGCGTGCGCGATGGAGGGCTTGGAGTTAAAAATTTAAAACTCTTCAATAAAGCACTAATGGGTAAATGGCTGTGAAGATTCTTAGTTGAGAGAAATGCTTTTTGGCGTAGGGTGGTGGTGGGAAAATATGGAGAGGATAGTCATCGATGGTTCCCTAAGGCAATAACCACTCCTTATGGAGAGGATAGTCATCGATGGTTCCCTAAGGCAATAACCACTCCTTATGGGAGGATAGGGTGGGATCCCTTTAAGCACTTGATTTTGTTTGAAATTGGGAGGGGAGATTCAGTCAGATTTTGGGAGGATATCTCGTGTGGCGACACTAATCTTCGGAGTAAATTTCCTAATCTTTATGGTATTGCGCTAAACCAAGAAGAGATGGTTAATTCGATCCTTGCAATTTCGGGCAGCACAGTGTAGTGGAACCTTTATTTCGGAGAGATTTGCTGGATTGGGAGATTGAAGAGATTGGTCAGTTTTTTTATTTACTCTATGCCCAGCCGGAGAAAGGGGATGATGCAGATAAAGTAGTTTGGGCTGGGTCTAAAAACAGGGTGTTTTTGGTGAAGTCCTTCTATTTGGCTTTGAAAGGGAGAAATGAAGGCTTTTTTCCTTGGAAGGAGATTTGGAAGACTAAGGCTCGGCCTTTTTTGCTTGGGAGGCTGCGCGGGAGGCTATTCTGACGGGGGATAATTTGAGGGCTAGAAAAAGTATTTATATCAATTGGTGCTATATGAGTAAAAAGGATAAGGAAAGTGTTAACCACTTACTGATGCACTGCCAGTAGCTTGGGAGATTTGGAACTTTTTGTTTCGTCTAGCTAATGTCCCTTGGGTTATGCCAAGGTGCATTAAGGATCTTTTCCGTAGTTGGTCTTTGTTTAAAAGAAGAAGGAGGAATGATGTCTGGAACACAGCCCCGTTGGCAGTATGCTGGAGCATTTGGAAGGAGAGAAATCGAAGGGCTTTTGAGAATGTGGAGTCAGATATAGATCACATCAAGGAGCAGATAGTTAGAACTCTTAGTCACTGGTGTGCTGGTCTCTTCCTAGTGCTGGGAACTCTTTTTCAGAAATTATAGATAGTATTTGACTGTATAGTTATTTGATGTAGTATAGTCCTTGTATACAAAGGCCTCGCCACCTGTTTTGGCTTGGATTTTATATATTATATTACTTATCAAAAAAATAATAATAACATCTAACATCTTTGTATAGTATACTACTATGGAAGCAAGGAACATATCCTACTTTTCAGGGTTTTAAGGAACTACATCTCCAATTGCAGTTATGCAATCACTCCCTCCATCCCATTTAGACAACTCTCAACCCTTTTGGGACCACCCCCGGTCTCTATGTAGCGAGTCCTAGTTTCGAAATTAAGTTTACAATTTCCAACATATTCTATTTTATTTGTAGCGTGAGCCGCACAAAAGAACAACCCCCCCCCCGGTTAAAGCCTTGTGTCAAGTTTGTTCCCATTGTATTTCTTCTTCCTTTTTTATTTTTATTTTTATTTTTTATGATTAAAAAAAGAGAGATACAAAAGAAGGACGAGAGGTCCATCACAAAAGAACCAAAAGGGAACATTACAATATGAAAAAGAACAAGAAAACTAAGAAATCAAAGCTCCCCAATCGCTGCATGCTCTAAATAGGTATTCCACTAAAAGCACCTCTAACCGAGGCCCATAACAAGACCATATACACTACCTAACCCCACAGAAACTGTCCGGATAATGACTGATTTTAAAAAATTCTGGAATTCCTCTAAAGCCATCTGCACCATAAAATGGCAAACACCCCCACAGTCCCACAAAATATTAGCATCCTTCTCCCTACCAAAACCCCTAACACGCTGCAAAAAAGAAAACACATATTTGGGACAAGCCCAAGCCTCACCAACCACTCCAAACAACCAATTCCAAAGATACGAGCTCCATCAAAAAAAGAAACAGACGATCATTAGTTTCCAAAAACATTTCACAAATGAGTCAATTTATTCCTGTCGTGTCAATCTGTAAATATTTGGATAGAAGTGTGCTCGTGTGGCTGACATGCAATATTTTAGGGGCATATTCATCCGTTCACTCATGTGTAGCATGTGCATCCGTTTATTCTTCTTCTTTCTATTATTACTTTTACCAAAAAGAAAAATAAAAAAGAAAAGAAAATAATAACCCAACCACTCTCTCTCTAGTATTAATGGCTTCAACTCCTAACTAGGAGCACCGCAGTGTCACGCTTTGACTGAGCTCGGCTCGGCTCAGGTCATTTTTGGCTTGCTCAAACTCGGTTTCAGTCTCATTAAAAATTGCATATCTGATGCTAAAGTTTGGCTCCAGCTCGTGTTTTAGTTGTACGTGAGCAAGCTCGGCTCGTCAGCAAGAATATGCAAATTATAGATTATGAAATTAGAAAATGATTGAAGGAGTATAATGCCTCAGTATCAAAAAAAAAATTGTGTATTAACTTTGATATTTTTATATGTATTATTTTTAGATAAATCAATATATATGTGTGTGTGTGTGTGTGTGTGTGTATATATATATATATAATTAAAGTATTAAACGAGCCATTCACGAGCATGTTCATGAGTCTTATTTTAATGTTCAAGCTCGGTTCATTTAACAAATGACCCAGAATTTTTGCCTAAGTTTGGTTCATTTCTAGTTGAACCAAGTCCGAGTACAGCTCGAGCTTGTTCACAAAAGGCTTGGTTCATTTGCAGCCCTAACTCAGGGCAGCAGTGAAACCAGAATTGAGAGAGAAAGTAGGACGCCAAGGTGAATTGCAGAAATGGCACTCTTTCTCCGTCTCTTGAAGGCAGAGCTTACGTTCCTTGTTTAAACATTATTACTATCTGCTAACTGTCTACAGAGAAAATTAATAAGACGAAGAACAAGAACAAATTAGCAGGAATTGAGCGATTTCCTTTTTCTATACTTCTATTACGTGGGTTCTCAGCTTCTGCGACTCCACCCCTGCAAGAAAGCATTTCTCTGCTTCTTCACAAAAGACACACACACAGAGCACACTTTTGTATATAAAATGAATTGGTCCAACTTGTAATTCCAACATAATTCTGCATCTAAATATTCATGTAATAATGCAGAAATTTTTAGTGGAATTGTCACAAATCTTGCCTCTACCCTTTTAATATGGCTCTGGTCACTAAAATCCACTCCTAAACTAGCAAGAACTCACATTAATCAATTTTCATTGTTGGTGGAGGATTAATTAATGGGGTTTTCTTTTTTTAGTGATTGCTAGCCGTTTGATCTGATCTCATACACAAGCACACCCAAACCATCATCCTCAATAGAGCAAGCTTCAAAAGCTCCGCAAAGATAAAAACAACTTAGCTGGGTGATGTGGAAGCAAATAGGATGTCATTTATATATGTTCAGTTTTATTTATTTACTAGTTAGGGGTATTTGAGTAAAGTTCTACAATTAGGGTTAGCTTGTTAGGCCTATAAATCATTGTAATCTTACAATGAGTAATTTGGGTTGGAATAAAAGTGTTAATAAGTTTCCTTTGGTTGGAAATTTCTTTGCCGTTCTAACTTTAACGGTGGGAACTTAAAGTGGTTCAACATCACTTGTTCTCTAAGATCAACTTAAAAAGCTAATTGAACACACACATATACGAACACCCAATTCGCAGTTTTATAGTAATTTGGGTTGGAATAAAAGTGTTATAAGTTTCCTTTGGTTGGAAATTTCTTTGCCGTTCTAACTTTAATGGTGGGAACTTAAAGTGGTTCAACATCACTTGTTCTCTAAGATCAACTTAAAAAGCTAATTGAACACACACATATACGAACACCCAATTCGCAGTTTTATACATATATAAAAATACATATACATATATACATATATATATATATATATATATATATATAGAGAGAGAGAGAGAGAGAGAAATTGGATTATAACATTGTTATGAGCTGTTGACTCAATTGTGGTGATACTGAAGCTAGTATCAATGCCCAAAAGCTTTGTGCAGACCAATCAGACTACTCAGTAATGATAACTGATAACTGTCTCCACCATCGACTACCCTCCCTCCTATGCCGGCAATGATAACTGTCTCCACTCGCACTAAGCAGCTCTCCAACTTCACATTCTGTATATTCAAAGCGAGGTTCTTTCATTAAAGGTGGGAAAAGAGGACGGGGCAACGACAGCGTTGATACGAATTCATCCTCGGAGCTGATTAGTAGGCAACTAGTTCAGGAGGTGTCGGGGCTTGTGGGGAGCTGGGTTTTTGAGATCATCGACGTCTTTGGTGAGGATGCAGTTGTTGAATCTGACGGGTCTGGGACTAGAAGGGTAGGTTGGTGGTGATGGCACCGGGACGTCTCAGTGGTGGTGAAGGGAATCAGGGTTAGGGATGAATAAATGTGAAACCAAAGCCCCCTCCTCCTGGCAACAATGGATTAAGTAAATGCAAAGCCACGATTTTACCCATCGGAAAACCATGTGATATGCACATGACAGGAATTTTAACAGAATTGTACAAAAGGTCAATGACATGGATTCTTGTATGTCGGGGATGAACTTGACACAAGGGCTATAACTTTGGGGGGGTCCCCTTTATGTTTATAAAAACCAATATATTCTAACTTTAGCCCTAGTTACTACAGAAATGGTACAGATACATGGGGAAATTTGTTATTATCATCAATCTTCGGTGAGATGAATTGATGTATTCGTTCAATTTGACATGACTTATGGAGTACTTCTCAAGACAACAAACCTTGCAATATACAAAATAACACACTGATGTGCTAACCAAGAGACAAAATAAGAGTGTGGTTGGGCAGAAAAGAGAGGGGTAGAGGTAGTAACACACGAGCCCATTATTGTTTTCAAACTCACTCCTGCCTGAATTCTACATCTAATGCTAAGGTAAAGATGCAACTAGAATCAATACAAGAACCTTCAAATTTGACAACCCTTTGGAAATCACCAATGACGAACCACATAACAGTCAATTCATAATTGCTGTTTTCCACTTGGAACCTCACCCTGGAGGAGTTTCTTAAAGAGACTCAATAGACTTCAGAATCATAAATAAGTTCTATACTCCCACCTACTTTTCCCCCAACGGGGTTATGTTTCTATTTCCACTTTTAGATACATGTGGAACTTTTCCCACCATTTCTAAACATAGTTTTCAATCGTACACCTAACATGACACACATTTGCACCAGACCAAAAGACAAACCAAACATAATTTATTCCCTTTTCAGTAAACAACGAAAAGTCTGCCTTGTGTACAAATCTAAACCTAAAAGAAATCATTGGACATTGACATTGCAGATAGTTATCCTCCCACTCACCTTGCTAAGCTAAGATTTCATCTTGTTAGTTTGATACCCACGCCCCAACCACAGACAATAAGCTATCGCTTCTTCCACTATTAGTTTATCAACCGCTGATGTAAGTCAAAAAACATAGCCTTCCCATCATCATAACAAGATTCATACAAAAAAGGATACAGATAACTACTGAGGTAGCTGCATTGATGTAGAACATGATGAACTGATGAAAATGTAGTAGAACAAGAAGGATAAAGTTTATTTGTACTCCTGCTCAAGGAGTCTAGCTCAAATGCATATTTTAGGCTGATGGAATCCCATCTATTAATAGGTGTATGTTGCAAATTAGTAAGGGATGAAAATCACTGAATAAAAATTAGTCAGATCATGTGAGAGTAACAGGTGATGGTCGAGTTGGTGAAACAATCCCCTACAGTGAGCAGGGTTCAGATCTCACCAAACATGGACACCTTACCTTTTCCCTACTGAAAGCTGCCAATGATTTCCCAGAGAGAAAAGAAAATAAACTCTCTGGCCTATGATGAATGTGGAAGCAAGCTACGAGAAAGGTCTACACGTGTATTATAATAATAAATATTTTTGTTAGGTATTATAATAATAAAGATTACTAAAGAAAAACATCAATTGAATAGCAAAGATCCAGAAACATCAATAGAAAAGCACAGATCCAGATACAGCTGTATGTTGTGGTCTCATTTTAATGATTACCATGAATATATATAAGAGAATGGCCAGGTTAATTAACTCTATCGGTGCATGTTCCACGCTCTAATAATATAGTCAAGCAATAGAATGCTAGTTATCCATGACTTTAAAAGGAAATGGGCCAGCTCCAAGTCTGTTAAATTTGTAAGACTAAGCATGGATTACTTGGTACTCTCATCATAAAGTAAAACCATAACTAGCAAAGATAAGCAATTTCGAGGCTCAGTAAAACATACCTCATTTTTCATAGGAATAACTTTCATATCATTGTCTTCTAGGGATGATGCCACGGCATCATTGGGTTGATGAGAAATCTCAATTCTCAAAGGAAATTGATGTCCATCATTTACTTCCACAGATCTAGCTTCAATTGAAGACTTGTGTTTTGGCACATCAAAAGATAACATTTCCTGAGGCTGCCCACTACAAGATCGGTCGTTGTTGGACTTGCCAACATCATTTTCCATTACAAGGCTACCATCTGATAAGGGATGGGTACGCTCATTGTCTCTTGGATTTCCAGATTTGCTATTTAGAGCATTAGTCTTGACAACCTTATGACCTCTGCCTTCATATAATTCCAATGGTTTTGCATCACTTGAGTTGGTGGAAACTAGCAATATAGCAAAGTAAACATTGGGTATAAATGTGTAAAGTACAGCCCGATTAATCGGTAATGCTTTCATCAATAACACAAAAGAAGCGACTTGCAGAAAAAGTAATTAATCAGTAAGTCTTTCCATCAAAAGAACAAAAAGACTGCTAGCACTGAGGGCATAATCTTTTGTTAACTTAGCAATAAAAGCATAGTGTCTTAGAATTACATAGTTCATGAGACTACCTGATTTGGAAGAAAGTGCAGCTCTCTTCTTAGAATCCCTATCTTTATCAACAACTCTGGCCTTCTTTTTCCCACTAAGGTCCTTGGACGTCCCCAAATCCTCTTTCTTTCTCTTACCAGAATGAAACACAATAGGCTTCAATAAGCTCCTTTCCTTTTTCAAACCATTCTCCGGACGTTTAACATCCGAATCCTCAATTTCCTGCTTCTTTGCATCTTTTGATGGTGCCAAACTGTCATACGCGCCTCCTTCAACCTGTGTTTTCATGTAGCCCAGAGTTTCCATCGGACTAGGTAATACATTTTCCTTTGACAAAGAGAACAAAACACCAGCCCCATTGTTAGCAGGATTTTCAGTCTCTTCCACACCTTTCTTACCATCTTCCTGCTTCTCATCCCAACAAGGAAACTCCCTATATTGAAAATTGAACTTCTTGGGAACATAACCAGCACATTTCCAAAGCTCAGGATTGAAAACCGAAGACAACCCACCAAAAAGGGCAGGATCACCACCAGGAATACCTTGCACATGTACCTTCTCCTCCATCGGAATCTCGGTCCAAAGTCTAAACGGCCGCCAAGAAGGACCAGTCACAGGACATGGATTATCCATCCTCACCGTCTTGGTAGGCAATTCAACCAACAATTGTGCAACCTCAGTCTCCTCACTATCATTCCTATTCTTCTTACTCTTACACTTATCACAAGCAAACAATTTCTCGCTCTTGACATAACGCGAGCACCGTGTATGCACCCACACACCACACTCATCGCAATTCACCATCTCTTCCCCATCATCAAAATTCACCCCACACCCACAATCCACTGTCCATGACTCGTCTACCCAGTCATCAGGTGGGACCGTAATTGGAAGCCGATGTGACCGACTTTTCATAGCTTCCTGCTTCCCAAACAAAAACCTAACGCCCAAAACTAATCACGACCTACGAAACTCTCCAAACCCCTAACCATCACCTATTTCAATCAAAATTAACATGCTCAAATTATAACAGGCAGTTGTTTCGATTGCTTTTCGATCAATTGTGGTTTCAAAACGTCGAGCAAAATACAGAAACGAGTCGGGAAAAATATGTACCGTACGTAGCAACACCAGTATGAGGAAGCTGTTGGGAGCTTCGTTTTCTCTTTCTTCGCGATGTGTACGTAAACACTGTCCTCGTCGAAATCGGCCGGCGACGGCGGAAGAGCTGGGATTGCAGCTGTCCCTGTCGGTATCTATCCAGATGTAGTACGGCTTTCTATGGGAGGATGGCCGGAATGAAGGATAAGTGATGGAATTCGGGTTATGGATTTGTTTGGCGTCGTCACCTTTGATGGGCGTCTGTTGTTGGGCCAGTACAAATTGCGTAATCCTGAAGGATAGTCACACGGCTGGCCCTCAGAGATATTGAAAGGTTAAGGAAAGCTCGGCCCATTTCCTGAAGACATATTTAAGGCTGGGAAAATTGTGGGCCTGTACATTTTAGTGAATTTTTAACTGTTTTAGTAATTTATATTTTTTTAAATCAGAAAAAGGCACTTTTGTACATCGCGATGCATAAGTGATTTCAAATTGATGCATCACGATGAACAAAAGTATTTTTTTCTATTTAAAAAAAAATACAGGATACTAAAACGGTTAAAAATCCACCAAATAAGACCCCCCAAAATTTTTCTCTTTTAAGGCATACAAATGGCCAGGGGCGGCAATTCAAGTATATGAAAGGTATCTTCATAAATGGCCTAGTTAAACTTTCAATATTCTTATATGGCTCCATTTACTCCAAAACATTTTATATAACCTCTATTTACTTAAAAATCCCAAAATACCTTTTTTTAACGACTTACAAGGTCGTTTGAATGACTCACATGGTCGTTCCACAAACTACACAAGCACAACCCATAAACGACTCAATGAGTCACTCGAACGACTTCAAGCTCATTCAAATGACTTAAGGATCATTCAAACGACTCACTGATTAGTTTGAACGACTCACATGGTCGTTCAATCACTGACTAGAAAAAAAATGTAAGAGAGAGAAGGGCATACATACATTGGACGGACTGTATCATCCATGCATGTGTAGGAGAGAGAGACTAAGGACGAGGTAGGGTGGAGATTACTGGGCGAAGGATAGAGAGAAAGAGAGAAGAACCTAGGGTTTGAAGGAGAACTAGAGATGAGGATGAAGAGTGACGTGAGAGAGAGAGAAAAAAAAAACTAGGGTTTGAAGGAGGATTGGGGATGAGTTTGAAGACTGACGTGAGAGAAAGTAAGTATGGCATTTTGAATGGGTATTTTGGGAAATTTATATCAATTATTGGTCAGAGGTCGTAAAAGATACTTTGTCAGATCAAAATATTATACTTATATTTACCACTTGGGGTATAGGTAAAACTTAAAACTATACATTAAGTTTAGGAGTAACTAGCCAGAAAAGTAGCGTACTTTGTTTATGACAAATAAGGTAGTGTACTACTTTTATTTTAGTTTTTAATTAAGGAATAGAAATTGATGTCATTAATGAAAACTTAACAAATATTTCAATAGCCTCTCCTTAAGTTTGAAAACTTTAAAAATAGGGTATAGGATTTAGAACTCAAGGTTTAGAATCTAGGTTATAAGTTTTTTATAAGGTTTAGGATTTTAAGGTATAGGGATTTTGGGGTTTAGGGTCTAGTGTGTATAATCTAGGGTTTAAGGTTTAGTGTTTAGAGTTGCATTAGATTTGTTTGGATAGATTTTTTTGGAAAATTGAAACATTCAGTTAGTTTTTCATTAACTACATCCAAAATTTTTTTACTTTATTTGTTGAAACAAAGTATGCTAGTCAATGTGTAAACTTTTTGAAAGTACACTACTCTTCGAGGTCGTTAACCCTTAAATTTTATAAAAGTACACTACACTTCATAATGGCTTTGAAACCCTTGGATTGTGAGATGTCATGCTTGTTAAGTGTATACTCTCACAAAAAGAAATCAAAGTGATCAAAAGATCAACAAACAAAAGTCCTCGTGCACAAAATTGTTAAGCGTATACTACTACCAATCGTTCAATTATTACGATGTACATAACTCAATTATACTCATTAGTCTCTTAGATAACTCGTACAAAATAACTAACTTGATTAAACTGAATAGCTAACCTCTCTGTATAATTATTAATTATCTATGACAGAATTACTAAACCTTGCTGATTAGTTTTGAAAAATGGATCTCTCAATTGGAATTGGAGTTGGTTTCTAAGAGTTTAGTATTCTCCAAGCTTAACATCTTGTGTAGTATCCTCAGTTTCTTTTAAAACCAATAAAATGGCTCAACCCAAAGGAAACAATGAGAAAAATATTCCTTATGTTGATGATTGTGGATTATTTGAAATATTTGCTTTTAAAATATAATTAGATGCTAATAACATTTGGAATTAGTTGATTTTGCAAGATGAAGTAAAGCCGCCAGTTCAAGTAGATATCTACAAATGGAGGACCAAACAAATTCAAGTATCCTCTTGAGTCATCGGAAACAGAAAGACATCTGGTCAAAGCAAATCAGAAAGTGAATAACATGCTACAAAAAGAGTGTGAACGACGCTTTTGCTCAAGACATTGGCAGATGTGAGAGTACGAATTACAGACATGAGATCTAATTCAAACTAAGGTCACCAAGCATAGTGGTGTGAGATATCAAAATTTCCATAAATTGATGAGGCAAGCAGACCATTTGAAATTCACTCCTGGAGCCAAAGTCAGTACAGACAAGTCAATATTTGAAAAACTGATCAGATCCCTTGAAACACCCAGAAAGAAATTTGAATTTATCTTTGAAATTGTGTTTACTGTTTACTGGTTAAATATTTATTTGTAGCTTTATTTGTAAGAGAAGGTGTTGATGAAAGATATGAGTGTTCATCATTTTTTGAAAAATTAGAAACCTATATATAAATTAGAAGGTGTAACTGTAACACCCCAAACTCGATGCCGATAACGCGGTCCCACAGTTCGGCCACATCACCAACAATCAATGCTTAAATAATAACAAACCCTAATCTCATAATCAATATCATTAAAGTCTCCAATCATAATTAAAACAAACCTTAACAATCTCAATACAGTTCTCAAAATCAATCAAACTTAATTCAATACGATTACAAAGTATCTCAAAAGAAGACAGTAAAGTTCTAAATCCTTGGATGACTTTAACGTCTACCCGAGTCCACGATCTAACCACCTTACTTGTTACCTGGAAGGAGGAATAGAATAAGGGGTGAGCGAACAATGATCAGTAAGTTCATATACAACTCCTACGGTTACTAAGGAGGAGTTGACTCGAAGAGAAAACAATTAATCAAAATATTTTATCGATCAAATAACAAAAGGGATGATTCTCACTCATCCGTAACAAGGAATAATCTTTGATCAATAAAGCAATGTCCAATGCAATATATCAGATATCAATACGACGTTTCAAACGAAAGACAAGAGATACAAAAATGATTACGAGAGGTACAGCTACCGCCAACCGTCCCATACCAGTTGGAGATAGCGTCCAACTCGCGGACACCATGATCACATAAGCAATGACTCTGAAGAGTCCAACGATACGATAATTAAACAATACAATAAGTTTTGGTATATCCGGATAACCACACCACTTCTCCAGTAGTGTTCGATAAATTCAACAATACGATAGTGTCACGCTTATCCCCGTGACGGGTTGTTCTGACTCAGTGATCAAAGTGGAATTTCAAAAGATTTAAATATGTCAATATGCAATGGCGATGTAACAATTTTCGATTCACAATAATATCTCATGAGTAGAAAAATGGATGCATGAGATTTCGAAAATACAATTAATGAAGTAAGAACAAACGTACGTTCGACGGAATTCAAAGCAATTATCGACTTAAAGTCGGCATACGTGTACAAGAACGTTATATCAATAAAATATAATGGAAGCCTAACGATTCGGAATAAAAGAGTTCAAATACCTAAACGAAGTATAATCCCTTACCTGAAACTAGTAGCGAAGTAATAAAGCTCGTACACGAATAAGGACCGTCACACGCGCTCGTCCCAATCTAAATTCAATATGAATAATACTAATCATTAATTAAAATCTCCCTCAATAAAATATACTCTAATTACTAACATAGATTTAGTATTGTATAATTACTATTTTATTAACTTACATTTTATTTTAACTAACACACACATTGTTCACACATACATTTTTTTCTAATACTCACACACATTCTTCCAGCACACACACACACACTTTTCCAGACACACACACACACACTTTTCCAGCACACACACACACACTTTTCCAGCACACACACACACACAGAATACACACACACATTTTTCCAGCACACACACACACAGAATACACACACACACTTTTCTAGCACACACAGAATACACACACACTTTTCCAGCACTCACACACCCACACTGTGCAATAGACACCCAAACAACACACGCACACACACACACACGCACACACACACACACACACACCCACAAACACACACATGCACATGCACACGCACTGTCCCAAACAGCACACACACGCACACATGACAATCACAGCATAATGTCACACGCACGCACACAAAATACGCACCAAAAACACAAACTGTTCACATGCTCCAGTACACACACTTAACTAATTAGTACACAATGTAATTATTATATCACATATGCTGAATATATTATATCTTAAATAGTTAACACTACTAGAGATGTTAAAAGGGCCACGACCCGTAGGGTTGGCCCATTTAAACCGAAAAAAATAGGGTTAGGACTCAATATTTTTGGTCCGTTTAAAATCAGGGCTTTTTAGGGCTGGCCCGCCAGGTTTCAGGGTTGGCCCGCCAGCCCGCGTAATATTAATTAGGCCGTAAAAAGTTTAGGAGATACGTAAAACAACCACCATGAGAATAAAACCAACCTTTTAATCCAAAGTAAAACACATTTATCCTTTGCACTGCAGGTCTTCTTTGGGTACTTGTGAATAAATACTGAAATATAAACAAAAATTTTGAAAAGAACTGCTAAGTAGAGCTATTACATTATTTATTTTGAGAAAAATAAGTTAAAAATTATAACACATCGATGTAAAAAAATGTCTAGTTTATATTTCTTTTGAAAAACATAAAAAACTATCAAAGTTATGAATGGTTTATCGATTCATTATTTCAAAATATTGTTATATTATATCTTTAATCGTGGTTCGATAGTGGCCCGTTTAACCCGAAACCCGCTAGGGTTAGGGTTAGGTCTGCAATATTAGTGGCCCGAAAAAATTGAACCGTTTAACCCGCAGCCCGTTAGGGCCACAACCCGTTAGGACTGACCCGAAACCGCTAGGGCTAGCCCGTTTAACATCTCTAAACACTACACCTTTGTTTGATTAAAACTCTCACATGCATTCACACGGCACACACCGACACACACAACACATACATGCAAAACATAACTCAATTCACTCATACTCCTCTATTTGACCTTAAAATATATATCTAAACAATTATAACATCATACTAGTGAATCAACCAAAAGATTATTTGGTCTACCTCCAAAAATTGTTGTTGCCGCCTCCCTTGTTCCTCTCTCTCTCTCGGCCGGCTACGCTCCTTTTACTATTGGCGTGCAAAGGGTTTTTTTCTCCTCCCCCTTAGTCTATTTATACTAGTAACCTATTAGGTTTTCCAACCCTAATAAGAACTTGCTTTATTACTCTTTCATCCTACGGATCAAATAACGATTTATATATTTACTAGCCAAGTATTTATTTATTAGCGTCATTAATAACGGGTGGGCTAAGCCCAAATGTACAAATAATTTACTGTCACACTTTGACCTAATTCAAAATTATAGTATCAAAATAAAAATGCGACTAGCCCAAAACAATTATAATATTAATTTATGCAATTTAATATTAGTAACAAAATTTTTGGGATATTACAGTAACAGATATAGTCTTTAGTTCAAACTCTAGTGATACTGTAAATACTACACCTGTGATGCAACACACTTCAGCACTCAAAGCTACTAAAAAATTCAAGAATTATCATCTTCTGAAGTAGAAATGATGGTATGAAATGCTATTGATGAAAAGGCAACCATTAAACATAAATTAGAAACAATATCAATATCCACTACTACAGAAGATGTACCAATTAGTCTGATCTCTCTAGATATTAGAAAAGCTATGAATTTTCAGAAAATGAAATTTAAAACAAGACCAAATAGACTACAAGGAAATAGTCAACCTACTCAAAACAATAAAAAAAGAAAGGAATGATGTTATAACTGTGGAAAGTTAGGTCACCATATAACTGACTATCCTATAAATACCCCAAATCAAGAAAAGGAAAGAAGATTCAATTGTAAGAAGTATGAGAATAATTGTAAAGCTTGAATATTATTCATTGAAGAGATTACATATATATACAAGGACGTTCCTTGGTGAAGAAGAATACAATCCTAGACAAATATAACTACATCTTGTATTTTAAGAAACCTATTTCTATAAGGAAAATATTGATACAAATAATAACAAAATAATAAGAGATCTTAGACAATTATAACACGGATGGGTCGGTATCTCTATCAGAGGTAGGGGAAGATGAGTCAGAGACGGAGAGAGAAGAGTAGGGAAAATTGCTTTCAATAAATTTAACGTGACGAGAGACGAAAATTTTGTGAGTTTTGGGATCGAGACAGAAATAGGCATTTTGAGTGGAAGAATAACCAACGAAAACACAAGGAAGTGATCGTGGATCTAATTTATGAGAGGTGTAGGGACGGAGCCACGGGTAACAAAGACAACCAAAACTCCTTAGTTTGAGATAATTAGGAGGTGTGTTGTGAAGTTTGTAATAAGGAGAAACAAGATTGAGAGTTGGAGTGGGCATCCTGTTAATGAGATAGCACGCAGAAGCAAAGGCAAGAGACCAAAACTTTATGGGCATAGAAGAGTGACTAAGAAGTGATAGACCCATCTCAACAATGTGACGATGACGTCTTTCAGAGTAACCATTATGTTCCGGAGTATGAGGAGGAGAAGTGAGATGTGATATGCCTTGGGAAATAAGAAAAGGACGGAGTCCAAGATATTCGCCACCATTGTCACTGTAGACTGTGAGAATGGGACGATTAAAGTGTTTTTCCACAAGTAGCTTAAAGTGTTTGAAAACAGAAAGAGCGTCATTCTTATTTTTGAGAGGATAGAACCATATATATTTGATAAAGTGATCAACAAAGATGATATAATACTTGTAGCCATCAAAAGAAAAGAGGGGTGATGTCCAAACATCACTATATAATAAATCAAGAGGACCATTAGAAGAAATAGTGTTTTCATTGAAAGGAAACTTATGACTCTTATTGCAATCGCAAGAATTACAATTGAAAGAAGCTAATGACGGAATGTTTAAATTAAAAGACTTGCTAATATGACTCAAAATATTAAAAGACGGATGCCCTAAGCGGTGATGCCAATCCGAAGCGAAAATTGAAGAGGAATGAATAGTTGGTGACGAAGGAAGCCACTCATAGACACCGGAACTAGACGGACCTTGAAGAAGAATTGCCCCCGTGCTTAGATCCTTCACAACAAATGAAGATGGTAAGAAAGTAATAGAAGAATTAATGTCACGACAGAATTGTGAGATAGATATTATGTTGCGAGATAAGGAAAGAACATGAAGAACATTATTAAGAGAAAAATTTTTAGACAGAGAAGAGAGAGAGGTGTAACCGGTGTTGGCTATGTCAAGCCCAGAGCCATCGCCAATAAGAAGTTCTTCGGTTCCATTGTAGGGTGAGTGCATGGCGAGGGTGTCAAGATCATTGGTTGCGTGGTGGGTAGCACCACTGTCAAGAAGCCATGAGGGAGTGGCGGGAGGTGCACAAGAAGCATTATAGGCTGCGGGTGGAGAAAAGCGAGTAGGTGGCCGAGGATTGGGAGAGGAGGGGGTGGGCGTGCCATGGGAAACTGCTGGCACAAGACTGGGCATTGGGAAACAAAGTGGCTAATGTCACGACACTATTGACATCGCCCCTTAAAGGGAACAGGAGGCCGAGAGAAGGAGGTGTTAGACGGGGCGGATGTGGTTGGTAAAAGGCCAGACTGGTTGTTGTTGGTGCGTGGTGCGTACGGGTTTCTGGGGTTGGTCCTGGCAGAATTCACCGTGGCAGGAAAGGTGGGATTGGAGGTGGTTCGTTGCTTGATAGTGAGTTCACGAGTGATGAGTTTCTCATGAAGCTCATCAAATGATATAGGGGTATCTCTACTCTGGACAGCATGGATAATATTGTCGAAGTCTGGATCGTTGAGTTGTTCAAGCACCCTGTCAACAAGGTCATCGGGCTCTAGTGGTCGGCCAAGGGAAGCAAGTTGGTCCGCACACGATTTCATTGTGATGGTACAAGGGCCCTTGGCGATATTCCTTAGGCGGTCTTTGAGTTGCCTAACATGCCTCTTAGAAGGATTAGCGTAGGTCTTAGACAGAGTCTTCCACGCATCAAGGGTTGTCGCACATTGAGATATGAGTGGTACCAAGGAGGGGGAGAGGGTTTCGGCTAGAGCACCAAGTATGGGCTTATCTTGGCGGAACCATGTGGTGTAGGCAGGGTTAAGGGTAGGTGCGGATGGTGTGGCAGCTGTAGTAGGGGCAGGCGTGGATGTAGGGGTGGTGTCCTTAGACGGTAGATATTGAGGAGGGGCAAGAAGAGTGCCATCAATATAGGAAAAGAGATCATGACCAAGAAGAGTGGCCTCGATTTGAACCTTCCAGGCTATGTAGTTTGTTGATGTTAGCTTGAGGATATGAGAGAGGGAGATGACAATCAAGGGCTTAGTTGGTTCAGCCGAATTGGGAAGGAAGAGAGAGGACTCGGTCGAAGCCATGGGAGAGGAAGAAAGACAGAGGGAAGGTAGCGGAAGAAGGAATAGAGAAAAAAAAATTAATCGTGACCCTAGATTTTGGATCTATGCTTTGATACCATGTAAGAAGTATGAGAATAATTGTAAAGCTTGAATATTATTCATTGAAGAGATTACATATATATACAAGGACGTTCCTTGGTGAAGAAGAATACAATCCTAGACAAATATAACTACATCTTGTATTTTAAGAAACCTATTTCTATTAGGAAAATATTGATACAAATAATAACAAAATAATAAGAGATCTTAGACAATTATAACACGGATGGGTCGGTATCTCTATCATCAATTACTCCAAGTTTTTTTTTAAAAAATAGTAGTAAATGTAACTCTTATAACTATGCAAAATTGAAATCAGAGTCGAGCAAAAAGCAAGAAAGAGCCATTTGATAGCAAATTTTTTAAAATTCAGTGACAATATGAGTATGTCTCATTTGAAGATTCAGACCGTAAACACTTGGCGATGATGTACTTTCTAGAAAATGAAGAAATTGAAAAAGAAGACTCTGCAAATGATGAAGAACAAAAAGTTTAATCGTTGATTCATTGTTCAATGGGTATTCAATATACAACCTTACAGTAACAACCTTAGATATCACTACGGATGTTCAATGTGCACCTTACAATATCACACTTAAATAAGTATTTAACACAACCAATCACGATCAAGCCTCAATCTTAAATATATTAGAAAAATAATTTTTTTTCTAGTTAATTAAAGGCTCTGATAGCAACAATACTAACGTATAAGAATAGATAACTACTAACACTCAAATATTCACATAGAGAAATAAACAATAGGCAATGACTCAACAATAACAATTACTAATAATCAAGTCAATCAACAAACAATTATATTGGGGAGGAATTAATCTTTCAAAATAATAAAACAATATATATATATATATATATATATATATATATATATATACACGCGCACACACACACACACACTTAGAGAGAAGCTATTTCCACTATAATTTTTGCTAATCCACTACATTATTAATTATTACATTAAACAAATATATGTTTAGACAAAAATACCCTTAATTACTTGCACTTATTAAATTGAAGGGAGAGTCTATTTCCACTACAAATTTAACTAATCCACTACATTCATTATTAATCATTGTCATGACACAATAGCCCTTCAAATACTTGTCTTATTTGATAATGAAGTACTTGTCTAAAATCGATTAAATTTTTTTTATTTTAACATTAAATTTGTCCTTTTCTTGTATTTTTAAATAAATTATGCCTATTTGTCAATACTAAAAATTAAATCTTTTTATTGTTTTTCATTTAATTTTTTCAAATAATTCTTTTGAAGCAAAATATATTTAATGTCAAAAAAACTGAAAAAATGTTGTACAACTACTAATTTGTTATAAAATATTTTTAAGTAATAGTTAATATATATTTATTAATTTATTTTTCATTCAAATTATTTATTTGAAATTCTAATTTGTACTTTGTAATTTAATACTATAAAACTCATGTCACTCCTGTTTAGTCTATTATATCATTTATATTTTCTAATTTTTTGCATATAAAATGATTTATTTTCTTGTGCATAATTGAATATAATATTATTAGCAAAGAGAAATAAAGGATAAAAATTACAAAGGAAAACAATTAAATAAGGTGGATGGCAATTATGTCAAGACATTGATTAACTAAATGAAATTTTAATGAATGTAGTGGATAAGCAAATATTGTAGTGGAAATAGACTCTCCCTAAGTTGAATAACAAAGATATTTTTCTAATTATACTTTTCAATATTATTTTCTAATTCAAAACATATTGAATAATCTTTGATTAGCATTCATATAAACGTTTTCTAATTTTATTTATTTTAAATGTTTAATTAATTAAGCTCGTGTCAAGTTGCATAATAGAAAAACTAATTTCACAAGGATATTTTTAGTCAACCGAACTTTTGGAAAACATGTGATTTGTGCTAATTGAAATAAAAAAATTACCGTTAAATTTAAAGGATATATACAATTGTAAAAATTTAATCCAATAGTAAAACCATATTGTGATATAGTATCGTAAAATTTTAATATCTTTTGCCTACCTAAAATAATTAAGTCTAAATTTTAAATTTTGAATTGATTGAAACTGATAATCAATTGAATACGAACCATATTTTAAAAAATAATATTGAATAAATTAAATTAAACTTTTTTATTTTAGTAATAAAATATTAGAAATTTTCTATAATTTTGATCGATAAATGCTTTAATGATATTTTTTATAGTGAAACATGGAACAAGTCATAAGAATGATTAAGAAAATATATTTATTAAAAATAAATATAGATAGGAAAAACAAAATTACCTTGCATGTTGATATGTTAGGAATTTAAATGTAATATAACAAATATATTTATATTACTCAACTTCAAATGGCAAGTAATTAATTAATGGGTAGTTTAGTCCAAACATATATTAATATAATGTCACAATTAATAATGTAGTGGATAAGTAAGAAATATAGTGGAAATAGCCTCTCCCAAATACTTAACACAAAATATGTCAAAAATATACACATTAAAAGACGATGAAAAGCTAGTAAAACCCTCCCGACCTTTTATTATAATCAAACCAACCAACTTCAACAAAACTAGCCACACCTATTCACACAGCCGGTACGTGCCGGTCTACTCCACTCTAAGCCACTTTTCTAATTCACTTGCACTCAACTAACAAAAATCCTTCTCTCAAAACAAGCTCCCCATGAAATCATTTATTAATAATATATATCCTTAATGAATCGTAATCTTAGTAGGAACACTTAATTGAATTCAACTTATAAAACTTATTTCTAAACTAATTAAGAAACACACTATAACTCAGCTACTAAATAATGAATAATAATAAGAGTAATAATAATAATAATTCAAATTGGAGTTGACTTAATTTAATATGATCCAACATCTACCATGCATTCACACATATCGACTTTATATTTGACATCACTACATGTTCGTGTTATTGTGAAGCTCAAAGGTGAAGAACGCATCTTAGGGACTTTCCATCGGTAAGCAATTGGAAAGCTTCATTTATCCTGTTAAAGGGTAGCTCGTGGGTTATAAACTCGTCCAACTTCACGGCCTGAACAATCAAAATTCAAATTCCACGAGAGAGAGAGAGAGAGAGAGAGAGAGAGAGAGAGAGAGAGAGAGAGAGAGAGAGAGAGAGAGAGAGAGAGAGAGAGAGAGAGAGAGAGATTAGTAGAAAAAAAATATACAAAATACGGCTTTATAAATATAAAAGTTTGATCAAGGAAATGAAGAAAGTAGAGCTAATTAATTACCCCACACAAGCACTCCTTGGCTAAATGAGGGAGTTGTGTCTTCCCTTTGAAGTCGCCGAACGTTGATCCCACTAGTCGCCGGCCATCAAACATCTCCATTGGATGTAGAGGCAGCATTCTTGGAGTCGGATGAATTCCCAACATCACCGTTAACCCCCAACCCTGCATTTTACAACGTGTAGTCATGTACAACCGACATTTTATTCTAGTTAAAACAATATACTAGAAATTAAAGTAACTGTACACCTATTTTAACTTCATTCAACTTGAATACGATCCAAACCTAAGTAAATTTGTTCGAATTCAAATATTAAACCGGAAACTTTATATAGTTCAATTATGCAATGATCTCAATCACTCACTTATTAGAGTTGCAGCTCACAGGCATGGCCGCCGGGGGATCTCTCTTTAATCAATACATATTGTATGGGTGACAATAGATAGCTCATGTCAATGTTATATATCCATTATTTTGTGGGTTCAACATGTTGGCTTATACTCTTTGTCACTTGTCACAACCTTTAGGCTATCTCCAACCATTTGGTACAGAAATTGCACTATTAGTATTGCAATTTTTGCACCAAATATATTTCACCATCTCCAACTATCCTACTTCAAACTTTATACAAAAAAGAATAATCTAAGAATATTGTTTACAAAGAAACAAAAATAGTATTTAAACAAAAAGAAAAAAAGAAAAAGAAATGGTGGATAGCGCAGGATAAGGGTTAGCGCCAAATTTGGCGCAATGAGGAGGCTGCATCATTTTGGAGTAAGGATAGCGCAGCGCTTGGAGATGGATTTTGCGCCAATTTGGTGGGATAAAGCAGGCGTTAGGCCAACTCCAACAGCTGCGCCATCCCACCAATTTGGTGTGATTTCGTCCTCCAAAGGTCACGCCAAACTCAGTGCCATTTTGAAGCTGAGTAATTTCCACGCCAAATTTGGCGCATTACTGTGCTGCGCTATCTTCCTTTTTTTGTTTTTTGTTTTTGTTTAATATTATTTTATTAATTTGTAAAGTGTAAACCTCTCTTATTTTTGTTTGGTAATGTATTATTTAATTTTAGTGCATTATTTTAAAGTCTATTATTTAATTATTATAAAGTCTTGTATTATTTAATTTAATATTATTTTTTAGTTATAAGTGTTAATTATAAGTTATTTGTATTATTAACATTATTTTTAATAAAATTTATGAATATGTCTTTAATTATAATTTGTTAATATTTTAATTGTATTTTAAAGTATTTTGTTTTATTATTTAATTTTAATGCATATTATTTAATTTAATATAAATTGTATTATAAAAAATATCTTATACAAATATAAGACATATTTGTTTTGCTAATATATTAACATAAATTTAATAAGATAAAATATATGTTTTAAATAGAATAATAAATAAGATTCTTAAAATATTTTTTTTAATGTAAAGTTTAAAATAAGATGGTTGGAGATGGTGAAAGATATTCGGGGCAAAAATTGCACTATTATAGTAAAATAATGCAATTTTTGCACCAAATGGTTGGAGTTGCCCTTATAGACGACCTTAGATACTTCTATTGATCAAGACAAACATAATTAATTTTGAATCTATCTATGATGTATAGTAGCTCGGCATAATAAATAATTGCATTAATCCAAAACACATTCAATTTTAGCCCTGTTTCTACCTAGACAGGTTAATTGACACTTCAATTGTTTTTTGTTTTGAGAATGTTAAATACTTCTTTCGTCTCGGATAAATATTCTTAGTGAATAAAATACATGAATTAAGAAACATAATTAATGATATGCTATAAAATGTGTTCTAATAATAATACCCATAAAAATTAATTAAATTCAACTATTTTAAATAATTGAGTTTCTTTGAAATATGTTATATTAAATGAAGTTTTAAGGGTATATTAGGAAGAATGGTAAAGAATAGGTAGAACAAGAGTTTTTAAGAACATTAGTTCAGACATCCAAATAGAAAGTAGAAACATTTATCTTAAGATGGAAAGAGTAGTTAATTATCTAAAAGCTTAAGCTATTAAACAGAGATTGACACTTCAATTGTTTTTTGTTTTGAGAATGTTAAATAATTAATTATTTAAAAGCTTAAGCTATTAAATAGAGATCCACTTTAATTATTAAATATGATCCAACAATATATATCAAGCTTTACAATCTCTCATGTCTGACAATTTGCACTTGAGGTTTGGTTCTAATAAAAAAGGTGGATTACATTTTTTATTTTACTTGGATTAGTTAGTAAATACTTCATCGGTTTTAGGTAAAGAGTCTATTTTTGTTATTTTAGATTCAATGTAATTAAAATTTGACAAATAATTTACATAAATGTATTTATTTTTACAAAATTATGAGAATTGTAATCTATAATATTCTTAGTGTAGTTTTTAATTAATAAACTTTTATTTCCTAAAATATAAATAAAGTATGTAAAATTTTAATTTAATTTAATTACATGTTAACTTTTTAAAATGAAAACTTGAAACTTTGCCGATAATAGACGGTTTAAATACTTTGATAATATCTCTGGCCAAAGATTTCCCAAAAGCAAGTTTGGGATACAAGAGGACTTAACACTTACGTCATGGGTGGATAAAAAGGCTTCACGGAGAACGTCCAAGTTGCCTGCACACTCAAAGCTGTAGTCTACGCCTCCTCCCGTCATCTCCCTTATTTCCTGCATTAATTCGGCCCCATCCATTAGTTACTGGTCATATCCAAAAAGAGTGACGCTAAAAAAGGGTGGAAAATGACGCGTTAATAATTTTGTTGGGGCTGTGTTTAGCGTAAAAGGAGTGCATTTAACGCCTGTGTATCCAAAATGCACACCTTAAGGTGTTAGGATATTGATTGAAACTCGAGCCAAGAAGGTTACCATAAATAATTCGACTCTGAATTCTATAATAACCCCAAAATAGTGATGAATTCCTTATGGTAAAGTATTGTTATGTTTATCTTGAACTTACAAAAAATAACAAAATAGACACAAACATCTTCGATTTGAGAAAAAAAATCCCTTCGTCCCTAAATTATTGTTTTATTTGATTCAATACACGGATTAAGAAAAATTAATTAACTTGATTATTAATATTGTTTTAGTGTGTAATTTCTTTTAATGCACATGTGCATATGACCTATTATTAAAGTAAGAAGAAAAATAAGAGTAAAATGGTAAAAGTATTGTCCTAAAAATAAAATTTTCAAACAAGATAATTATTTTGAAACGAATAAAAATGAAAAAGAAGACAATAATTTAAGGACGGATGGAGTAATAATCTATTGGAAATATTTTAATTTAGGCAAATAATATTAGGAGCTCGAACTTTAGACTAACCTCGTGCACGGGCATTTTAAGTTCCGTTGGGTTTATGGAATCAGTGATTCCCATTGCCTGACCTATGTAACAGCATAGAAAATCGTTAAACAAAATTAATAAGGAATGTTCTTTCCATTCCAACAGTGCTGGATATATTGACTCCTTTTTCTTTTTCTCTACTCAAGACAAAACTAAAACTAGATTATTTACAACGTTAACTAGTCATAGATCTCACCAAACTAACAGTTTCAATAAAGTATTGTAAAATCTTCTAATCCGCCGGCAACAATCAAATGTTTGATTTAGTGTACGTACATACCTTTTAAAAGCTTGTTAGGGTTGATATCTACTCCGATGATTTTAGATGCTCCCCTGTATCTTGCTCCTTCAACTACCTGTATGCCAGCCACCATCAAGAGTATATATGGTGTTAGTTACAGTATTTACTAGTAATACTGACTACTAGTAATTAATTCGTAAACCAATTAAGATTAACGGTGAAATGAAGTCTAATTCAACTACTCCTCATTTTCATGCAAAGAGTTCACTTTCATTTTTTAAAAGTTAACATGTGACTAAATCAAATCAAAATTTTACATACCTTATTTATATTTTAGGAAATAAAATTTCATTAATTAAAAACTACATTAACAATACTATAAATTACAACTTTCATAACTTTATAAAAATAAATAAATCTATATAACTTATTGGTCAAACTTTAACTAGTTTTAAAAAAAAAAATTAAAAATAGACTATTTACCTAAAACTGAGAGAATATATAATTACGACCTCACCAAAGCATATCAAATTAGAGACAAAGCCAAAAATCATGTATGCACGAACCCATACCATACACCAAAATAACTACTCCGTACAAAGATATTTTCAAATTTTTTTTAGAAGTAATAAAGATGCGATTTTGAAACCGCCGAATTGATTAGTTTTATGCAAAAATATAATAATGAAAAATCTCATGGGTCGCTGTCAAATTTTTGGCCTTAAAAAGGCATGGAAGAGGAATTCGATTTGCAGAGAATGAGATACATAGAGCCCGTTTGGTACAGCGTTTACAAAAAGTAGTATTTTAAAAATGTAGCGTTTTAAAAAACGCAGTGTTTTAAAAATAGAGGTCTTTCCTTATAAATACGTTTGTGATATCACTTCAATACGCAGCTTTTTTTTCTTAGGAGCGTTTTAAAACCTGCGTTTTGGGAAAAAGCTGAGAATTCCAGCGTTTCAAAACGCAGCTGCGTTTTGAAAACGCTGTGTTTTCTGCCGCAGTATTGAAACACATTTTTTGTAAATAAGCTTCGTTTTATCTCTGCATTTTAGCCAAAACGCTCAACCAAACGGACTCATAGTAAAGTGCTCACCGCTAATCCCACCGCGCCCAAACCAAAAACAGCGACACTTGACCCCTTTGGTACATTGGCGGTGTTCCATACGGCTCCAAGACCTTCGGAAATTCCAAAAATAAAAAGCATTATTAGTGCAATTTAACCACCCAAATATGGAAACACATGAATATATATGTATGTATAAATAAATTACCAGTAGAGACACCACAACTGAGCAAGGTCATCTTATTGAGAGGAGCTTCGGGGTCAATCTTGACAACACAAGCCGAGTTTATGACTGTATACTCGCTAAAAGTAGAGGTGTTCAAGAAATGGAAAATGGGTTTCCCATCTTTAGTTGAAAACCTAGTCTTTCCGTCACTCACCATCACGCTCCTAAACGGACTAACCCGAAACGTCTCACAAAGATTACTTGTTTTAGACTTGCAGTAAACACAGTCACCACACTCTCCGTTAAATATAGGAACAACATGATCGCCTTCTTTCATATCCGTCACCCCTTCTCCCACGCTCTCAATCACCCTGCAGGAATTAATTCACCATCAATCAGAAAATTAACAACCAGCTAGCTAAAACTAACAATAGTCCTATAAATCAAAATTAACAATATACCCGGAGGCTTCGTGTCCCAAAATTCGAGGATAGGCTTGTTGAGCTTTATTCTGCAGCCAGCCAGCCAGGTTTAACGGAGGCAATGTTAGTTAGTTAATCAAGTACTAAGTACTATATATGGTATGAATGATATGTACAGAGGTTAACGAAGTACACAGGTTGATTTTCTACATATATTATACAAAAGTACGTACCTCGCCTTGCAGAAAACTGAGATCGGTGTGGCAAATTGAAGTAAACATGATTTTGACTCGGACTTCCATCTTCTGAGGTGGTTCGACTTGGATTTCTTCTATGACCAAAGGTTGCCCCGGACCCCATGCCACGGCAGCTTAATTAAGATCCATGTAATGCAAATTAAGTGTAACAATTCTTCAGTGATCAATATAAATTTGTACGTAAACGAATCAAATTCAATTTAAGATGTATCTTACCTTTGCATGTTATGACCTTACCGGTCATCCCATGCCTGTTTCCGTTTGAGTTGGATTTACCATTAGCATGGCGGCAGTTTGGCAAATTATTCATCTCTCTCTCTCTCTCTCTCTCTCTCTCTCACTCTCTAGATCTGTGTGGGGGAACGCACAAATTGAGGGGTGACAAAGCATATATATATATATATATTAAAAATAGTGGTAGGGATACAATTTTTTTTTTACAAATTTTTATAGTAATTTAGGTGTCAACCATATAGTGTGTTAATGGTGAAATTTATTCAAAAAATTGTTATATAGTCCCTTAACTTTTAACTTTTCTACAATTAGTTCCTTAAGAATTTTTTATAATTTCAGTCCCAAGTTTCAAAAAATCACTTGGATAGTCCTTTTAATGGATGTCGTTAGTAAAATTTTGTTAAATCAATCATGTGTGTTGCACGTGCCATTTTTCAAGGATATCATGAGAAATTCTTAGAGGAATTTAATTATAATTTATTTATTTATTTTTTATTTGTCAAATCTGCAAGTGGGGCCCAAACTCTCTCTTTCTCTCTCTTAATTTAATGACTCTCACTCTCTTTGTTTACAAAACTTAAAAAAAAGGGAAAACAAGGGGAAAGCAACAGTAGCAGCAAAGCTCCCATCATCTCCGGCCAACTCCGAAAGGCAACCACCGTCTCTGGTCACCCACTTCATCGCCGTCAACTTCCCCTCAACACCGAACCCAGCAAACCCCATCCCTCTGTCAAGGCCCAAACTGCACCAGGCCTCTCTCTCTCTCTCCCCACTCTCTCTTTCTCTCCCCACTCTCTCTTTCTTTCTCTCTCTCTCTCTATATATATATATATATTTGCGGTGGCAACACATTCTTACATAGTCAACTGAATTAAACACAAAGTCTTGTTTGGTTGCATGCAAAACCAAATCCTTAATAAGCAAAAACCCAAAATCCCCAATAAAGATCAACTTTTCAAATATGCTTATTGATGATCCAAATAGCAAAAAGTAATAAACTTAAGAGATAATTTATTCAATTCCATTTTTCTTTCAATTTCTTGGGAAACAAACTACTCTGGTTATGGAGAAATTTGTTTACTGATAGTCCAACAGCAAATGGTAATAGAAATGTAAAATAAAAATCAAAGAAGTCTTCGATTCCATTTTCCCTGAAATTTTCTCACAGACGCTATTAACAAGGTAACAAAAAAAGAACCCGAAGAGCAAATGAGGAATTGTTGCCATTTGGGTCTGTCGCCGACTTCAGCGTCTCCTCCGATTACAAAGAAGCTTCGAAGTTGGCGGTGGTGGAATTGGGGATCAAACCAAATAAGGCTAAAAAATACGATGCTTTTTCCTTCGTATTCATTCCTGCTCTCTCTGGATCATCCTCGTCCTAAGCTGAAGCACCTTTGGAATTCTATTATTCACGCCGGAGCTGGGGGGAGTTAGAGACAGGGAAGGAAATTGATGGGTGATGGTTTCATGGGTGGTGGTGGGATCGAGGGGAGGCGGGCCATGGTGATGGCTTGATGAAAGGGAGTGGCTGAGGATGAGGTTGAGCCAAAAAAAAAAAAAGGCTGGAAGAGGAGGTTGATTTGATCTCTAATAAATATGTGTGTTTTGGGATTAGGGTTTGAAGAATTGGTGAAGAAGATGATAAGTGAATTTTAATTTTGCCCTTAATTAAATGTACGTGGGAGGTACACGGGTCGCTTAACGAGATTTTATTAATGACATTCATCAAAAGGACTAATCGAGTGACTTTTTAAAATTCTTAGGACAAAAATTTGAATTTTTTCAAGGAACTAATAATAAAAAGGTTAATAGTCAAGGGACTAATAGTGTAATTAACAATTTATATTAAAAGAGTTTCACTGTCATGGACATGGATTAGAAGACCAAGTTTGTTGAATGAAGTAAGTGTCATCGGTCAACTAGTACAAGTTGCATGAGTTATCAGCAACTGTGACAGAAGGATTGCATGGCGAGTCTCAATCATAGTCACCAAGCTGCAAGCTATGTCCCGCAATTAATAGAAGCGTGCATCTTACGCACAATAATCCTCTAACGGTCAACCCTTTAAAATAAAAGAATTAAAAAAGAATAAATTTGAGGATCGAGGTAGCTAGATTCATTCAAAATTCAAATCACTGCTAACCTGGCTGCTATAGGTGCTCCAACCGGCCGGGTTAAGCACCTAGCAACTGAGATTACATATGAGCGAGTGTGAATTCTGTTGATCAATTTAATTATTCAAAATATCAAATCAGAATTTTATTTTTTGGAAATATCACTTTTTAACCATTATATTATTTTGGTAATATTAATTTATTTTAAAACTCGTGCTTTTGATCAAATAGAATAGAACAATAATTTAGGAATGAAGGGAGTATATATTACTATACAATACATATATAATTATAGTCTCACCAATATTTAATTTAATACTAATATTTTTAATATTAGTATTTACTAGATACAATTGAAGATTCTTTTGGTTTATTATATCATAGACTTTATAATTATTTACTAGTACAACTCAAATATGTATCAACAACAATACCAAGTTGACACCAAATATTTTGGGACATCTTATCTTATTGACATCTCAGACTACAACATCTCAGGGATGAGTACGTGGCCGGGTGCTTAGACCAAAAAAAAAAAAAAATCCTTGAATTATTGGAATGAAAAGGGTAGGGGGTGTTTAAGATGATAAGAAGGTAGATGACACCATTAATAAGGAAGAGATGTTAGGTTTGAAAAATATGTGTATAGAATAGAGAAAATGCAGATGCTAATTTTCGGTTATGTAGGAGTATTAGATAAAGGAGGAAAATATTTACAATATTCTCATATTGAAAATAAGGTGAGTATTCTTATATACATGCATGTAGATGTAGGATATATATATATATATATATATATATATATATATATATTTGAATCTGTATGTTTGCTGATAATTATGTACAAATCATATTATTAGTTACCTTACTTATCTAGAATGAATCTTAGAACCCGTTAGGTGAAGCGTTTTTAAAACGCTCCATCATATTATTAGTTACCTTACTTATCTAAAATGAACACCAAATATTTTTGGACATCTTATCTCATCGGCATATCAGATCTACAACATCTTAGGGGTGAGTACGTGGGGTGCTTAGATAAAAAAACACAAAAAACGTGAATTATTGGAATGGAAAGGGTAGGGGTGTTTATAGAATAGAGAAAATGCAGATGTTCATTTTCGATTATGTAGGAGTATTAGATAAAGTTCGAAAATATTTACAATATCCTCATACTGAAAATAAGGTGAGTATTCTTATATACATTCATGTAGATGTATGATATATATATATATATATATATATATATTTGAATATGTATGTATGATGATAATCTATATTACAATAGAACTCATCTCTCACGTATGCAATTGACTGGAGACAACTTCTGCCCAGATATACTCATTTATTAAAATCCTACTGCCAAGATTAAATTCCAATTTCACATGTGCGAGCATCAATTATTCTCTCTGCGACTTTTTCGTTTCTGCGACTCCTTCCGTAGCGACTTCTTCGTTTCTGCGACTCCTTCCCCAACTCGAAATGGATTTTTGCGAGTACCTTCATCCAATTGGAAAAGGAATTGTGGTATACAAAATTCTTAGCTCGCTACAATCTCTCAACCTCCAAACCATCCACTGGTCTCTCTCTCAAACTCTTTCTCAAACCATCACAATCTCTCTCACTTGTAAGTGTTCTAATTTTTCTTCGATTGCCCAGTTCATGCAAATTTTTCTTAATCATAGAATCTCTTAACCCAGTTGGATTTTTGGTTTTCTCTCCCAGTTTGTTATTTAGCTCCAAATTTTGCGATCGAGTCCCTTCCCCACCCAGCTCTCTCATGCACAATCGGCACACAGCTGTGAGTGTTCAACTTTTACTTTGATTGTCGAGTGCTTAATCATAGAATCTCTTCACCCAATTGGATTTTGGGTTGATTTGTAACACCCTGAATCCTCCTATGTATGATTTGCTTATTTTATGTGTGATTTATATGTTAAACTTGTTTTAATAGCATGATAGTTGAATTATGCTTTATTTCATATTTTCATTTCATACTTATAAGAATTGTTAGATTGATTATGCCTTAATATGTGATCCATGATATCGTTGAGATGTATTATAAGTGTTGTATAATCAAACCTAGGAGTGGCCAAGTGATCGAACCTAGGAAATAGAGTAAAATAGACTTGAACTGGACTTTTGAACTTGGCACGACCGTGCAGTACCCTTTCTTGGCACGGCCGTGCGAGAATGGACAGAAAGTCCAGAATTGTAGCTGAGAAGTCAGCACGGCCGCGCGTGTATTGTTGGCACGGCCGTGCAAGGTTGGCATGACCGTGCGTGTAATTTTGGCACGGCCGTGCGAGGCTGGACAAACTAGTACTCTGTTTTCCCGAAAAATTTCATTTCACTTAAAACATAACCATTTGTGTGGCTCTCCTTGAGCCACGTCATCACCACCCTAAAGTCTGATTTTTGGGCCACTTAAATCAAGTGGAGAGAACTCATTCTCTCCATTTTCCCCTCTCATTCCCTCCATTAGAGTTCTTGAGTGTGTGTGAGAGTTTTGGTGAGATTAGTGTGTG
The DNA here is from genome assembly GCA_016624345.1 of Platycodon grandiflorus. Taxonomy (NCBI): domain Eukaryota; kingdom Viridiplantae; phylum Streptophyta; class Magnoliopsida; order Asterales; family Campanulaceae; genus Platycodon; species Platycodon grandiflorus. The sequence continues at coordinate 91,907,268 of CM028361.1, read as the reverse complement.
TGTTTGGGTTCCCGAAGATCCAACAGTCCGATTGACGATCCGAGACCGTCATTGTGTCGGTGTTGAGTAAGGGAGCAACTTGGGTGGCTTTGATTTCATTTTCGTTGTCTTGATAATCGATTCTAGGTAAGTTACTAAACCCCCCTTTTGTATGCTTTAAGCTTTATAATGTATGCTAGTTCATCATTGATCATGTATGACTTGCTTTGGATGTTTTTTCCATGTACAAATCTCTAGGTTGAGATAAGTACATTATACTTGTGATATGTTTATGGGTTGAATGATGTTTGATGAGCTAGGGTTTGAACATTAACTTTAGGATTTGAATAAATAGAGTACTTGAGACTTGAAATTGGGTAATCTTGCATATAGCATTGAAACCCTAATTTTACGAACTTTAGCAATGACTCCGAGAAGTTGATTTTAGGGAAGATTATGATTCCCCGAACAATATATTAAATTACTACGAGATTTAGAGTTCGATTGATCGAGATTCTAGTCCTCCGTGTTTTGTTACTGTTAAAGTAGAGACTTTTGAATGGCTCTAATGTGTTGATTAGAATTCTTGCAAATATGTGTTGAATGATAATCGGTGATAGAATAGAATAATCTACTTGTCATTTGTCAAGTTCACTACTTTTGAACTTGATGGTTATTTGCATTAGAGGAATAAGGACATCTACTTGTGCATTGTGTAAGTCCAGCTGGCATCGTTGGTTGAGTAAGGTGGGACGACCTATAGTCTTCACAAATTAACGTTTGTGATCACTATAAGTTGTCGTACCGGAGTTTCACACACCCCTCTTCTGTTGGCCACAGTTGAGAAGTAGCCCCACTGTTGTAGCAATACGCATGACTTTGGTTTGCTAGATTGAACTCGATGGTATTAATCGGGGACGTCGATACTACACACACGGGTATCGAGGCATATTTGGTTATTTGTGTATTGCAGGAGCAATGCAAAGATGGACAAAGAGATACAATATCTTTTATAATGTGGTTTATTACGAGTACTTATGTGAACACCAAAGTGCTATGTATGATTTATGTGAATTGTATATCAATGATGATGTTAGTTCGAATGGACCTTAAGAACATCTGCAAGCGACCTGCCTTGGAGTTGACTGAGGTTAATGGTAAAGTAGTTAAACCGGCGGTTGCATACGTCTTTACCATGGAGAACAAAAGACTGTCTTGAAGTGGCTGCAGGGTTTGAGGCTTCCAAATGGTTATGCATCTAACATTGGTAAATGTGTGAATCTCCAAGAGGGGAAGGTTCAGGGATTGAAGTGTCATGATTGCTATGTGTTACTTGATATGCTATTCCCTATTGCGCTCAGAGACCTTCTGCCTGAGCATATATGGGTTACCTTAACAAAGTTGATCGAGTCTTTCAAAGCGTTATAACTTCCACTCTGCGTGTTGATGATATGAAAAAACTCGAGGATAGCATTGTAGTGACATTGTGCAAGCTTGAAAAAAAATTTCTTCCTTCGTTCTTCGATTCTATGGAGCATTTACCTATGCATTTGGCCTACGAAACCAGGGTTAGGGGTCTAGTTATTTATAATATTCGATTAAATGCTTCAAGGTGATTAGTCATAACATTATTAGCGACAAATAGGTATCTTAGTGCATTAAAAAGGAAGATGAGCAACAGGGCCAAGGTTGAGGCCTCAATCGCAGAGGTTGTTATTATAGATGAAATTGTTGCCTTTGCGGCCACATAATTCTAATGATACTTATATATCCCTTACTTATTAGACTTTTCAAACGTGTTCGTTGGATAGAACGGAGGGAATTGTAGTTTGTATATAATACAAATCATAGTATTTTAAAAGTACTATGAATTACTTATTTTATAATTTTGAAATAAATACAAATATATATGTAAAATCTACATTTGAAAAACGTCATGCTTAACCAAAAGAAGTCAAACATGACGAGAGTAGATGTGGGATAGTGGTACTAAGTACCGACACATAGAATCAAGTAGTAATTTCTAAAAATTCATACTCGGTACAAAAATTAATAGAGACCACTTATTTTAAAAGACTTAAAAAGAACTTATTTAATCATTGAACAATCAGAAACCAAATTCATATTGTGCCACACTCAAGTCAACACTTTTGGATATAAGCTTTGATCGGGATCTGACCACCGTTGGAAGCGTGGTCGTCGGTGATAACAAAAAGGAGACCCATCATCTGACCCTACGCATATGGTGGTGTCGAGTGTGGAGAAGGGGCGGCTCAAATTATTATTTTTGAAATCTTTAAAAATACTACTCCACTTGTTTAAGCATTAAATGTAACCACTCTGTTCATCGTCCTTGCACCCAAACCAATGCTCAATTTTGGGATGCAGTCTCACTAGTCAAACTGTTGACTTTTGACTTTTCAATCTTGCTACAACAAAAAAATTCGATGGTTTACGACATCAATTATGTTGTTCCAAAATTAATAAAACTTCCAGAGCTGATAAAATAACTTCATTTTTTCAACAAGGAATAACTGACAAGGTTGACATAACCATAGTTAAATATTAAGGTTAAGTGGTAGGCCCACAACCAAAACTCACATTAAAATTGAAATAATGCTATGAGTACCTAAAAAGTACCAGATTTTTTGCACCAAATGATGTGTCAGTGGATGTAACAGCTGATGTGATGCATTAATTATATTTTATTTTTTGTACCACATCAACTAAAACATCATTTGATATAAAAAATTTGGTACTCTTTAGGTACCCATAACATTTATATTAAAACTGTCCACTTTCTCAAAAAGCAAGAATTAACTTGCAAAGTGTATAACTTGCATTGGGCCATGTTGGACAGATTGTGGGCATTGGCTTGACAGTTGTAGGATGACTTTGCAATTGTCATTGCCTTGGATGGGCAAGGCATTGGGCCTAACATTTCCTGGGCTAGTTGGCATTATTGGTGACTTACATGGGCTGAGAATGGTAGCAAAAATGTGGAGTCAATGTGGGCTTTCAGACATTGCACATGGGCAGCAGTTGTCTTGTAGCATTGGCTAGACATGTGTCCCTATGATAGCTAGTTAGGGTGTAGATGCCTTATCCTAATGTCTCATTTATATTTATATTGTGATGAAAGGCTGGCCAAAAATGTGAAGGAAGTATTTGACAGCCTTTGTGAGAGTCCCTTGTAAATTATGTGTATGAAAAGGTTGGGGGTGTTGCCGTGTAACTGCTGGTTGCCTTATTTACTTCTTGCTCTGTGTGTGTGTGTGTGTTGGCTTACTTTGTGTGAAAATTGTGCATAAATTTGTCCCTATCCCCCATTCCGCCCACATAATACCACCACGGTAATCTTACTTTTGAGACTTAGACATACCACATTCCCCAAGGCCAAAAATACAATACAATAATACAACTTGAACTCGAGCATTGAGCAATGCGTTACAAAGGAATTTAGAAGTTTTGCAAATTGGCCCAAATAAGCATAAAATTATTTCTTTTACTCTGTTTTATTTAAAGATAAACACAATCTATATGTTCCTCGTATTACTGCAGAGATCCCTTGCATTAACCGTACCTTTAACACATAACTGTTAAAAAAAAAAAAAAATTCTAATCCTATCAAGTTGATGTAGAAATTAATGAGAACAATATCATCATCAGAAATGTCTTCCATATCAATTACTGTGGCAATTTCGCCTAAAAATAAGGAATCATCAATAGAGATGACATTATAGGCATCACAACAACTTTAATTATGCTACCAAAGTCGGCCAAGTAATGAATAATAAAGAAAGTAAAAGGTTATGTTTGATGGTTTAGTCAGTCGTCTTAGTATGAACAGTTTGACTGGGCCAATACTCCTTGACCTTGGCGGGAACATAGACAAATGGCCTTGATTCTTTGGCTACAAATGGGCCCCAATAATCCCGAACTATCATCAATGGACCACTTTCTTTTTCCCAAAAAAATAAATATATACACACTACAAAATTCTCCACAGTGATCATAATTCCTTTTCTTTTTCTAAAGAAGAATCAGAATGCCCTTTAACTTTGCCTCTCTCTTTATAAACCAATTACCCTCCAAAAAATTCTTGGAGTGATTGCTAAGTTGCAGAGATCAGGGTAATGGGGAATTGCCTGTTCGGAGGAATTGGAGAAGACAATGAAATAGTCCAAGTGATTACATCCAACAATGGAATTATGGAGTTCGTTGCTCCGATATCGGCCGAGCGCATCACCGACGAGTTCCCGGGCCACGGCGTTTTTCGTAGTCATGATCTCTTTTGGAAACCAATTCCTCACAATGAAGTTTTATTGGCAGGGCATTCTTACTATCTCCTCCCACTCAATAGGGGCAGAGGCACAATAGGTGGCCAAGTAGCTAACATAGGTCATGTGAGGTCAAACAGTGTGCCGTCATCGATTGTCGCACCATACCGGATGTCGTTCGATAGTCATGGGGTGTTCAAGAGGTCACACACAGAAGGGCATACTAGGAAGAATAGTTTCAAGAGCGGATTTTGGAAAGTGAAGCTTGTAATTAGCCCTGAACAGCTACTGGAGATATTGTCACAAGAGGCTAAAACACAGGAGTTGATTGAGAATGTGAGGACGGTGGCTAAATGTGGGAATATTGGGGTCTCATCATCTGTGGGGTTTTCAGATCAATGGAGTCTTTCTAGCAGCAGGAATGGTTCTAAGAAAGATATTATACTAGAGATTTAAAGAAAGAAACACGAAATTAGTCTTTGTATTTTGTTATTTTCCTCTTTTTATTGTATGATTATTAATTACTGAATAGAATACCTTGCCTTAAACTTGTGGGTTCTTATGTTAGCCAATTAGCCATTTGATGCGAATTTGGAGTTTCGAGCACGATTACTTTATTTTACCAACGAGCTCTAGCTCAACTGGTACTAACGTAGAGGTCGAGTGTTCAAGCCTGATACTTAAAAAGGTCAGGTGTTCAAGTCTCACAAAAAGTACCGTTGTTGTTCAAGCCTTACCAAAGGCCCATTTAGTACTGGTCACTTCTCTTCATAGAGAGGTTGAGTTACACCATAGCCACCCTGGCACTTCACTATTCTCAGCGGAGAGGTCGGGTATTCAAACAAATTGTTCTAACTACACGAAAGATATCATATAGTATTAATTGTAGTATTTAAATGTATTAAATAATAAAAATAAGAGTTGAGGTAATATTTATGTCCCCTCCAACCTTTTAAAAAAAATAAAATAATAAGAGCACGATTACTTTGCTTTTGGGCTTTTGACTTGAGACTTGAGTTTTGTTCAAGATTGGGTTACTCCAAGTCTACAATCTTAAGCTCGACACATTAGGTTACACTTAAAATCATACTCTCTCCGTTCTTAATCGAGTGCTCCATTTTAGTTTTTTGTGATGTGAAAATTAAGAAGGTTAATTTTTACATAAATATTCTTATATATATATATATATATATATATATATATCCTTTTGTGTCCAAACTATAGAATTGCAAAAGTGGCCATTAATACCAAACTCTTCACCAAAGTATTCCAAAAATGATTCCAATATGCTAGTGTGATGTGTAAGAATGATAGAATGAAATTCATATTCATACTTTACTAATGACATCTATTATACTCTCTCTGTCTCAAAATAAATGTATCTTTTTAATTTTATACAAGCTTTAAGAAATTATTGACTTATTTTTTTGAAGGGAAGAAATTATTGACTTGTTATGCTTTTGTTAGAATATCCTCAATGATATTTTTTATAATTATGATCATATCCAATGATACTTATATATTTTTTAATTATTAATTTTTTTAAACGTGAACTCTTTAGGTGAAATAGAATATCTCACAACCAAAAAAGTTATTATAGACATAATCTTACAAAACTTTATTTTATCTGTTTGTGTTGCATGATATTAGGTTATACGATTAGTATTAGCCTTCTCTTCTTATTTGTATTGGCACAGATGAGGTTAGCGTGGTATTAATCTAAGCTTCACATAATTGGGCCTTCTTGGGTAGTGACATATAAAACTAGCCAACATTACATATATGGATATTGAGCCCAGAATTATCTCAAACTGAGTGATAAGCCATAGTCCATAATTCCAAATTTAAGCCCATAAAATGTTAACCCATTTGAGCCAAGATTTTTGTACAGCTTTACCCGACTCCAGATCCTCTGTGCCATAAGTTTGTGCCCCTTCCTGTGTTACAAGACAAATCCAATGTTGAATTTCGGTTAGAATTTTAAATCCAACATTGGATTTGCCTTGTGACACAAACTTGTGGCACATAGGAATTGAACTCGCTTTATCCCTCCTCCAAAGAAAAAAAAAAAAAAAAAGAAACTGTAGAATGGTAATGAAAGCAACTAAGTTTAGAACTTGATAGAGAGCTTTATTGCACTTCACGTCGTATCCCGCTCAGAAAATTAGTCTTTTAAAGCTAAAGCCAAATAAAAAAAAATACTTGTCTTTTATATTATGGACTGCGTAATTGTCGATTGCAATAATTGTCTCTTTTATTATATGACCAAATTTATTGTATAACTTTATTTTCAATTTTTTTTATTTTTTTGGGTTTAATTGTAGGAAGAATTATCCGATGCATCGAGCTAGTGCAAATATAAAACATGGCATCTTGCACTCGATTACCATTTACCACACCCGCGTGTGCATTACATATGGGCTCTTCTTCTAATTAAACCATAAGAAATTTACAACTTTATGCGATGAAAATATTAAGGAGAAATTGTTGGTCGATCCACTTTTAAAACTTTTTAATTTCTTTAGTCCACCTTTTTTTTTTAAACAAAAAAAATGCTCTTTGATAATTTTTTTTCCTAAAATGCCCCTGTTTCTTTAATCCAAACCAACTATCACTTCCTGTAAACGCTTATCAGTTAAAATACACATAGGGTCCGGTTGAAAATCGTGATGATAATGAATTGGAATAACGGGAGAGAGACAGAGCATTGAGCTCATGTTTTTGGTTTGCTATGGCGTTTCGTTAGTGTGTGATCGGGTGTCAGGCTTCGTATAAATGTTTAAAGATGCATTGATCAGTATTTGGAGGAATCAATCAAATTGGATTCGCGAAGCACGAATTGGATTCGCAATGCATCGTTAGTGTGTGATCGGGTGTCAAGCTTCGTATAAATGTTTAAAGATGCATTGATCAGTATTTGGAGGAATCAATCAAATTGGATTCGCGAAGCACGAATTGGATTCGCAATGCACGAAATGGTGCATCGCGATACACCAAAATAAATTCCGATGCATATACTCACGAATCATAATAAATCCCGATGCACCAAAATAAATCACGATACACCAAAATAAATCACGATGCATACACTCACGAACTAAAATAAATTCCGAAGCACCAAAATAAATCACGGTGCATGATTTTAAAATTGCTTCATTGTTGAACTTTGGGCCTTAGAAGACAGCACATTGCACACACTCAGTTGCTCCAAATAAATCCCGATGCACACTCTGTTACTCCAAATCAATGGCTTCATTCTCATTCCAATCTTCTTCAACTCAGTTTATCTCTTGCTCCAAATTTGCGATTACTCCACCGAAGCGATTCTTAAATAGAGAATTCTTCCTTCGTCAATCTTTTCCATTCCCAGCAGCTTTCCTCACATCAGATCCTAAAGTGTAAGATTATTTATATATCTCATTTATCAAAATTTAATTGACAACTGTAGGATTATATATCTCTTTATTTTGGTTTCAACTGTAAGATTATATATCTCTTTATTTTGGTTCCAGTAAGTATCAACTTCAAAGCAAAAAAAGCAGAGGAGTAGTACAATTAATGCTGCCGGTGATTTTGAATCGCGATGTATAATTTTGTGCATCGCAATTTAATTTTTGTGCATTGCGATACCTTAAATTAAGCATCGAGATATTTTGAGTTACTGATGCGCGCATGTTTTAATTTATTAATGACACAATCGTCTTTTCGGCCTTAAAAATATCTTTTTTGATTTTAAAAAATATAATAAACTGAAACGAATATAAATATTTAAAAAGAGACCGATATATAATTCACCCAAATATTAATAGTTCTACTACGGGTTCCAATACCTCAAAAGGGTCTACTCTCCTTTAATCTTTAGAATTAAAAGATGGCCCCTGATTAGCAAATCATTCGTCATAATTTCAAAAAATTATGATCACTTTTTTTATAAAGTTACTTTTTAAAGATTCTTCCTCAAAAAGCTTTAGACCTTCTAATAAAAAGAAACATCAAGAAAAATGTGTTAATGTGATTGCCTTATAAAAGTGGATCATTCAACTACCATTAGGTACTAACATTATTTATAGACTTTTGAGTGACCTCTGGTGGAGTCCACCAGGTGGACCTAGTTAAACCATGTGATTGTTGAGTCAGTGTGTGAGTCATGCATAGTGAACCAATCTTTCGGACTCAAGTTGTGACAGAATTGTATCAAAGCGGGTCGTGACTGAAAATGTGTTGAATACATTGACTGGGGTACCAAAATAGTATTAGAGTCGGTGTGGAGGAGATTGTAATACCCCAACACATATCCAATCCACATCGGTTAGACGTGAGGATTGTGTGTATCTTGTTATAATAAGTGGGTCATCCACCAGCACCAACATCATCCATAAATTATTAGGTAGGCCTATTTGACCAATGTGTTTAGTGGCGATGCGTAACGAACTGAGCTTTCGGGCTCGGATAATGACAGTTAACATTGGTACGTAATTAATGTCCAATAGTTCACATCTTGGAAATTTAAAAAATTACTTACCCGTTTTATGCAAGGACTCTACTATTTTATTTTGGTATATTTCACATAAAGAGTCAACTTCTAAAACTTATACATATAATTTTCATAATTTTATAACCTTACCCTCCACCTGTGCTTTATATTAACATATCTACTATGCTAAAATATTTTTGTAATTATGACCGATTCTAATGATAGTTACATACTCTATCCATTCTTAAATTATTGTCATGTTTGAATTTTTTGAGTCAAACGAACTATTTTTCAAATGCTAATTTGACACATATTTGTTTATTTTTCTTAAATCATAAAACATGTAATTCGTATTGCAAGAATTTTTTTACGAATTACATGTTTAATGATTTTGAAAAAAATACAGGTCAAATTTGCATTTCAAAATAGTCCGTTTAACTAAAAGAAATTAAACATGACAATAATTTAGGAACGGATATAATATCCATTAATTACTAGACTTCTTAAATGTGGACTCTTCGGGTGGAACGAAGGAAGTATTAGCTTAACCAAGATTGAATCCTAGAGTTTATGAATAATAAAAAGAGAAAAAAATGAACTTCATGGGAGTGATAGCAACAGGCTATTTATTCATATATATGCTGTATTGCTGTTGTTTTGTTTCAAATTTTGCAATATCTTACTGAAAAATCTGAAAAGATGTGTAAAATAGGTACTATTTCCAAATTAAGATGCAAATTTTATCATGCATACCTTTTCTATTGTTTTTAATTTTAGTAATTGACTAGGTAGTAACCTATTTATAAATCACGAGACATGTTAGTTATAAATTTTAATATATATAAAAGATGAAGATCCTTTTTTCTTGAAGATATTAGGATGATATAATCTTGATAGTCATTATTATCAAAAGGATAAAATAACTAGATCTAGTCAAACATGTATAGTACATAAAAAGATGAATATAAATTGCATACGACATAAAAGGTAGGATGGATTAAAATTTAAGCCTTACTTGATTACAAAAGAGATAATATTGTTTTATTTTTATTGGCGGCTGTTAGTATTGTGATAAGTTCATACTTGACAAGAAATAACGTTGATGCCCTTGAAAAACCCTCACGCGAAAGACACATGAGAAATTAACGATATGTATTGATGACATCCGGTGACAGAGACTTGTAGCATGCAAAATTAAAAGATTACGGATTACAAAGTTCAAAACATGGATTACTGATAAAAAGCCCAAAAGTTCAGAAACTACCGATGAAGTTAACCCAAGAATCAACTTAGGGAGCAAAAGTAACGCCTAAGGGCGGGGACGTTAAAGTATGCCGCCTTTGGAGCTGGTTGACTTCTACCATGAGCTATTTTCCTTGTTTTTAAGTGTGTATATAAGGAAGGAGTATGTGGTAACTTGAAATTTAGAATTCCATAAAATGTAATTGTAGTTTCTCTCTATCCTCCTCTTTATCTTCCTTGACGTGAATTTTTCAACAATTTGTAAGTTTAATTCATATTAGTATCTCAATTTGAAGTGTTCTCTCTCTCTTGGCAAATGTGATTCAGTAATTTTAGCTATGAACTAAATTTCATAATTAGGATTGCAATGAAACCAATGAGAGAGAAAAAGCGTATTTAAAGACCATTGCCTCCACGAATCAATTTTTCTTTTGCTTTGTGAACCTAATGTTTTTGATAAATTTGCAACCTATTGACTGAATCTAGAATTATTGAGTAAGTAAGCGAGCGTATTTAAAGACCATTGCCTCCACGAATCGATTTTTCTTTTGCTTTGTGAACCTAATGTTCTTGATAAATTTGCAACCTATTGACTGAATCTAGAATTATTTAGTAAGTAAGCGAGAGCCCGCTCAATGATTCAAACATGAAATTTAATTGTTTATGTTATTCATGAGAGTGAGAGGAGATTAAATTCATAAACATTCTTCAAGGGACTTGTTCTTAAAGCTATTTATTTTGTTTAATCTATAAGTTAGTGAGAGCCTAGGTTAAACAGGTACGTTAGGGTAATTATAGGTTACCCGTAACAATTATTTTCATGTCTGATAACACCGGTTTGGAATCTTGCCCGGTGCAGGTCACAATAGAAGACGGGCAGGACTCATCAGATGAGCACCCCAATCAGACGAGCAGGACTAATTAGACCAGTACCCCCATGGACCCGGGCACGAGGAGCACAGAGTAAAATAGGCCAGTAACTGTCTCCAGGAATCTCGGGATCACGTCTACTCGTGCTCGATATCTCAGGCTAAAAATCAGGGATCAACCCCAATCACGCCCGGTAGTTACTCCTCCTCAATCAAAGGGCTAGACATACCACGAAATTAGCCCACCAATCACTCCGTTCCTCTATAATAGGGGTGTAAAATTGAACCGCCGAACCGCGAAACCAAACAGAGCGGTTTGGTTTGGTTTTAGACTAGGGTGGTTCGGTCACGGTTTTGAAATTTTATAAATCTATCGGTTCGGTTTGGTTTGTGGTTTTAAGGGTCAAACCGAACCAAACCAAACCTATATATATATATATATATATATATATATATATATATAATATTCTTGTTAGTAATAGTCATTGATTAAAATTTTATACCGAGACCAAGAAAAATCTAAGAGTAAAGATGGTAATCGCACGCCTTAGCTTGGACGTCAATATTGTCAATAATGGGGATGTTGGCCAGATCGTGGATCAAAGTCAATGCCTCATCTCGATTAGAAGACATCTTGAAGCTGTAGTCCAACCATAAGGGTTTGTTCGCTTTTGAAGTTTCTGCCTGGGATGTCTTTGTCACGGGTTCATTTCCTTTGGGGTGGACAGACCGCTTAGTTGCCTCATCGGGGCCTTTTCTTTTACGAAGGGAGAGGGCAGCAAGATCTGAAGAGACAGTACGATTAGAGGCCTCATCGGCGCTCGTCTTCTCGGAGCGAATTGTCAACGCTCGCCGGGGAGAACTTCTATGGGAGGAGCCTTAGATTTACCTTGGACAGCAGTAGAGGGCCAAGGCTTGGGATCCCCGAGCAGGATCTTGGGGACCTCCACAGCGGGCAGCTTGGCCAAAACAGCTCGGCGCTCGCCGACATCCTTCTTGAGATTCTTGACAGCATCAACGTTTTTCCACTTCATTTCTGCAAAGCAAGATAGATATCATAATATTGATGAACAGAAGAAGGGACAATGACCTAAGCATGCAGGACGAAATCAGACCGGAAGGATCCAGAGGCACAACACAACTGGTCCCAAGTTCCTTGCAGGCCACACAGTCGCTGAGAAAAACTGAGTCATAATGAGGACCACATGTAGGGTGAGGTAACTCATCAACCTTAACAACTCGAGCGGGTACTCCTCCCACTGGCAAACGGTAAACACCGGCCAGACGCAATAGCTCGACGTCACTGGTCAGGGCCTTCCGGTCAAACATCCAAACCTGCGCCGACCGTTAACCTCGAGTGCCGCCTCAATCGCTGCCTTCAGCTCGTGGTCGCTGATCACAAAGGCGTCAACATTTTTTTTAGGAGGCACCACCTTCTCGGCAGCTGGTGGGAAGGGCCATCCAAGCCTCAATTAGACGAGAAATATTTTCTTATCCCAAATCTTCGTCTTATTAGGGAAATCACTAAGTAGTCGAGGACCCTTGGGTTTTGACCGGGCAAAAATTCGTTGTGTCCACTTGTCCGTGCTAAACTCAAAAAATTTCTATAACAGAGGCATCGAAGGTTTAAAGTCGAGCAGGCGACACAGAACAATATACAAGCTTAACATGCGGGCTGTGTTCAACATAAGATCAGAGGGAACGACATGACACTCCATCAAGAACTCAGTAATAAAGGGGTCTAGGGGTAAATGCCATACCACGTGGAAGAACTCCTAGAAAAATATAACTTGGTCCTTCTGGTCGCGAAGATTAACTTCTTCGCTGTGGTGATCGAGCACGTTAACACGGTATGATCGTTTATCGATACCCATAGCGGAGAACCAATCCTAAACATCTTTATTCCCATTAAAAGACCTCCACAGGTCATCTGATGTCGCAAAAAGGGCAGCCGATTATCGCACTCCTTTTTTCTTTGATCGAGAGCCGTGAGTTTGCTCCCGAGCAAACCTCGATAAGCTCGAGATCACTCTCTCATCATCTACCTCGGTGCTCGCACCCAATGGGGAGCTGAGAATTTGCACGTCCTCAACCTTAATTACCCGAGTAACTTGGACATCGCTCGAGGACCCACCTGAAAGAGAAGGTTGGGGCATGGATTCAGAGCTTGGCTCGCTCAAGCCTTGCTCACGATCATAGCTTTATGCCTCTTCCGAGTAGGTGGCTTCTGAGTCAGATGCACCGTGAGGACTAACAGAGGACGACATCACTACAAAGGGCAAAATAAAAAATGGCTAAGTACTGTCCAAGCAAAAAGAGGCAAGCAGGAAGAAACCCTAAACCTAGGGTTTAACATGGATATGACCTGGGCACTCAATGAGCCCTATTAATCGAAATTCCTCTCACTCAGGGCCAAATCTTAATCGACGGGTGCCTCTAGCCGTCGTTTTCACGGTAAATTCAGTACGCCCTTGACAAATCCCAAAAAGAAGAACAAAATCGAAAAAAAAGGGAAAGAAGATCATACCGGGCACGGGTAGAAATTCGAGATAGAGCAAAGCTAAAAATGGCAACAGCACAAGAGCCTCAAAGAATCTTCGAGTGTTGAAACTTCACAGAAAGGAATAGCTTGGAAACAACGTAGAGCTTGGGAAGTCGGAGAAATTGGTAAAGGGAGAAAGGGGAGGAGCTCAGTGATATTTATAGGGCCCACTCCCCAAGCAGTCATTACGCCTAGCTAGAAGCCCAAGCGGTGCCCATAGACCAATGACCTACCCTAGCCGTCACGTCGCCTCAGAAACACGCAAAGTCTTACAGGCGTGACCCTTCATGATGACGGGTGGGCACGTGCCTCTGTCTCGCCAGCTCGGGCCGGGTACTTCCCCATCTCAAGTCACAAACAGAGTTAAGGCATAATTGCTCCTCGCCACGAGCATGAATACTCGCATGACAAGAAGTAGGAGGCCATTGATAACACCAGTTTGGAATCCTGCCCGGGGTAGGTCGCAATAGAAGACGGGCAAGACTCATCAGATAAGCACCCCCATCAGACGAGCAGGACTTATCAGACCAGCACCCCCATGGACCCCGGGCACGAAGAGCACAGAGTAAAACAGGCTACTAACCGTCTCCAGGAATCTCGGGATCACGTCTACTCGTGCCCGAGATCTAAAACTAAAAATCAGGGATCAACCCCAATCATGCCCGGCAGTTACTCCTCCTCAATCAAAGGGATAGACATCCCACGAAATCAGTCCACCAATCACTCCGTTCCTCTATAAAATCCAAGCAAGCCCTTTGTCAATGGTACATTGACTATTTACAAGCTAAAACTCTGTCAAATTAGAAACGAGTTCTTACTCTCACGCCGGAGTATTTTAGCAAGGCAAGCCACTGCATTTACGCTAGTGTATGTTCTTTGCTATTTCAGGTTCTTAGCTCAAGGCTAGATATCCAAATACTCAAGAGAGTCCAAGAGAGTTCCTACCCGTAATATTCTGTGCAACATCAATGTCCTTAAACACCAAAGTGGAGTATTAATTTGTGGAACAATGAACATGATAGTAAATTTCATGTGAGTGACGTGTTACTGAGTCCGACTCCGTGCTTTGTACCGATGCAATTTAATTTTGAGGTTAATTGATTCATTTCATGTATATTTTTATATAAAATTATTATTATTATTAAATATAAACGTTTGTTGGCTTAATGTCTTATAAAAGTTAGTTGTTGTCGTCATTCACAAATTGGTGGTCATTTAGTATAGTACTTTCGTTTCAGAATAAGTATTTTTTATTAATTTTTATATAGGTACGAGTAAATAGTTAATTCTATACATTTTTTATTTTATTTTTAAAGTATCCTTTAATGATATCAAATTGTGTTGGTGTATGCCCAAGAGGCAAATCTATTTTACGATATATCATTATTTATTAAGGCATTTATTTATTATGTATTATTTGTTCATTCATATTAATGCATAATAAAGCTATTTGAATAAAAGTGTTATTAAAAAAATATCCCTGGTCGAGTATTATTATTAACAAGGGCAATAATAATGCACTGAGACTAGTATGTGTTGAGACTCATATAACTGATATCAGTCTACACATAGGTACGTGTTAAGTGTAATGACGTATTGGATTGACCCGTATGAGAATGCTACGTGGATCGTTACGTGAGTGTCATAAGCGATTCTCATAGTGACTATTGTGTTCGTTGTCCTTTAACTTGAAGTCGTTATATACTTAGATGAGGAGTCGTATATTTTGATACCGACAAACGTCATTCTGTAACAAGGTGATTATAAAGTCGGATGTTGGATATACCACGAATCATGCTGAGGGATATGAACAATGTAGATAGAATTTGTCCCTCCTACATAACGGGAATATAATATCTGTGGGCCCCTTGATGAGTGAGACTGAAGTAAATGCATGGCCGTGCTCAAATAAATTAATATTTGATATTGAGTTTATTTGTCTACTATTTAAGTCAACTTGGAGATCAAGAAACCTAGATTAAACTATAACAAGGATGACACGTTCCATGCCTTGTGTTTAATCAAATATTAAGACAAAGGGATAAGAATTATTTTGGTCACATTCAGTTATTGTAATCACTGATAATTCCTATTACTTGGGTAAGAATGATGTATTGCTAGATGCCGCTCATTGTTTATAATTAATTATATATTCATATATAATAATTAATTATTGCCAACGTAATTTAAGAACCTATTGGGTCACACATTTAGAATAAATTGAACTGAAATTTATTTGGGTCATTAATTAGATTAATGGGCTTGAGTTAATAAAATAAAGGAACCAAATTATAATCCTAGTTAGACGAGGACTATAATGGCCGGCCCCACTCTCTCCCTTTAAATAGCTAGGGATTCTATTGATAGTCAATATAAGAATCCTACACCAAAAAGGATTTAGGATTTAAGTGAAACACTAAATTCGTAAAGAGAAAAAGTAAGGATTTAATAGTTCTTCGTACGACGAAGTCTTTCTACTTTGATTCAATAATTGCCTAGCACAAAATTGTTGAATCAAATCCTGTCCAATCCGTTCGTGTGGATACTATAGAGAAGCCGTGCAAATTGTTATTGCGGTGATCGTGATTCAAGTGCGATTCTTTTGAAGATTGCTCGCTCAAACAATCGGGTAATTAATCTAAATCTAATTTATATTAATTCGCATGGATTTTGGGAGGGTTTTCGAAATTAAGTTTTTGTTATTCCGCCTTGTTAATTTCGATGAAAATCCAACAAATTATGGATTTTTTTTCCATCTCACACTTAATAAAGATATTTTTGATATATACTTGAAGAATTTTGACAAAATTAAAAATAAAATATTTATTTTGGAATATAATCAAGGAAGATAAAAGTCATCTCTTTCTGAACAAAGGAGGATGGTTTAAGAATTGGATATAATTACATTTTTTTGATAATTTTTGAAGAGTTTAGATTTTAATTGACAGTTATAAGAATAGAAATTAGTTGTTTTATATCATAAATTAATTTTTAGAATAATGTAATCTACTTTTAAATTTTGTAATTATATGCAATCATTCAAGTAATTATTATTTTAATAGTGGTTACTATTTTTAAGCAAACCTAAGCTAATTTTTTCAAAAATTAGAACCGAACCAGGATTATTAGTAGAAATAAAAACAAAATCAAGATCAAAATGAAAAGTATAAGCATAACGAACTTCTTTCAAATAAAGAACTGTTATAAGATTGTATCTCTTGATTTATTGCTAAGCATAATACACAAAGTTTCAAAGTACAATGCTTGATACAATAAAGGTATAATTATGTTTTTGACCAACGTACTATGGTCGGGGAGCAGAATTGACAATCGTACTCTCAAAGACTTACTTTTGCCCTATGTACTTGCATAAGTTGGAAACAATTGACACACCCATTATCTGCCTATCCAAAAACTTGACGGTCGTCTGACGGCTATCCAAAAACTTGACGGCCATCCAAAAACTTGACGGCTATCCAAAAACTTGACAGCCAAATGTACTTTTCCAATGCCACCAAGAACCCAACACAACCAGCTCGAAACCGAGGCAACCCATCCAATGCCATCCACTCATTCCTCCCAACATCATACATTTTCATTGAACTCATCCTACTCTCAGCTGCACCAAACATGTTGTGTCGGGAACCACTACCGGCAATAAGAATTTGATTCGAATTGGGGATCGCTGCACATGCAAAGCTTCCACGAGGACTGAGCATAAGGGGAAGACAATCCCAAGACTGTCTACCAAAATCAAACAGAAAGGCGGACGAGGAAGGGGAGGGACGGTCAAGCGAATACGACCGCGTGTCGAAAAGCGACCCACCGAGAACGTAAAGCTGGGAGCCCACCGCAATGGAGGTGAAATTGCATAGTCCGTACACATGAGGATTATAGGGCATTGGTGGGAGATGACACCAGGAGAGATTTTGGGGGTCAAATAGATAAGGGGAAGCGATGGAAGGGTCTTGAGAGAAAACACAGACAAGGTGAGATAGTTTGGAGCTGTCAAGTTTTTGGATGGCCATCAAGTTTTTTGAATGGCCGTCAGACGGCCGTCAAGTTTTTGGATGGGTAGATAACGGTGTGTCAATTGTTTCGAACTTATGCAAGTACATAGGGCAAAAGTGAATTTTTGAGAGTACGATTGTCAATTCTATTCCCCGACCATAGTACGTTGGTCAAAAATATAATTATCCCTACAATAAATATAGCTTCAGTCATAGTACTTTTTTGTGAATGCAACATGACCCCACTTAACTATAATTTATGTAATATTGTAAATAAATATATATAATATAAATAATTGAGTTGGTCTAAAGTGGTTGTATATATTTAAAATTGTGTGGTTCAAATCTCATTGATAACATTATTTTATTTTTTGTTTTATTTTCCTAGCTTTTCATTTCATAATATATTTGAAGAAGATTATATAATCTATATTATACCTATAGTACTTGAGAATGCAACTTTAACCAAAGTATTGAGATGTTACAACCTGTCAACCTCACTAACTTTAAATAAATATGTAAGAATCTATTTACTTAAGAATCTTTTTACTAAACAATCTTTAAGATTAATTACCATAATATATTCTTGTGTATAGTGAAAACCTATTAATATTGAACCTCTACACAAATTAGTGTTCATAGAGTTACCTAGCTTTCTCTGCCCAATCTCACATTCACATTATGAACGAATAAATATTCACACAATGACGTTTATCAAACAGTTGTGTTATCTGTATTTGTACATTTTCTATACTTATATGCTTGTATCTTTAAAATGCTTTATTATAATATCACCTTTGAAGGAATAAATATATTTTTTAAATCAATTTCTTTGGTCAATGAATCAAATGAAGATGAAATTGAATCAAATGAAAAATGTTTTTATCAAAATGATTTTAAATACCTATTTCTTCAAAACATTTTATCCATGCATGGAAAAACAAAAACTCAAATCAGTCAAATATCAAGTTTTTCTAACTTGTATTGAGCGGAAAAACTTTTTTCTAGCTATGTATTAATTCATAGATGATGGGTTTTTTCCTCATGAGGGAAAATACAACTTGCATCCTTGTTGAAGATGGAAAAACTCAAACTTTAAGATATTCCATGATGCCTTTTAACTATTTGAATTATTTCCTACAAAAGCAAACTCTTTAACATATATATTGACTTAGATTTCAAATTAATAAAAAAAGAAGAGAAAATTGATGGGAGTGAGAAGTCTGAAGCATTCTTCGTTTGCTGTCATTAGATTTTGAATGAAAAACAAGTATAACGAGCCCGTTGAATTGAAACCAGAAATTTTACAACTTTAAATGATGAATATTAAATATTCTAAGGGAGCCAATACCTCGAAAGTGTCTACACTCCTTTAATTTTTTATTTTTATTTTTTTTATTTTTTTGTCATTCACTAAGTGTCCTCAAACCACATTGCGCTTGAGACTAACCTCTGTTCGCGGTACTAAACTTGCCACAGGTCCAAGGAAATTTGAAACTGTAAGAGTCGAACACGAGATATCCAGCTAAACGAAATGTTTTACATTAGAATTCAGTGGTGGTCAAACCACTAAGCCAACCCTTTGGGTTAAAAGGTTGGGGGTGCAATGCGAGGACTTCTCAGGGATTACCAATACTAATACTACTCTTGCTCAAACACCTTAACTGCAAAAACCTAATAAAGTTTGGATTAGTGCTTGCTGATATGATCGCTGTAGAATTCAATAATGATCCCTAGATATATAAAGTCATCGACATTAAGCAAATCATTCATCCATAATTTCAAAATGCATGAACATCACTTTACATAAAGTTGCTTTATATATAAAGATTCTTCCTAAAAAAGCTTTAGGCCTTATTCTAGAAAGAAACATCAAGAAAAATGTGTTAATGTTGGTACCTAGTTAATGTCAGCAAGTTTGTCATATTTTCAAAATGAGAAAAATTATTAGCTTATCCAATATTGAATCCTAGATTTCATGACTACAAAAAGAAATGAAGATTATACCCTATATTTGACCCCGTACACTAATTTAATATAAAACCGGCAGTCTTCTTTACGGAAAAATATGTGAAAGCTTAAGCAGATAATCTGACTTTATACTTATCATGTCTATCATACGCCTTATACTTGACCCTGCACACACATTTATAACCAACAATCCTTTTTCCAGCAAGCAAAGTATGCAATGTCTAAGTTCTATTTTGCTCAAAGGCTGAGATTTCAACTTTCATTGCATCACACCATTAAGGACTCTTGACACCTTGGTGATCTATATGTATAATTCAGGAGTAGAAGAAATATTTGATGCAAAATTTTTATAGGAAGACGAGATATGGTCTGTAAAATTTGTTTTGCAATGGCAATCTGGTTCTTTCATTGAGTAAAGAGGTATTTATACAACATATGAATTACAAGAGACATGCTAATCAGCTATGTACATATAAACAAATAAGTACAAGATCTCCTAATTAAGATAGGAATCCTGTCCTTGCTGGGATCGTCACGAATGCGTCAGAAGATGTGGTGACATCCACCACATCCATCAGTCCCCCTCAAGTTGGATGGTGCAGATCTCGAACCCCAAACTTGCCTGCTAGAAACTGAAAATGCTCCGTCCCAATGGGCTTGGTAAAAATGTTAGCAACCTGGTTCGTCGTTGTGACATATCGTGGTTCAATATCATGAGATTCAACCCATTCACGAACTAAATAACAATCCATCTGATCAACATGTTTCGTGCGCTCATAAAAAATAGGATTATTCGCAATATGTATTGCAGCTTGATTATCACTGAATAATGGTGTGGCCTCGTGCTGAGGTGCGTCAAGATTGACTAACAACCATCGTCACCACAAAAGTTCACTTACCGTTGCGGCCATAGCTCTGTATTCCACTTCGGTAGAGGAACGAGAAACAATAGACTGCTTCTTCGTGCGACAGGAGATCGGTGCGCCACCAAGAGAGATAAAATAGCCTATACGAGAGCCTCGAGACATGGGAAAGCCTCCCCAATCAGCGTCACAATACAGGGCTAGACTCAAAGCACCATCTCTAGAAGATAAAGTGATGGAGACCAAGGACCGAGGCCCAACATTGTAAAAGATCCAATAGTGATTAATGAAGGCCCAATGACAAGAGCACGAGTCAAGAAGATTCGAGAAGCCAAGAGGGGAGGATCATTTGTATAATAGAAGGATATTTTCAGCAAAGAAAACAGGGAAGTCCGCATTCTACCTATAAAGCGTTCGCCTTGATAAGGGAGAGAGCGATCACTTTGGTCTCTGTTGGGAAGGCGTTCGCCTCGACTCAGGGCGATCGCCCTGTGGACAGTGAGATGAGTTTTCACTGTCTGACGGGAATTTGTGATATTTTAGGTATTTTTAAAGTGTTTTAGGTATGTTTGTTTCTTAATAAATGTTTCTTAGGGATAGTAGGATTGTTTTAAGCCTATATAAAGGCCGTCATATGTATTGGATTCATTCATTATTGATATATGATTTATTGAATTAAGTTTTCACTATATTGTGAACTTTTGAGAGATTTCTTGGATTAGAATTCTCAAACCCTTGAACTTATCAAGTTTGTTGAGTTGCAGGCTTGTAGCGTTCCGTAGTCTTGGTTTCTAATCAATTTTGATTAGTGGGTCAAGGTTGCACCCCAAGGTTCTAGGGATTAAATCCGCCCTAGGGTTGAGGGAAGCTCCCTATCTTTTTATTTCAATCCGTTGTTTCTGTTTCAAATCATGTTCGTTGTTGGTTTCCCTTTGTCAACGATCTTGGAATCACATCAATTGTGGGGAACTTAAAGTAACAAAACATGCCTTGATCGCTTTCTCTATTGGGAGATATAAGGATGAAGTGATGTGTGATGTAGTCCCTATGCAAGTGGGACATGTACTCTTGAGAAGGCCTTGGCAGTTTGACAGACATATGATGCATGATGGTTTTCTTAACCATTACACTGTGAAGCACGATGGCAAAATGACTATACTTGTTTCATTAACCCCTCAACAAGTATATGTGTTTAAGGTACAACAAACCAAAAAGCATGAGAATAGTGAGGCTGAGAGGAAGAATAAAAAGAGTGGTAGAAAGGAAGTGAGAGAAAAAAAAAGAGTGAGAGTGGTAAAAGCACGAGGGTGGATACACGAGTGTTTGAGGAAGAAAAAGAAATAGTCAAAAAGCCGAGGGGCAAAGATAGAGTGAGACGAAATTTTTATGCCAAGCCCAGTGAGATTGTGAGGGAGTTGGGGAATAAACAAAGTATGATATTTCTTGTGTTTAAGGAGAGTTACCTTGCTACTAACGAATTATCCAAAACTGTATCTCTTTTTGTTTTATCTCTTCTACAGGAATATGAAGATGTCTTTCCCAACGAAGAACCAAGTGACTTGCCACCTTTCTGAGGGATAGAACATCAAATTGATTTCATGCTCGGTGCCACTTTGCCAAAAAGGCCAGCCTATAGGGCTAATCCAGAGGAAACAAAGGAAATCCAAAGGCAAGTGGAAAAACTCCTCAAAAATAGGAAGGTAAGAGAATTTCTAAGTCCTTGTGCAGTTCCTGTAATCGTGGTACCCAAGAAAAGTGGTGAGTGGAGGATGTGTACGGACTGTAGGGCCATCAATCAAATTACAATCAAGTATTATTATCCTATTCTTAGACTAGATGACATGCTTGATGAATTACATGGTGCTATAATTTTTACAAAAATTGATCTCAAAAGTGGGTATCACCAAATTAGGATTCAAGAGGGAGATGAGTGGAAAACTGCTTTTAAAACCAAGTTTGGTTTGTATGAGTAGTTGGTGATGCCATTTGGTTTAACTAATGCACCTAGTACCTTTATGAGATTGATGAATTATGTTCTTAGGAAATTCATTGGAAAGTTTGTTGTTGTCTACTTTGATGACATCTTAGTTTATAGTAGGAACATGGATGAACATTTAGTGCATTTATGTGCTGTTTTGGATACATTGCGTGAGCACTCATTATATGCTAATCTCAAAAAGTGTGATTTTTACTTGGATAGAGTTGTTTTCCTTGGTTTTGTGGTAAGTGTTGCAGGTGTTGAAGTTGATGAAGAGAAAGTCAAGGCCATCAAGGATTGGCCAAATCCTACCAATGCTAGTGAAGTGAAAGGCTTTCATGGGTTGGCTAGCTTTTATCGAAAGTTTTTCAAAGCTTTCAGCACTATAACCACACCTTTAAATGAGTTAGTGAAAAAGGAGGTAAAGTTTCATTGGGGCGAAAGACAACAAGCCGCCATTGATCTGTTAAAAGAAAAGTTAATTTCTGCTCCTATTCTTGCTCCACCAAACTTTGATAAATCTTTTGAGTTAGAGTGTGATGCTTCAAGGGTGGGAATTGGTGGTGTGTTGAACCAAGAGGGTTGACAAATTGCATACTTTAGTGAAAAGTTAAATGGTGCATCATTGAATTATTCTACATATGATAAGGAGTTATATGCATTAGTGAGGTCCCTACGGACTTGGGAGCCTTATCTTAGGCCTAGAGAATTTGTGATACATACAGATCATGAATCAATCAAGTACTTGAAAGGCCAAGGTAAGTTGAACAAGAGGCATGTTAGGTGGGTAGAATTCATTGAATCTTTTCCTTATGTGATTAAGTATAAGAAGGGTAAGGATAATAAAGTGGCTGGTGCATTTTCTCGTAGACATTCTTTAATCACTACCTTGCATTCTAGATTACTTGGATTTGCTTTTATCAAGGAATTGTATCCTAATGATTCTGATTTTACCTCTATCTTTGAAGCATATGAGAAAAATGCTTTTGAAAATTTTTATAGACATGAAGGGTTTCTATTTAAGGAAAATAAACTTTGTATCCCTAAATGTTCTATATGTGAATTGCTTGTTCATGAGGCTCATGGTGGTGGTCTCATGGGACATTTTGGTGTGCTTAAGACTTTGGAGGCTTTAAAAGAACATTTCTTTTGGCCTAAAATAAAATCTGATGTTTTTCAGATTTGTGCCAATTGCATAACTTGTAAGCATGCTAAATCTCGAGTGGAACCTCATGGCTTGTACACTCCTTTGCCAATTCCTGATTCTCCTTGGACCGACCTCTATATGGAAAGGTTTCCTATGAAGCGTCGATCCAAATTGCATCCTAGGGGAGATGGTCCTTTTCAAATTCTTGAACGGCTCAATGACAGCGCATACAAGCTTGATCTACCCGGTGAGTATAGTGTTCATGCAACTTTCAATGTCGCTAATCTTTCTCCTTTTGATGTAGGTTATGAGTTGAGGACGAATCCTTTCGAAGGGAGAGGGAATGATGGAGACCAAGGACCGAGGCCCAACAGTGTAAAAGATACAATGGTGGTTAATGAAGGCCCAATGACAAGAGCACGAGTCAAGAAGATTCGAGAAGCCCTCATGACACTTGTGGAAGAAATCAAGGCCAATACAACACCCAAAGATGATCAAATCCAAGAGGGGAGGATCATTTGTATGCTAGAAGGATGTTTCAGCAAAGAAAACAGGGAAGTCCGCATTCTGCCAATAAAGCGTTCGCCTTGATAAGGGAGGGAGCGATCGTTTTGCTCTCTGTTGGGAAGGCGTTCTCCTTGAATCGACTCAGGGCGATCGCCCTATGGACAGTAATTTTAGGTATTTTTAAAGTGTTTTAGGTATGTTTGTTTCCTAATAAACGTTTCCTAGGGACAGTAGGATTGTTTTAAGCCTATATAAAGGCTGTCATATGTATTGGATTAATTCATTATTGATATAGGATTTATTGAATTGAATTTTCACTATATTGTGAGCTTTTGAGAGATTTCTTGGATTAGAATTCTCAAACCCTTGAACTTATCAGGTTCGTTGAGTTGCAGGCTTGTGGCGTTCCGTAGTCTTGGTTCCTAGTCAATTGCGATTAGTAGATCAAGGTTGCACCCCAAGGTTCTAAGGATTAAATCCACCCTAGGGTTGAGGGGAGCTCCCTATCTTTTCATTTTAATTCGTTGTTTTTATTTCAAATCATGTTCGTGGTTGGTTTCCCTTCGTCAATGATCTTGGAATCACATCATAAAGTCCCTGACCCGTGGTTGATTTTAGGTAACAAAGGACAAGAGTTACATCATCCATATGTAAGGGTCGTGGATTGGAGACAAATTGGCTAAGCACGTTCACGGCAAATGCAATGTCAGGTCGTGTCATGGTCAAGTATAACAATCGCCCAATCAACCGACGATATTGCACCGCATCCACAACGGGGCTATCAGTATCTTCATCCAATTACAAATTCTATTCCATCGAAAACGAACTGGGTCGACTTCCTTGCAAACCCGTCACCTCGAGAATGTCAAGCGTATACTTCACTTGACTCAAGACTATGCCTTGTGGCGAACGAGCAACCTCTATCCCGTGGAAGTATTTTAACGGTCACAAATCTTTGATACTAAATTTGTCATTAAGGTGATGCTTGACAATATTAATCCTGTCGACATCATTGCCAGCCAAAATAACATCATTCACATAGATGAGAGCACAGACAAAAATATTACCTTGTTTAAAAATGAACAAGGAGTGGTTCGCATGAGATTGTCAGAAACCAATATCAAGTAGGGCCTTTGTGAACTTTTGATACCAATTACGAGATGCTTGTCTGAGGTCGTATAAGGATTTGCGTAGTCTACACACTCTTGTGTCGCTTTTCTTTGCAAAACCTTATAGTATCCGTATGTAGACATCTTCCTCCAAGTCACCATGTAGAAAGTTATTATTAACATCCAATTGGTGTTTCAACAAATTCTTCTTCGCAGCCACAGTGAGCACACTTTGCACGGTCACAAGCTTGGCAAATGGAGCAAAAATTTCATGAAATTTTATCCCCTCAACTTGCGTGAAACCCTTGGCTACCAGGCATGCTTTATACCTCTCAATTTCACCATCTAGCCGGTACTTGATTTTGTAGACCCAATTGGAATCTATAACTTTCTTATCCGCGGGAACTGGTTCTAAGGTTCACGTCCCATTTTCTTTCAAGGCTTGGATATCATTTTGCATTGCATCACGCTAATATGGATATCATTCTGATGAAAATACTTTGGCTCATCATGAGAAGTGATGGCCGCAAGAAAGACTTTATAAACATGAGAAATTTTTTCATAAAAGACAAAATGAGATAAAGGATGTACCGTAGAGGTTTTTGGATTGGAGTTGGGTGACGCATAGTCTATAGACTGTGGAAGCTCAGTAACAAAATCATCGAGATGCTTGGGTCTAGCTGGTACTCGATGGCTAGGACACAACCTTTCTTATCAATTTTCCACTTTCAGCGGAACACTTTTAGTTTGTGCAATATTCTGCAAGAAATGATCGTCTGGACCTAGAGGCACTACAGATATGGCAACAGATGTTGCCACATATGACAAATCATCTAATATGGTCTTTTGAAAAACGTTGGTTGGTATTGCTGGTTTATCAAAGTATGCTGGATCTGACCCCTGTGTTGACTGCCCTGTTCGCTGTGTACTGTCGGAAAAGATTGCTTTAATAGGAAACATATCTTTAGCAAAAATTACATCTCTGGATGTGAAGACCTTGTTCTGTTCCATATCATAGACACGATAACCCTTTTGTGCATGAAGGTATCCAACAAACACACAAGGTCTCTCCCTTTCACCAAACTTATCACGCCTCATTTTATTATCCTTTGCATACACAAGACACCCAATGACATGGAGGTAGTCATATGAAGGTTTCTTGTTAAGCAAAATTTCATATGGTGTTTTAAGCCCAATGACTTTTGATGGCAACCTGTTTATGAGATAAATAGCCGTCAAGACATATTCACCCCAAAAACTGATGGGTAAACTTGCTTGAAATTGCAAGGCTCTTGCAATTTCAAGTATATATCTATGTTTCCTCTCCACTACCCCATTTTGTTGGGGTGTATCGGTACAGGGCGTCTCAAAAAGAATTTCGTGGGTGGCATAATAGTCCAACATGTAATTTGACTGAAGTTCCTCACCGTTGTCACCCATAATTCTTTTGATGCCTTCTCAAATTGAGTTCTGGCCATGCTGCAAAAGCTAGTCAAATGGTGACTCACTTCGGATATTATGCTTCATTAAAAACACCCAAACTCCACAACTATAATCATCAACAATAGACAAGAAATAATGTGCACCCGAGAAAGAAGCAGTTTTATAACCTCCCCAAATATTGCAGTGTAATAATTCAAAACATGAATTAGTTTTAATACTACTAATAGGAAATGGAGCTCGAGTCTGTTTTTCCCTCATACAAGAATCATATGGTTCATTGCTAGATCTGAAATTTTTACCAAGAGACTCGACATGCTGAAATTTTGTGTCTGACGCGTGACTTAATCTCTTGTGCAAACTTCTGATCTAACTGAAAATGTCATATTGACGCCTTTAGTCTTCACAGGTTCCATGCAGTATAGACCATCACAACATTTACCCAATTCAATCAGGTTCCTCGAGGGTAAATCCTGTATATCAAAAAAGTTCGAGAAAAATATTAGTGCACAATTAAAATCTTTCGTTAACTTGTTAACTGAAAGTAAATTGCACTTAAAATCTGGAACATTCAAGACATTGTGAATTTTTAACCCATTTGGCAAACAAGGTTTGCCAAATTCCCTTCATAAAAATAATGTCTCCATTTGGTATTCTAACAGGCATCCCGGATTCTGATTTCGTTTGCTCCTCGAGGATCTTTTCATGACAAGTGATATATTTCATTGCTCCAGAATTAGTCACCCAAAGCCTCTCAAAGTAAATCTTACCAGCCATATTAGGAGTGGGTACTGATCGAATCTGTCCAGACTTCCAGATGTTGCGGAAACATCATCTTTGAGGAGGTACTGGATCAGTTTTGCATACTGAGTTGGAATTAATCCTGGAAAAGGACTTGACTGCAATTCCACGTTTTCTGCCTTAGGGGTCACCCTCTATTCACCCTTCTTACCATCATCACGGGTTTCCTTTCTTCACCCAGGAGGATACTCGACTATTTCGAAACAGCCTTCTACGGAGTGGCCCATCTTGCCACAATGACTACACGTTGGTTTGTCTCTCATTCCTCCCTTTCGATCGTTGCCTTCTTTCTCCGTACGCCGGTAGGATTGAGTTTGAAATGCCGCTGCCTCTATCCCGTGTCTATGAGATGCCGTAATATGGCATTGTTGCTTGTCCTACGCTACAAGATGATATGCTGATCCAATCGCTGAAGTAGGTTTTGTGCTTAGAATATGTGTCTTCACAGTCCCAAAAGCTTCATCTAGGCCCATAAGAAACTCATAAAATTGTTTCTTCTCACGTAGCGCAAGTTGTTTAGGTATATCACATGTGCACTTTCCACAGGTGCACTTTGGCATGGGAAAAACTGATTGTATCTCGTCCCAAAGCCCCTTCAATTTGGTGTAGTAAGTCAAAACCGATAATTTTTCTTATCGTGTTTGTGTCAATACCCGTTTCAAATTATACACTCTTGGGGCACTCTCCTTCCCAAACCTCTCTTCAAGATCACGCCAAATCTCCGTGGCAGTCTTAGCGTACTTCGCGCTACTCTTTATCTCCTTCTCCATAGCCGTGTTCAACCACCCTTTCATCATTGCGTTGCATCTCTTCCATAGCATTAATTTTGGCAAGTCTTCATCGTGTATCAAAATTGAGCCTTCAACGAAAACTATTTTATTTTTAGCGAATAGGGCATTACTCATCTCATCAGCCCAATCACCATAATTTCTGTCGTGGAGGAGATCACCAACGTAGAGTTTATGACGACCCCGACCCGGATCTCTATACGAAATCCCAAGGTCGGTGCGTCAAAAACCAACACAACACGACAACAAGAAAAGCACGTGGCGTAACCACCCGTACTTACAAGAAAATACAACGGATAAACTTGATAAAATAAAATAATTCATCGGCGACACTACAGCTGAAACCCAACTAACACAACCACGAGTCTAAAACTCGGGAAAATAAACAACAACCTTAACAGCCACAACATGCCGGAGAACAAATATAACCCACGAGCTAAAACATGCTCAGGAAAGAAACCGAACTACAACTGGAAATATAAACACAAGCACGACATACATATGTCGGTATCCAAAAGAATAAAGAGTTACAACGCAGGAACTCTACCCACAGTAAAGTTTACATAACTTTACACAATCGTCCTTACCAAAATAAAACAACTATGACTATAAAAAAGTTCCACGAGCTACAAAACCAACATGACAACCTGCTAACTAACTGCGACCTCTCCGACCTGACTGGTGACTTCCTGGCTGGCTCTGATCTAAGGAAAAACATATGAACAACAAACGGGGTGAGTCATAATGACACAGTAAGTTACTATATGCAACTATATGACATGGCATAATGCTCATTCATAAACTGTAACACGACATCATTTATAAGTATACCAAACTATAAACAGGTACCAGATAATCATAGGCACATAAATATCAAATACCACGTAGCACGGGGATGATCACATAAGTGCACGTAAATAACCACATTAAAAAGGATATGATTGATGTCTGTCTGACAGTGCTGCTGTCGCTTTACATATATCAACTATCTTTGCCAAACTGGATCTCGTGCTCGGGTCATACTGAACACACTGTACAAATTGTCGTTACATCTC